>JADBJO010000645.1:307500-335000 GCA_016801955.1 Conus betulinus | reverse complement strand
GGGATTGACAATCAAACATCTCCCAGTGTGTCCATACACCTCTGATACACGATGGGATTGACAATCAAACATCTCCCAGTGTGTCCATACACCTCTGATACACGATGGGATTGACAATCAAACATCTCCCAGTGTGTCCATACACCTCTGATACACGATGGAATTGACAATCAAACATCTCCCAGTGTGTCTATACACCTCTGATACAATCAAACATCTCCCGGTGTGTCCATACATCTCTGATACAATCAAACATCTCCCGGTGTGTCCATACACCTCTGATACAATCAAACATCTCCCAGTGTGTCCATACACCTCTGATACACGATGGAATTGACAATCAAACATCTCCCAATGTGTCCATACACCTCTGATACAATCAAACATCTCTGGTGTGTCCATACACCTCTGATACAATCAAACATCTCCTGGTGTATCCATACATCTCTGATACAATCAAACATCTCCTGGTGTGTCCATACATCTCTGATACACGATGGAAATGACAATCAAACATCTTCCAGTGTGTCCATACATCTCTGATACACGATGGAATTGACAATCAAACATCTCCCGGTATGTCCATACATCTCTGATACAATCAAACATCTCCAGGTGTGTCCATACACCTCTGATACAATCAAACATCTCCCGGTGTCTCCGTGCACCTCTGATACAATCAAACATCTTCCGGTGTGTCCATACATCTCTGATACACGATGGAATTGACAAACATCTCCCAGTGTGTCCATACACCTTTGATATGACGATGGGACTGACAATCAAACATCTCCCGGTGTTTCCATACATCTCTGATACAATCAAACATCTCCCGGTGTGTCCATACACCTCTGATACACGATGGAAATGACAATCAAAATCTCTCCCAATGTGTCCATACACCTCTGATACACGATGGAATTGACAATCAAACATCTCCAGGTGTGTCCATACATCTCTGATACAATCAAACATCTCCCGGTGTGTCCATACATCTCTGATACAGTCAAACATCTCCTGGTGTGTCCATACACCTCTGATACAATCAAACATCTCCTGGTGTGTCCACATACATCTCTGATACAATCAGACATCTCCCGGTGTGTCCATACACCTCGGATACAATTAAAAACATCTCCCGTGTGTCCATACATCTCTGATACAATCAAACATCTCCTGGTGTGTCCATACATCTTTGATACAATCAAACATCTCCCAGTGTGTCCATACACCTCTGATACACGATGGAATTGACAATCAAACATCTCCAGGTGTGTCCATACATCTCTGATACAATCAAACATCTCCTGGTGTGTCCATACATTTCTGATACAATCAAACATCTCCCGGTGTGTCCATACATTTCTGATTCAATCAAACATCTCCCGGTGTGTCCATACACCTCTGATACACGATGGAATTGACAATCAAACATCTCCAGGTGTGGCCATACACCTCTGATACAATCAAACGTCACCCGGTGTGTCCATACACCTCTGATACATGATGGAATTGACAATCAAACATCTCCGGTGTGTGTCCATACACCTCTGATACACGATGGGATTGACAATCAAACATCTCCCGGTGTGTCCATACACCTCTGATACAATCAAACATCTCCCGGTGTGTCCATACACCTCTGATACAATCAGACATCTCCCAGTGTGTCCATACGTCTCTGATACAATCAAACATCTCCCAGTGTGTCCATACATCTCTGATACAATCAAACATCTCCCGGTGTGTCCATACACCTCTGATACAATCAAACATCTCCCAATGTGTCCATACATCTCTGATACACGATGGGATTGACAATCAAACATCTCCCGGTGTGTCCATACATCTCTGATACACGATGGAATTGACAATCAAACATCTCCCGGTGTGTCCATACACCTCTGATACAATCAAACATCTCCCGGTGTGTCCATACATCTCTGATACAATCAAACATCTCCCGGTGTGTCCATACACCTCTGATACAATCAAACATCTCCCGGGTGTGTCCATACATCTCTGATACAATCAAACATCTCCCAGTGTGTGTCCATACATCTCTGATACAATCAAACATCTCCCGGTGTGTCCATACACCTCTGATACAATCAAACATCTCCCGGTGTGTCCATACACCTCTGATACAATCAAACATCTCCCGGTGTGTCCATACATCTCTGATACAAGGCATGGCATTTGGAGGATCGGTCATCACAGAAGGGATCTGTGAAAATTATCGTGAAAGCAAATACTAATTACTTTGGCAGTCAAATTACTGTGTCGGTATCCTTTCGATTATAGACACAGATGATGCTCTTTGACGTAAAGACAAAATTAATCTTCTAATTACTAATTAAAGTCAGATACACACAGCCTTATCAGAGGCAAACAGATCTTCAGCTTGTATCACCACATCAACACTTGCAACTCTCATGCAACCAGGGAGAAAATGAAAGGCACTTTGATATTACTGCAGTCAATACCCTGGTCAAAACAACCCATACCCCTACAGCAAAGGAGCTCAATTGACTAGCCAGGTTTAAACTTGACCAGTCCTGTTTTGATCGCTGCCCAATACACTGGGTGTGCCAGAGGATGATTTCATCACAGCAGCTGATCACACCGGGGTGGGGGAGGTCAGGGTGGGGAGGGCGTGTTCTTGACACCATATAGACCAAAGTGCAACACACATGACGTCACTCTGCACACTGTGAACGGTATCATCCACATACCAGCTACTTGTAAGGCCTTGGTAACTGATTAAGAAATCCTTCAGACAAGCTTCTTGCAAGACCTTGGTTACTGACAGAAAGAGGAATCCTAAGGAATGAAACGTGTGAGACCGTAGATCTAGTTGCAAAGTGAAACGACTGCAGGCGAAATCTAAACAAATCTTAAATAAATGTCAGCGAACCGCCCAGAGAAACGTGGACAAACGAGTCACAAGACAACACACAACTTCAGTCTTCCTTGCGCTGAACTCAGAAGCAATCTGAAGCGATCAAAGCTAAGTGCATTTTCGTTATTTTGTCCGTCTTTGTTTCACCTGAGGAAGATCTAAGAGGTCGAAACGCGTTGTGTGTTGTCTTGTGACTCGTTTGTCCACGTTTCTCTGGGCGGTTCGCTGACATTTATTTAAGATTTTTCTAAGACTTTAGTTAGCTATCGACGGAACAAGAAATTCTTCAGAAAAGCGACATTTAAGACTCCGTTATTGGCTCTACAAGAAATTCTTCAGACAAGCTACATTTAAGACCGTAGTTATCATCAGAATAAGGAATTCTTCCAACAAGTTGTGTAATGACCTAGCAAGTGACAGGAGAAAGAATTATGAGGACATGTTAGGCCCAAGGTAATGACCAGAGAAGGAACACCTCCGACAAGTTATGTGTGAGGCCAAGGCTTTTGATACAAGATGGAATCATAAAGACAGCTTACATGTAAAACCCCTGACCAATGACAGGAACAGGAATACTTCCTGATGCGGAAGCATGAGAAAGGCGATGCACTTTCCACTGGTACCGCCAAAGCCAAGGTAAAGCCCAGATGATGCCAACTCACCTAAGACTTTTTTTTTTTTTTTTTCCTCGTGACTAGTCAGACTCGCTATTCAAATGATACCACTTGAAGAAAGAGACCTTTGCTACAAAGCCAACGCTTGTTCATTTCATTTCTTTTTGCGTGTGCGTCATCGTTTACAGCTTTTCGTTCCATTCCTGTACTTTTGTCTGAGGGGTGAATGGACCTTGCTACTCTCCTCATGTCTGAAAGGTGAATGGACCTTGCTACTCTCCTCATGTCTGAGGGGTGAATGGACCTCCCTACCCTCCTCATGTCTGAGGGGCGAATGGACCTTGCTACCTTCCTCATGTCTGACAGATGAATGGACCTCCCTACCCTCCTAATGTCTGAGGGGTGAATGGACCTTGCTACTCTCCTCATGTCTGAGGGGTGAATGGACCTTGCTACTCTCCTCATGTCTGAGGGGTGAATGGACCTTGCTACTCTCCTCATGTCTGAGGGGTGAATGGACTTGCTACTCTCTCATGTCTGTCTGAGGGGTGAATGGACCTTGCTACCCTCCTCATGTCTGAGGGGTGAATGGACCTTGCTACCCTCCTCATGTCTGAGGGGTGAATGGACCTTGCTACCCTCCTCATGTCTAAGAGGTGAATGGACCTTGCTACCCTCCTCATGTCTGAGGGGTGAATAGACCTTGCTACTCTCCTCATGTCTGAGGGAAGAATAGATCTTGCTACCCTGCTCATGTCTGAGGGGTAAAATGGACCTTGCTACCCTCCTCATGTCTGAGGGGTGAATGGATCTCGCTACCATCCTCATGTCTGAGGGTGAATGGACCTCCCTACCCTCCTCATGTCTGAGGGTGAATGGACCTCCCTACCCTCCTCATGTCTGAGTGTGAATGGACCTCCCTACCCTCCTCATGTCTGAGTGTGAATGGACCTCCCTACCCTCCTCATGTCTGAGGGTGAATGGACCTCCCTACCCTCCTCATGTCTGAGGGTGAATGGACCTCCCTACCCTCCTTATATCTAAGGGGATGAATAGACCTCCCTACCCTCCTTATATCTAAGGGGGTGAATGGACCTTGCTACCCTCCTCATGGCTGAGGGTGAATGGACCTCCCTACCCTCCTCATGTCTGAGGGGTGAATGAACCTTGCTACCCTCCTCTTGTCTGAGGGGTGAATGGACCTCCCTACCCTCCTTATATCTAAGGGGGTGAATGGATCTTGCTACTCTCCTTGTATCTAAGGGGGATGTATGGATCTTGCTACTCTCCTTGTATCTAAGGGGGATGAATGGATCTTGCTACTCTCCTCATGTCTGAGGGGTGAATGGACCTTGCTACCCTCCTCATGTCTGAGGGGTGAATGGACCTCCTTACCCTCCTCATTCCCCACCCTTCCCTTCATCCCCGAAGTATTGAAGTCGAGCAGACTTTTTTTTCTTCTTTTCAAGCAAACAGGTCATGACTTGATCCAAAGAGAGTTTTATAAGATGTCATGACTTGATGCAGAAAGGGATATATCACAGGTCATGACTTGATCCAAAGAAGGATATATCACAAGGTCAGGAATTGATGCACAGAGGGATATATCACAGGTCAAGACTTGATCCAAAGAAGGATATCACAGGTCATGACTTGATCCAAAGAGGATATATCACAGGTCATGGCCTGATCCTAAGAGGGATATATCACAGGGCATGACTTGATCCAAAGAGGGATACATCACAGGGCATAGTCTGATGCAGAGAGGGATATATCACAGGTCATGACTTGATCCTAAGAGGGATATATCACAGGTCATGACTTGATCCAAAGAGGGATATATCACAGGTCATGACTTGATGCAGAGAGGGATATATAACAGGTCATGGCCTGATCCAAAGAGGGATATATCACAGGTCATGACTTGATCCAAAGAGGGATATATCACAGGTCATGTCTTGATCCAAAGAGGGATATATCACAGGTCATGACTTGATCCAAAGAGGGATATATCACAGGTCATGACTTGATCCAAAGAGGGATATATCACAGGTCATGACTTGATCCAAAGAGGGATATATCACAGGTCATGACTTGATGCAGAGAGGGATATATAACAGGTCATGGCCTGATCCAAAGAGGGATATATCACAGGGCATGACTTGATCCAAAGAGGGATATATCACAGGTCATGTCTGGATGCAGAGAGGGATATATCACAGGTCATGACTTGATCCAAAGAGGGATATATCACATTTCATGGCCTCATCCAAAGAGGGATATATCACAGGTCATGACTTGATCGAAACAGGGATATGTCACATTTCATGGCCTCATCCAAAGAGGGATATATCACAGGTCACGACTTGATGCAGAGAGGGATAAATCACAAGTCACGACTTGATCCAAAGAGGGATATATCACAGGTTATGACTGGATCCTAAGATGGACATATCACAGGTCTAAAGAGGGATATATCACAGGTCATGGCCTCATCCAAAGAGGGATATATCACAGTTATACTCGACAGTGTAGAGACTGTCTGAAACTGCGACATTGAAAAACACGTCATTGAAGTCATCCCAAAAACCGGCTTTTCTTGATCACAAGGATTGAACTAAGTGTCAGTGTGTTTGGTACAGCATGAAATCAACAGAACTGAAATGCTGTGTGACGTGTGCATTGTCATGGCTGATTTAAACTTATGCTGCTGCCAATGGCATGTTTTCCTCTGGCCTTCTTCGAGTGAAAATAAGTATTTTTAACGCCTGAAATACTACCAATGGCATGTGTTTGTATGGCCTTCTTTGGGAGAGCACAGCGTGTGAAATAAGCATTTTAACGCCATAATTACTACCAATGGCATGCTTTTCTCTGGCCTTCTTTGGGAGAGCACAGCGAGTGAAATAAGTATTTAAACGCCTGAAATAGAGACTAGTATTCAAAACAGAAACGTACAGGGCACACCCACACAGACACAGAAACGAAACGCAAACGAGAGAGAGAGAGAGAGAGAGAGAGAGAGAGAGAGAGAGAGAGAGAGAGAGAGAGAGATACGCACACATCTCTCTCTCTCTTTCTCTCTCTCTCTCTATCTATCTATCTATCTATCTATCTATCTATCTCCATCTACCTATGTCTTTCTAACTATCATCGATGCATCCAACTCTTTATTTACCTTTCTATTCATCTATCCATCTGTCTATCTGCATATCTTTCCATCTCTCTCTCTCTTTCCTCCCTCCCTCCCCCCCCCCCTCTCTCTCTCTCTCTCTCTCTCTCTCTCTCTCTATCTCCATCTATCTACCTATCTAACTATACATACATATACCCGTCCATACATACGAGAGAGGAAAAAAAAAAAGAAGAAGAAGAAGAAGAAGAAGAAGAAGAAGAAAGACTTTTGGAAAAATGAGAAACAGATGGGAAGGAAAGAGGAATAGGGAGACAGAGAATAGAGCCAGACGATGTGTGTGTGTGTGTGTGTGTGTGTGTGTGTGTGTGTGTGTGTGTGTGTGTGTGTGTGTGTGTGTGTGTGTGAGGGCAAGAGGGGGGGGGGGGGGAGAAGCAAGAAAGTAAAAGAACAACAATGGAAAAGGAGCGACAAACGAGAACAAGAAAAGGAAGAAGAGAGGCTGTAGAGAGAGGCCGATGGTGGTCCACCCACAGGCTGTAGAGAGACCGATTGTGGTCCACCCACAGGCTGTATAGAGGCCGATGTTGGTCCACCCACAGGCTGTAGAGAGAGGCCGTTGGTGGTCCACCCACAGGCTGTAGAGAGGCCGATGGTGGTCCACCCACAGGTTGTATAGAGGCCGATGTTGGTCCACCCACAGGCTGTAGAGAGAGGCCGTTGGTGGTCCACCCACAGGCTGTAGAGAGGCCGATGGTGGTCCACCACAGGCTGTATAGAGGCCGATGTTGGTCCACCCACAGGCTGTAGAGAGGCCGATGGTGATCCACCCACAGGCTGTATAGAGGCCGATGTTGGTCCACCCACAGGCTGTAGAGAGGCCGATGGTAGTCCACCCACAGGCTGTATAGAGGCCGATGTTGGTCCACCCACAGGCTGTAGAGACGCCGATGGTGATCCACCCACAGGCTGTATAGAGGCCGATGTTGGTCCACCCACAGGCTGTAGAGAGGCCGATGGTAGTCCACCCACAGGCTGTAGAGAGGCCGATGGTGGTCCACCCACAGGCTGTAGAGAGGCCGATGGTGGTCACCCACAGGCTGTAGAGGGGCCGATGGTGGTCCACCCACAGGCTGTATAGAGGCCGATGGTGGTCCACCCACAGGCTGTAGAGAGAGGCCGATGGTGGTTCACCCACAGGCTGTAGAGAGAGGCCGATGGTGGTCCACGCATAGGCTGTATAGAGGCCGATGGTGGTCCACCCACAGTCTGTATAGAGGCCGATGGAGGTCCACCCACAGTCTGTATAGAGGCCGATGGTGGTCCACCCACAGGCTGTAGAGAGAGGCCGATAGTGGCCCATCACAAGCTGTAGAGAGAGGCCGATGGTTGTCCACACACAGTGCTGGAGAGAGAGGCCGATGGTGATCCACCCACAAACTGTAGAGAGAGTCCTATGGTGGTCAACCCACAGGCTGTAGAGAGGCCGATTGTGATCCACCCACAGGCTGTAGAGAGGGGCCGATGGTGGTCCACCCACAGGCTGTAGAGAGGCCGATGGTGGTCCACCCACAGGCTGTAGAGAGAGGCCGATGGTGGTCCACCCCAAGGGCTGTAGAGAGGCCGATGGTGGTCCACCCACAGGCTGTAGAGAGGCCGATGGTGGTCCACCCACAGGCTGTATAGAGGCCGATGGTGGTCCACCCACAGGCTGTGGAGAGGCCGATGGTGGTCCACCCACAGGCTGTATAGAGGCCGATGGTGCTCCAGCCACAGGCTGTAGAGAGGCCGATGGTGATCCACCCACAGGCTGTAGCGAGAGGCCGATGGTGGTCCACCCACAGGCTTTATAGAGGCCGATGGTGGTCCACCCACAGGCTGTATAGAGAGGCCGATGGTGGTCCACCCAGAGGCTGTATAGAGGCCGATGGTGGTCCACCCACAGGCTGTAGAGAGAGGCCGATGGTGGTCCACACACAGTGCTGTAGAGAGAGGCCGATGGTGATCCACCCACAGGCTGTAGAGAGAGGCCGATGGTGATCCACCCACAGGCTGTAGAGAGAGGCCGATGGTGATCCCACCCACAGGCTGTAGAGAGGCCGATGGTGGTCCAGCCACAGGCTGTAGAGAGGCCGATGGTGATCCACCCACAGGCTGTAGAGAGAGGCCGATGGTGGGTCCACACACAGTGTTGTAGAGAGAGGCCGATGGTGGTCCACCCACAGGCTGTATAGAGGCCGATGGTGGTCCACCCACGGGCTGTATAGAGGCCAATGGTGGTCCACCCACAGGCTGTAGAGAGGCCGATGGTGGTCCACCCACAGGCTGTAGAGAGGCCTATGTGGTCCATCCACAGCCTGTAGAGAGGCCAATAGTGGTCCATCCACAGGCTGTATAAAGAGGCCGATGGTAGTTCATCCACAGCTGTATAAAGAGACCGATGGTGGTCCACCCACAGGCTGTATAGAGAGGCCGATGGTGATCCACCCACAGGCTGTATAGAGGCCGATGGTGGTCCACCCACAGGCTATAGAGAGGCCGATGGTGATCCACCCACAGTGCTGTAGAGAGAGGCCGATGCTGATCCACTCACAGGCTGTAGAGAGGCCGATGGTGGTCCACCCACAGGCTGTATAGAGGCCGATGGTGGTCCACCCACAGGCTGTAGACAGAGGCCGATGGTGGTCCACCCACAGGCTGTATAGAGACCTATGGTGGTCCACTCACAGGCTGTAGAGAGGCCGATGGTGGTCCAGCCACAGGCTGTAGAGAGGCCGATGGTGATCCACCCACAGTGCTGTAGAGAGAGGCCGATGGTGGTCCACCCACATGCTGTAGAGAGAGGCCGATGGTGATCCACCCACAGGCTGTAGAGAGAGGCCGATGGTGATCCACCCACAGGCTGTAGAGAGAGGCCGATGATGATCCACCCACAGGCTGTAGAGAGAGGCCAATGGTGGGTTCATCACAGGCTGTGGAGAGAGGCCGATGGTGGTCCTCCCACAGGCTGTAGAGAGGCCGGTGGTGATCCACCCATAGGCTGTAGAGAGAGGCCGATAGTGGTCCACCCACAGGCTGTAGAAAGGCCGATGGTGGGTCCACCCCCACAGGCTGTAGAGAGAGGTTGATGGTGATCCACCCACATACTATAGAGAGAGTCCGATGGTGGTTCACCCACAGGCTGTAGAGAGGCCGATGGTGGTCAACACACAGTGCTGTAGAGAGAGGCCGATGGTGGTCCACCCACAGGCTGTAGAGAGGCCGATGGTGGTCCACCCACAGGCTGTATAGAGGCCGATGGTGGTCCACCCACAGGCTGTAGAGAGGCCGATGGTGGTCCAGCCACAGGCTGTATAGAGGCCGATGTTGGTCCACCCACAGGCTGTAGAGAGGCCGATGGTAGTCCACCCACAGGCTGTAGAGAGGCCGATGGTGGTCCACCCACAGGCTGTAGAGAGGCCGATGGTGGTCCACCCACAGGCTGTAGAGGGGCCGATGGTGGTCCACCCACAGGCTGTATAGAGGCCGATGGTGGTCCACCCACAGGCTGTAGAGAGAGGCCGATGGTGGTTCACCCACAGGCTGTAGAGAGAGGCCGATGGTGGTCCACGCATAGGCTGTATAGAGGCCGATGGTGGTCCACCCACAGTCTGTATAGAGGCCGATGGAGGTCCACCCACAGTCTGTATAGAGGCCGATGGTGGTCCACCCACAGGCTGTAGAGAGAGGCCGATAGTGGCCCATCACAAGCTGTAGAGAGAGGCCGATGGTTGTCCACACACAGTGCTGGAGAGAGAGGCCGATGGTGATCCACCCACAAACTGTAGAGAGAGTCCTATGGTGGTCAACCACAGGCTGTAGAGAGGCCGATTGTGATCCACCCACAGGCTGTAGAGAGGGGCCGATGGTGGTCCCACCACAGGCTGTAGAGAGGCCGATGGTGGTCCCACCCACAGGCTGTAGAGAGAGGCCGATGGTGGTCCACCCCAAGGGCTGTAGAGAGGCCGATGGTGGTCCACCCACAGGCTGTAGAGAGGCCGATGGTGGTCCACCCACAGGCTGTATAGAGGCCGATGGTGGTCCACCCACAGGCTGTGGAGAGGCCGATGGTGGTCCACCCACAGGCTGTATAGAGCCGATGGTGCTCCAGCCACAGGCTATAGAGAGGCCGATGGTGATCCACCCACAGGCTGTAGCGAGAGGCCGATGGTGGTCCACCCACAGGCTTTATAGAGGCCGATGGTGGTCCACCCACAGGCTGTATAGAGAGGCCGATGGTGGTCCACCCAGAGGCTGTATAGAGGCCGATGGTGGTCCACCCACAGGCTGTAGAGAGAGGCCGATGGTGGTCCACACACAGTGCTGTAGAGAGAGGCCGATGGTGATCCACCCACAGGCTGTAGAGAGAGGCCGATGGTGATCCACCCACAGGCTGTAGAGAGAGGCGATGGTGATCCACCCACAGGCTGTAGAGAGGCCGATGGTGGTCCAGCCACAGGCTGTAGAGAGGCCGATGGTGATCCACCCACAGGCTGTAGAGAGAGGCCGATGGTGGTCCACACACAGTGTTGTAGAGAGAGGCCGATGGTGGTCCACCCACAGGCTGTATAGAGCCGATGGTGGTCCACCCACGGGCTGTATAGAGGCCAATGGTGGTCCACCCACAGGCTGTAGAGAGGCCGATGGTGGTCCACCCACAGGCTGTAGAGAGGCCTATGGTGGTCCATCCACAGCCTGTAGAGAGGCCAAATAGTGGTCCATCCACAGGCTGTATAAAGAGGCCGATGGTAGTTCATCCACAGGCTGTATAAAGAGACCGATGGTGGTCCACCCACAGGCTGTATAGAGAGGCCGATGGTGATCCACCCACAGGCTGTATAGAGGCCGATGGTGGTCCACCCACAGGCTATAGAGAGGCCGATGGTGATCCACCCACAGTGCTGTAGAGAGAGGCCGATGCTGATCCACTCACAGGCTGTAGAGAGGCCGATGGTGGTCCACCCACAGGCTGTATAGAGGCCGATGGTGGTCCACCCACAGGCTGTAGACAGAGGCCGATGGTGGTCCACCCACAGGCTGTATAGAGACCTATGGTGTCCACTCACAGGCTGTAGAGAGGCCGATGGTGGTCCAGCCACAGGCTGTAGAGAGGCCGATGGTGATCCACCCACAGTGCTGTAGAGAGAGGCCGATGGTGGTCCACCCACATGCTGTAGAGAGAGGCCGATGGTGATCCACCCACAGGCTGTAGAGAGAGAGGCCGATGGTGATCCACCCACAGGCTGTAGAGAGAGGCCGATGATGATCCACCCACAGGCTGTAGAGAGAGGCCAATGGTGGTTCATCACAGGCTGTGGAGAGAGGCCGATGGTGGTCCACCCACAGGCTGTAGAGAGGCCGGTGGTGATCCACCCATAGGCTGTAGAGAGAGGCCGATAGTGGTCCACCCACAGGCTGTAGAAAGGCCGATGGTGGTCCACCCACAGGCTGTAGAGAGAGGTTGATGGTGATCCACCCACATACTATAGAGAGAGTCCGATGGTGGTTCACCCACAGGCTGTAGAGAGGCCGATGGTGGTCCACCCACAGGCTGTAGAGAGAGGCCGATAGTGGCCCATCACAAGCTGTAGAGAGGCCGATGGTGGTCAACACACAGTGCTGTAGAGAGAGGCCGATGGTGATCCACCCACAGGCTGTGGAGAGAGGCCGATGGTGGTCCACACACAGTGCTGTAGAGAGAGGCCGATGGTGGTCCATCACAGGATGTGGAGAGAGGCCGATGGTGGTCCACCCACAGGCTGTAGAGAGAGGCCGATGGTTGTCCATCCACAGGCTGTAGAGAGAGGCCGATGGTGGTTCACCCACAGGCTGTAGAGAGAGGCCGATAGTGGCCCATCACAAGCTGTAGAGAGAGGCCGATGATGGTTCACTCACAGGCTGTAGAGAGAGGCCGATGGTGGTCCACTCACAGTTCTGTGGAGAGAGGCCGACGTGGTCCAGAGGAGGAGTCTCTGCCTGGTGTCCTGTTCCATCCACAGGTTGCATCCACAGCAGTGGAATGAAGCCTGACCCTGTGACAGCCACAGCACACAATGACCACCACAGCACACAATGCTGTGTCCCCCACAGCACACAATGCCCAACACAGCACACATGCTGTGTCCCCCACAGCACAATGTCCACTACAGCACAACGTCCACCACCACAGCACGCAATCACCACTCATCACTGCTCCACAACTGCCGGGTGTCAGGAGATCAGACACAACTAGCTGCCCTCCTCGTCCCCTCAGTCGCCCTCTTCCTCTTCTCCTCCCCTAGGTAAGTTACAGGGTGCCGTTAAGTTTAGATGATAAAGGTAAAAAGACTTAGGCTTCCCATGTTCGACAGTGTTTGAATTCATATGGATATGGATTCGTTTGGGATAACCAGGGTGTAGAAAATAAATGAGTTTCTGAATTGTTTTAAACAGAGGTTTATAGATTGCAGGTGGCAGGACAGGCATGACCATATGTATAACAGTGATAGATTTGCTCAGTATAGACTCTTTAAATCAACACATATCTTAGAACCTTATACTGGGATAAGATGAATAAATTTATCAAATGTGCACAGACAAAAATGTAGTATTGGCGTGTCTGACATCGCATGCCATCGTCTCAGCGGAACAAACAATATTTATTAAATTTTAGATATACAAATTTACCCAAACATATCAAGCATCCCAATCACTCACACATACACTCCTTTATGGAATGGGGCACCTATCAAAAGAGAGGGAGGAAAGACAGGAAAAAGAATAACTTCAAAGAAAAAAAAAAACAAAGAAGAGTGCAGATCCTATCAGGAGCTAACTATCGCTAAGGGACAAAATAACCCGATAGAGGGGAAAAAAAAAAAAAAAAACACCACCACCCGGATCCCACTGCCACCCAACCTATCACCAACTAAAGCTACCCCCAACAAATAGAAGAGAAGAGGAGGGGGAAAAACAAACTAATACAACAAACAGGGCATAACAATATACATTAGATCACACTAGCGCACGCACACAAATCCACAGCCCATACACCACACACACTTGCCACATAACTGTTGTTGACGACTGTCCCTGACTGGATCTCTGGAGCAAGACTGGCTGTTCTCTTCACTGGCGTCTAGAAGATTCCTCCTTGCGCCGGACTCCTCCAGCACTCCTCTGGCTCGGCTCCGGTATCCCCCACTCTGGGACCATCCTCCAGGTCGCCCAACGTCAGAAACTTGACCTGTCTCCCCAAGAAACGAAAAGGAAACGCCCTACGGCGGATGTCAGTCCCTCACCGCATAATCATGATATTTGTGGATTATGTGTGTGAATGCAGGGCATGTGTGGACCGTGTGCGTACAATTTAAAGAATTCAAAGGAAAAACAAAACTTTTTACAATTTGTTTTCTTTTGGTTTCATCTATTCTTCAATCTTGTTTTTTTCCTCATTTCATTTTTTTCCTTTACCACAATTCTAAATTTCGTCTCATTCACATTACAAATTACAATACAATAAACTCTTGGAAGTTCACATTATTATTTTGAATTAATGCCAGATGAAATTCATAAAAACTCATTCATTCTTCCATATTATTTACAACATACTTGCTAAAAAAAAAAAAAATAAAAAAAAAAAAAACAGAGACAAACAAACAAGACAGGGAGCGGGACCTATGGCGGGAGCGCCACATCGGAAATCTCCGCTAGTCGACTGAATGTTAGTCGGCGGCAACTCGTTCCGTTCCGGACCCGACTTTTTGTTAAAAAAAAAAAAAAAAAATAAAAAAAAATAATTGCTTCAATTTGCTTCAATCCTTGAAGTATCGCTTCCCGAATATCCCGACTCCAATTTATCCAAATATGACCGACTTCAAGACAGAACTAGATATATATGTCAAGTCTACAAGTAGCTCCCCAAACAGAGCCATTACTAAACATCCAACTTAAAATAAATGACCTCAATGCCACTTAAATACGTATTGACCGAATAAATACCAATCCCATTTTGGCGTACAAGCTCTCCAACCCAACGAGAATACACACACCATATTTTTATATATATATTACCAGAACGGCGGGTGAAGAAAAAAAGAGAGAGCTACTGGCAAGCTTCACTCAGCGAAGAGCCCAAAGCCCCACCAGTAGATGCGCCCACCCCCCCAACGAAGGAAGAGAGAGTGGGACGACTCGGAAGAATGTTGTTGGTAGCCCAAGGATTGAGATCCTTCCCAAGTTCAGCGGACTGCCTTCCGCCCAGCGAAGGGTTCCGGCCCGGTTCCGCAACTCTCCACGACGAAGTGAAAAAAAAACAAATATGGCTACCAACGGAGGACGTGGCCTCTTACGGAAAAGCAAAAAGCAAAAAAAAGAATGAGAGCGCCGAACCCTGGCATAGCGAAGAAGGTTCTCCCTCCACCCTACATAAAACACATACTCACATTCAACCCACGCTAAGCATTAACAACACACTCTACGCACAGAACACGTGCAAGACACTTCCCTGCACAGTTATTAAAACACACACACACACACACACACACCCTTCATCCAGGTCTAACTCTTCCCTCTCACACTACACCTATGTGACGGTTTACTGAGGGGATGCATGATCCACACGGGCGGTGCACAACTGAATGTGACAGAGGAGCAACCCCCCTCTCCTCTGCACTCCACATACTATGTGCAAGCTGCTGTCAACCTCTGTGACGAACAGCCCATTAAAAAACATAAGTTCAAACACTGGTCCGCCCGTGACAATACCCCCCAACCAAAAAAGCTTGTGCCAATGAGGCACAGCTTGATGCAGCCCCGAATGGAAACTGGTCTAAATATACGACCGTGCATAATAAAACCAATTATCCACCTTCACATATCAGAAAAATCCTTGAATGGTGCACACAAGCTGCTACTACTTTTATCGCACAACTATACACACCCTTTTTTTAAAGGGGTTATACACAGTCACTTCCCTTTTTACGACACACTGGTCATACTCCATTGGACCTAAGACATTCGACTCAGGTAGTCAGCTTCCACATTGCAGCGTCCAGGGATATGTTGAAAAGAGAAGGCAAGACTCTGCAGTTCAATAGCCCATCCCATAAGGCGTCGGCTGACAGGCCGAATGCGATGCAGATAGGCAAGGGGATGGTGATCCGTCTGGAGAACAAACTCCCGCCCGTACAAGTAAGGGTAGAATCGGCGTGTGGCCCATACCACTGCAAGGCACTCTTGCTCAATAGTGTGGTAATTCTTTTTTTCCGCTCCCACTAGTTTCTTACTTGCGAAGGCGATGGGTAACAATCCTTTCCCTTGATCCTGCAAGAGTACTGCCCCCAACCCAGTGCTGGACGCGTCTGTTCTGAGTACAAATGGCTTCTCAGGGTTCGCCAACTGGAGGACGGGTTGTTGGAGAATCGCTCCCTTGAGTTTCTCGAATGCAGCTACGTCTGCATCTCCCCACATCAGCGTTTCTGGCTTTCGAGCTCCAGTTTTGTCTGTCAGGGGTTTTGCCACTTCAGCGAAATGGGGGAATGAATTTGCGGTAGTAGCCAACGAGACCAAGGAACGAGCGTAATTCCCTCTTGGTCTTTGGTGGTTTGGCCTCTTCAATCCTTTGAACTTTGTCGCTTTCAGGAGACATGAATCCTTGTCCCACGACGTGACCTAAAAAGGCAATTTCAGTCTCCCCTATCCGACACTTAGTGGGACGGGCCGCCAGCTGTACCTGTCGCAGACGTCGCAGACGCTCAAAAAGCAGCATCCTGAGTGCTTCCATGTGTCTCTCCCAGCTGTCAGTGGCCAATAATATGTCATCAATAAAATTGTGGACATCTCTCATCTGCAACGGTTCAAGCACGAGTCTCATTATCCTGCTGAAGACGGCTCCTGCAGTCTTGAGCCCAAAGGGCATAACTTTGAACCTGAATTGGCCCTCAGGAGTAGTAAAGGCAGTCTTGCTTCTGTCGGCAGGTTCCATCGGTATTTGCCAATATCCCTTTGCTAAGTCAAGCTTTGTGAAATACTGCGCCTTAGCCAGTTGGGTGAAGATCTTGTCAACGTCCGGAATAGGTTCAGCGTCGAATTTCAACACCTTATTCAGTCGACGAAAGTCGACACAGAACCTCATCTTTCCATCTGGTTTCCTGACCAACAGAATGGGTGAGGAGTAAGGCGAACTACAACGCTCAATCACCCCCATGCGCAGCATATCCTGTATTTCCGTCTTGATGGTTTCTGTTTGAGAATGGGGCAAAGGATACTGTCGCACCCCTGACTGGGTCCTCTTGAGTGAGCACTAGAGAACAGGTACCTAAGTTGCACCTTAAGGGTACATCTGAGAGAACATCTTGGTATTCTCTACAAAGGGCTCGCACGTTTTCCGTTTTCCCTCTGTTCCCCAGACAGTCCTTCACCTTTACGTCTTCAATCAGGGGAACTATTCCCAGAGGAACCTTGGTAATTTCCCCCTTGGGAGTAGTCCTTTGACACGCATCACAAGTTCGACAATACTTCCTGACATCTTGAGATATTCCAGGCCAGTAGAAGTCGTGTGTTGGATTCTTTCCAGTGTACGTCTTGTGCCTAGATGTCCTGCCATAGGAGTATCGTGTCCAAGGCGTAGAACTGTGTTTCGTAACGCTTTAGGCACCACCAACTGGGTTACTGACACATCTCTCGCGATGCAAATTGTCTGTGGATCAATCCTTGTCGCACGATGAACGACACTGATCCATTCTTCTTGTCCTTGGGAGGTTTTCCTACCATATTCCGAATGGTGTTGATCGTAGGATCCTTACCCTGAAGACCTCGCACGGTAGCTGGATCCAACGTCACCACATCATGCTGGGACAATGGTTTCAGTAGAGGTTTCAAAGCTTTTTTTTCTCTTTGCGTTTGTGAACGCGTAGTGGCAGCCACAAATACTTCCGGTGGCAACTCGACTGAAATGTCACTGGTGCGACCATCCTCAAAACATACCGAGTTCCCAATCAGAAGGGAGTACGCTGGCCGCTGTAATGCCACTGCCCATACCTTTCCTTGAAAGTATGGTGTGAAAAATCCCACCAGACAGTACACCTGTTCACCTTGAAGGAAGATTCGATCCCCGATACCTGACATTCTCTTCCACGTGGTGCCTCAGGGGGTACCAACTTCTCGTCGACGAATATTGTCGTGGCTCCAGTGTCACGAATGGCTTCAATGGCTTTGCCGCACACCACAGAGGGAAACGTCGGGCAGGATGGTGTAGTGATCTCACTTTCTCCAAATGCCACCTTAGTTTGGGCAAATGTCTTGGTCAACGGGAGTCGCTTAGGACAGTCCTTCACGATGTGGTTGAGGTCACCGCACAAGTAGCACTTCCTAAGTCGTTCTTTCGCATTTCCTTTGGAGAACTTAGCACCACTTTCAGGCTGAGAGGCTTGTCCCAGTGTTGGTCTCCTTTGCCTTTTTCCTCGCTTGTCCCTGGTACGCTGGCCTAAAATAACGCCGGGCATCTGCGAAAGCTTCCGCAATCCTGATGGCCTGCTTGAATGACTCTGGTTGGGCCTCTCCTAACTTGCACTGTAAGTCAGGTGAAACAGAGTTCATGAGTTGTTCCAACAGGAAACAATCTTTGACATCCATCTTCGCAGTTTCCAACCAATAGTCTAACACTCTTGACAGTCTGTCTCCGAACTGTTGGAAAGTTTCATCCGCCATTTTCATGGTGCGGAACTGCCTCCTATATGATTCTGCAGTCATGTGCATCCTCCGGCGCAAAGCAGCCTTCAACTCCTCGTAACTGGTTCTTTGTGGAATGTTGACGAATGCTTCCTTGGCTTTTCCTGTCAAGTTTCCAACGAGGTATAATGCCTTCTGTTCATTATTCAAGTGGAAACTATCTGCCACTGATTCAAAGTGTTCAAGGAAGGTATCAATGGAATCTCCCTCACTGTATACAGGCATGTGTAGCATGGGTGGGGCTAAGTGCAGGTCCACGTTAATGGTTCCCTCGGCACTTTGTGATAATTCTTGAACACCAGGTGATGAGTGGTTTCCTCCCCTGGAGTAATACCCAACTGCTCTAGCACTTCTGTTCTAAGTTGATTCCTTTCCTCTTCCATCTTTGCTTGGAACTCCTGTTCCCTTTTATCTCTTGCATCTCTTTCTGCTTTTTCTTGAACCGCCCTCTCTTCTCGCTCTTGTCGCTTTTCTTCCATCTCTTGCTGCCATCGCCTGTTCCTCTCTTCCCTTTCCAACCGTCTTTCTTCCATCTCTATTTTCCATCTATTTTCTTCTTTTTCCCTGGCCTCCCTTTTTTTCTTTTTTTCTTTTTTCTTTTTTTCTTCTTCTTCTCTTCTTCCCTTTCTCTTCTTGGCTTTCTCTTCCTTTTTCCCTTTCCTTCCTTTCTTCTCTCTTTCTTCCCTCCTTTCTTCCCTTTCTCTCTCTTCTCTCTCTCTTCTTCTTTCTTTCTTCTCTCTCATTTCCACCATGAAGGATCCATGGTTGGGTATCCAGAAGTATAAGGCGGAGGTGTAAACCTCTGTAAGTAGTCACCCTGAGAGGGGTAGGAGGTTGATGTCTCAAGGCAGAAGGCGGTGGCGTACCACCGTAAGAAGGCCTAATTCCCTGGGGAGTAGATGGCAAACACACTGAAGGGGAAGCAATGATGGCTGGCTGAACCTCGCCTGACGAAAAGACGACTTGTGTAGTTGTTCCAATTGTCCCTGCGTTGTAGTAGGGGACGTAGACATACTTAGTCCCGGCACAATTCCAGTCCCTTTTACCTGGGATCTGGTGTGAGGTAACGACTTTCCCCTGTAGCCATAGTGAACACTATTATGCTCTGCCACTAACTTGATTCAAAACCAAGTAATCAAAAGTGTACACCTTCTCACCGCTAATATAAACTACCAAAGATTTTTTTTTTTTTTCGCTTAACAAATTAAGTTCCACTCTCCTTTGTCAAGAGTATTTGCAAAGATCCCAGCCACCTCAATGCGACCAAATAGGCTAAGTGTATCCTAATGAACTGGATCTCTCAACACAAATCAAAACACTAAGCCTCTTGACCTTGTCAGTGAGAACTTCCAAAAAGTAGGGAATTCATATGTCTGCCCACAAAACCAAGTGTTACCTGGCAAAATTCGAAAACAATTCAGTCAACTCCCCGTGACTGATCCTTGCCAACCAGTAACCTTAGGTTCCACGCAATCAAAAATGTTTCCCTACACCCACTTCAGCTCCAGAAATGTCTAGTCTACAAGCAAAAAGTTTCACTCAACGTGACCAACTGTCTCAACAACGGGAAAGAGAATGACCCAGATTGACATAAAATCAACGGCTGACACCTCAATGTGTCACAAGCCAACGTTGACCCGATTTCCTTCTCTCGACAAATGCTAGTACGCAATGAAGCCCAATCTTCTGAAACTCGCTACGCGCTACACTAGTCGAATCTGAATCTACTAACCCAATGACATCACGGTAAACAACGGACCTCGCAGTAAACAAATAAACGACGGAGCCTGAAGTAAACATATATCATACGCAGTAAAATAAATAACGGATAACGCAACGCTCAAACGACGGAACGCACGCAAAACTGGAACGGTAAACACGCACGACACGTGTACACATCGGCAGCGCAACTTTTTTTTTTTTTTTTTTTTTTTTTTTTTTAAATATGACCCCAGCATCAACGTCTACCACTTGCACTGCACTATTAGACTCCGGAAGAAAAGGTCGGCAACACGCACGCACAACACTTTTTTTTTTTTTCCCATGGAACGGGCCCGCAAGTCTGCAAACTTGACTACCGGGTGATTACTTATAGAGTCTATCGGTAAAGTTTAATGATCTAGGTTTGAATTTCTTCAAAAAAAAAAAAAAAAAAAAAAAATCACTTTCGCTCAGCGCAGGGTTGGCACACCACTCACAACTTTATTGTTCACACCAACCTTTCACTCACCTTAATGTTAGGTAATTAGGCTAGGTAAACAATATAAAAACTGCTTAAGCGAAAGATAAGAATAGAAAATAGCAGAAAAAGAAAGTCGTTATACTGTGCAAAATATCACTTAGCGCAAAGAGCAACAATTCAACAATTTAGTAATAGAAAAGAAAGCAAGAGGACTGGTCACTCCCTAGCACACTGATTTTTTGCAAAAAAAAAAATAAAAAGGAAATTCCGCAAGCCTACCTACCTCACCTTGCTAAATCAGTCGCAGGCTTGGGTACTGGCAAATGTGACCTACTTCCTAAGTCAGAACAAACACTGACCTTGAAGACTCTGCACAAGCAAAACCTACTAGTCCAAAAATAACCTCCCCCCTTACTTTTGCCCAATAATATTTTAAAATAAATATAAAACTACGGTAATATAACTAACGCGACTAACCGATGGTACAAAACGACAAACACCGGCTCGGATCCGGAATTGAACGCCGACGACCTTGCCAAGTAGCGCAAATCTCCACTGCGGCAAATCCCGATCCGGTAACCGCTCCCGGCTGAAGGGTTCCCTACACTCTAGAACCCCTCCCCAACCAACCTCCCGCTACACTAACACAAACACAAACACGCACCTCCGGGAGCGCGGAAGGCAAGTAAGGGTCAAGTGCTGCTCAAATTAGTACCCACTGTCTGTACTACCTGACCTCAATCCCGGACGAGCCCCCATATCTGTCAAGGGTAAAAGACCCTGTCAGGGGGGGAATGAGGCAGGGACAGACAAAGAGCACAGAGAGAGACAACACTAAACCACTCACTATCTCCAGACCACTCCAGGAGGTACGGAACAAACAATATTTATTAAATTTTAGATATACAAATTTACCCAAACATATCAAGCATCCCAATCACTCACACATACACTCCATTTATGGAATGGGGCACCTATCAAAGAAGAGGGAGGAAAGACAGGAAAAAGAATAAACTTCAAAAAAAAAAAAAAAACAAAGAAGAGTGCAGATCCTATCAGGAGGAGCTAACTATCGCTAAGGGACAAAATACCCCCGATAGAGGGGAAAAAAAAAAAAAAAAAAAAAAAAACACCACCCACCCGGATCCCACTGCCACCCAACCTATCACCAACTAAAGCTACCCCCAACAAATAGAAGAGGAAGGGGGAGAAACAAACTAATACAACAAACAGGGCATAACAATATACATTAGATCACACTAGCGCACGCACACAAATCCACAGCCCATACACCACACACACTTGCCACATAACTGAGTTGACGACTGTCCCGCTGACTGGATCTCTGGAGCAAGACTGGCTGTTCTCTTCACTGGCGTCTAGAAGATTCCTCCTTGCGCCGGACTCCTCCAGCACTCCTCTGGCTCGGCTCCGGTATCCCCCACTCTGGGACCATCCTCCAGGTCGCCCAACGTCAGAAACTGTGACCTGTCCCCCCAAGAAACGAAAAGGAAACGCCCTACGGCGGATGTCAGTCCCTCACCGCATAATCATGATATTTGTGGATTATGTGTGTGAATGCAGGGCATGTGTGGACCGTGTGCGTACAATTTAAAGAATTCAAAAAAAAAAACAAAACTTTTTTTTTTTGTTTTCTTTTGTTTTTCATCTATTCTTCAATCTTTGTTTTCCTCATTTCATTGTTTTTCCTTTACCACAATTCTAAATTTCGTCTCATTCACATTACAAATTACAATACAATAAACTCTTGGAAGTTCACATTACATTTTGAATTAATGCCAGATGAAATTCATAAAACTCATTCATTCTTCCATATTATTTACAACATACTTGCATAAAAAAAAACTAAAAAAAAAAAAAAAATGACAGAGACAAACAAACAAGACAGGGAGCGGGACCTATGGCGGGAGCGCCACATCGGAAATCTCCGCTAGTCGACTGAATGTTAGTCGTCGGCGGCAACTCGTTCCGTTCCGGACCCGACTTGATTTTTAAAAAAAAAAAAAAAAATAAAATAAAATAAACAATTTGCTTCAATCCTTGAAGTATCGCTTCCGGAATATCCCGACTCCAACATTTATCCAAATATGACCGACTTCAAGACAGAACTATATATATATGTCAGTCTACAAGTAGCTCCCCAAACAGAGCCATTACTAAACATCCAACTTAAAATAAATGACCTCAATGCCACTTAAATACGTATTGACCGAATAAATACCAATCCCATTTTGGCGTACAAGCTCTCCACCACCCAACGAGAATACACCACCATATTTATACATATATATATTTACCAGAACGGCGGGTGAAGACAAAAGAGAGAGCTACTGGCAAGCTTCACTCAGCGAAGAGCCCAAAGCCCCACCAGTAGATGCGCCACCCCCAACGAAGGAAGTGAGAGTCTGGGACGACTCGGAAGAATGTTGTTGGTAGCCCAAGGATTGAGATCCTTCCCAAGTTCAGCGGACTGCCTTCCGCCCAGCGAAGGGTTCCGGCCCGGTTCCGCAACTCTCTCCACGACGAAGTGAAAAAAACAAATATGGCTACCAACGGAGGACGTGGCCTCTTACCGGAAAAGCAAAAGCAAAAAGAATGAGAGCGCCGAACCCTGGCATAGCGAAGAAGTTCTCCCTCCACCCTACATAAAACACATACTCACATTCAACCCACGCTAAGCATTAACAACACACTCTACGCACAGAACACGTGCAAGACACTTCCCTGCACAGTTAAAAACAGCACACACACACACACACACACACCCTTCATCCAGGTCTAACTCTTCCCTCTCACACTACACCTATGTGACGGTTTACTGAGGGGATGCATGATCCACGTTCAAACACTGTCCGCCCGTGACAATGATGCATGTGTGAAACCCCCTTCAGCATGGAGCTATGGCCTTAAACTGAATAAAACATTCGCATTCGTATTCGCATTCTCCCCACTACTAGCCCCCCCCCCCCCCCCCTCCCGGCTTCTCCCCGTACCCCCTCCTACCTTTCTTTCCCTTCCCCCTATACCTACCTTCCACCCCCCCCCCACCCCACCCCCACCCCCGTCATTTCTCCCAATCACCTATCTTTCTTTACGATCCCATCCTCCTCTCATGTCTGTCCCACCCCTCCCCGTCCAACCAGAAGCTTGACATCATTTCGCTTCTATCTATACTCACAATTTTTTGGATGTACTGAAATGGGACTAATGCTGTAGTCTGGCACAAATATGGGTCGATGCTGATAGGCGCAGTCCGCTAATGAGTCACCATGTCAAAGCTGGAGATCAGACGAACATTGTGGATTCGTATGTTCTCCCTCCTACCCTTACCCTCCCCCCCCCCCCCCCCCCCCCCCCCCCCCCCGCGCCTCACCCCACCCATCCTGTCCCCTTCTCATTCTTCGCGATGTCTCCTCTGTTTCCTCTACCCATTCCCCCTTTCCCTTCCCTCCTTTTACTTCAACTGCCTGGTCTTCCCTTCTTAGATACTTTTGTACAACAATGGACCCAGCGAAGGCTGACTTCATTTCACCTCTCTCTTTGTATGCAACGCATTCCTGGAGAACTGAAGTCTGGATACAGATCAACACTTCAACACTTATTTTTTACCAAATATGATGTCACATGCTATGCACACTGAAAACTATCGACTCCAAGAGTTCTCAGGAGAGAACTGCGAATCCCCTTCGTTTGACTTCTCCTCTCTGAGCTGGTTTGCTTTTCAGCTTTCCCAGTGTGAAATCCACTGGCTGACAGCTGCCGTCCTTCTCCCCTAACCCTGATCCTTGATCACGGCGAGGATCAGCCAGGGCTAGAGAGAAACACNTAAAAAACCCAACAGCTACAAGGACATAATCACCACACTATACGAACACAAAAATTAGACCCAACTTGACAAGACAACCTCACACATAAATGTCAAGCAGTCTATATAAAATGAACACACACACCACACACCCTTCCATACCAGAGTCTAAACTCTATAATAAAACTCTTCCCACTTCTCAACACAAAACAAACCTACATAGAATGACTATGTTTACTGAGGGGTTATATAGCATTCACATCCAATCTCCCACGGGAGGTGCGGTTGCAACAACTGTAAATAATTGTCACAGAGAGGGAACCAGCACACGACCCGCCAGAATCGGAAGAGATCCTCGTAGAGCTGCCGTCCACATAAAACTAGATGGTGCAGCGGCTGACAGCACAATCTAGTACACGAACAACGACCCATTAAAACATAAAAGATATTCAACACCCACTGAAAGACCCTGGTCGGCAAGACCCGCTGACACTCTCTCCACTTCACATATCTCTCTCATCGATCTCGCCTCTCACACACACACAACCCACACAACAACACACACACACACACACACACACACACCACCAAGAAACCACCCCACACCACCACCTACTCACAACCACTACCCAGCAAAACACAACACCACCGCCGACAACAACACCATCATCAGATACAGCAACGCACAACAACACCAACAAAGAGCAACGTGTCAACAACACCGAATAGCACAATAACACAACACACATGGACAAACACGCGCACAGGGATGCGCTCGGCTGGGCTCCACGATCGCACACACACAATCACACAGCACCACACACACCGCCACCGGCACACACACACACACACACCACACCCACACAACACTCAACCCACACACACACCACCACCTACCACCCCCGTTATTGCAAGCACAACCCGCCACAACCCAATATACTACAGGGCCCAGGCTAAAATGAATACGACAGACAGTAGCGAGACACGACGGACGGAGCTAGGACGGAATCTGAATGGTTGCGTACGTACCGACAAGAAAAAGAGGAAAAGAAAAAAAAAAAGGAAGGGGGGGGGGGAAAAGGGGCAGGGACAGGAGGGAAAGAGGGGGGACATCAGAAGGAGGGGGGAAAAAAGGGTGAAGGAATAAAAAAAAAAAAGTAAAGGACTATAGGGAGGCAACAGCGGTGGAAAACACAGACCGCGACAGTTAAGGAAAAGACTCAGGCGTTCTGAGGGGTGAACACCAAGAGACTAGACAACTATTGAACCAAACACATGATGACACAAGACGCAGAAATTAGATAACACGAACTTAGGAAAAAAGAGGAAAAGGAGGGTAATAACCATTTCATGTCAGAGCTTAGAACTAGCATGGACGAGGTAACAACCCACCTATAACAAATGCAGTAGTATCACATCTGTAATTAGAGCCGGACTCGACGGACTGTCAGACGACACCATGGTCACGGGGAGAGAGGTAGGCAAACAGAAACAGAGGGGGAATGGAGAAAGAGAGAGGAGAGAGAGAGGGGGGAGAGAGAAGGGGGGTAGAGAGAGAGAAAAAAAAAACAGACAGAGACAGAGAGACAGCGAGTGGCATAGAATGAGATAGAGAAAAAACAGAGAGAGGGCTAGGGGACAGAGATAGAGACAGTGGGAAAAAGAACGAGCACGAGAAAGTATGAGCGGGGGGAGAAGTAGAGAAAGAGAGAGTAAGAGAAAGGAGGGAGACAGTGAAGAGGGAGAAAAGGAAGGAAGAAGGGAAGGAAGGTGGAGGGCCAGACAAACAGAGAGAGAGAGAAGAAGAGAAAGAGGGAGAGAGAGAGACAGACAGACAGACAGACAGACAAACAGCAGGAGACACACAAACACACTTAGACAGACAGTCGGACTGACAGACAGACAGTCAGACAGACAGACAGAGAGAGACAATGACAACGACAATGATGATGATTTATTAACAATAGTTAAACAACCCTTATGCCAAAGGGAGTGCATGCACAATTTCCACTTAGTTTTGCCAAACTCTGCCAACAATAGAAATGCAAGTCAACAAACAGAGAGAGAGAGAGAGAGAGAGAGAGAGAGAGAGAGAGAGAGAGAGAGAGAGAGAGAGAGAGAGAGAGAGGTACAAAGAGAAAGTAGACAGACAGACACACAGACTGCAAAACATTCGGGCGGACATGTGAACAGACGAACAGATATCCTGATCAGAGAACCAGATGTAGACCATAGAGTAACCTGGCCAGTGGGAGTGGGGGGAATACCAATACACAGGGCAGGCCGTCCGAAACATCTTGATGAATCGGAGCTTCATGCTGTGCTAAAGGATTTGAAGAAAACAAACAACAAAATGAAAAAAAAAAGAAAGAAAAGAAAAGAGAGAATTACACATAAAGGAAGGAAGAGAACAAAAACAACGAAAGAAAGAAAAAGAATGAAGAAGTTAAGAAACATGGGCAATAAATCAGAGACAGACAGGCAGACAGATGGACAGACAGACAGACAGAGACGGACACAGAAACAGAGAGGCAGAGACAGAGAGAGAGACAGAGAGAAAGAAAAAGAGACAGAGATGGGCGGCGGGGGAGGGGGTGGGGTAGAGAGAGAGAAAGAGAGAGAGGGAGCTGGAGGGGAGAAGAAAAGAAGAAGAAGAAGAAGGAGGAGGAGAGGAGGAGGAGGAAAGAAGAAGAAAGAAGAAGAAGAGAAAGAGAGAAGAAGAAGAAGGAGGAGGAGGAGGAGGAGGAGGAGGAGGAGGAGGAGAGAAGAAGGAGGAGGAGGAAGAGAAGAAGAAGAAGAAGAAGAAGAAGAAGAAGAAAGAAGGTGGAGGAGGAGGAGAAGAAGAACAAGAAAAAGAAGAAGAAGAAGAAGAAGAAGAAAAATAGGAGAAAAGAGGTAAACAAAAGAGAAGAAAAAATGGAAGGGAGAAATGAAGGATGTCATTCAGTAAAAAGAGGGGGGGGGGGGGGGGGGGGGGGGGGGGGGGGGGAAGGGGGGGGGGGGGGTGGGGGGGGGGGGGGGGGGGGGGGGGGGGGGAACGGGGGGGAAAGAAAGCGGGAAGGGGGGGGAAGAAAGAAAGCGGAAGGTGGGGAGGA
>JADBJO010000645.1:302500-305000 GCA_016801955.1 Conus betulinus | reverse complement strand
CACACACACACACACACACATACACACACACACATATGTTAATTCTAGTTCATTCTATGAATATATTTTTGTATCTATTGCATTTTCCACTTCAGTTAGAGATGAATTGAACGATGCTAACATGTGTTTATCTTTTCCATCATTAAAAGATTCTCTCTCTCTCTCTCTCTCTCTCTCTCTCTCTCTCTCTCTCTCTCTCTCTCTCTCTCTCTCTCTCTCCTCATACACAGACACACACACACACACACACACACGCGCGCGCGCGCGCGCGCGCGCGCGCACGCGCGCACGCACGCACGCTCGCACGCACACACACACACACACACACACACACACACACACACACACACACACACACACACACACACACAAACCTGCTATGTCAATTCAAGTTTATTCTATATGATTATATTTTTTTAGTTCGTTCAATTCATCTTTAATTGAATAGAAAGTGCATTAATTATAATGCACTTTCCACTTCAATTAAAGATGAACTGAACGAACTAACATGTGTTTATCTTTTCCATCGTTAAAAGATTCTCTCTCTCTCTCTCTCTCTCTCTCTCTCTCTCTCTCTCCTCTCTCTCTCTCTCTCTCTCTCTCTTCACCCATCCCAGTCACCTCCTCCCCTCGTATCATTCACTGCATTCAATCTGCTTCACTCTCGGCTGAGACAGACAAGCCACAGAGAAGCACAGACGGAGACGGATCATAGAGAAACAGACGGACAGCTAGGTCAGAGAAAGACAGACAGACCGCTAGGTCAGAGAAAGACAGACAGACCGCTAGGTCAGAGAAAGACAGACAGCTAGGTCAGAGAAAGACAAACAGACAACTAGGTCAGAGGGTGAGAGAAAGACAGACAGACAGCTAGGTCAGAGAAAGACAGCTAGGTCAGAGAAAGACAGACAGACAGCTAGGTCAGAGAAAGACAGCTAGGTCAGAGAAAGACAGACAGCTAGGTCAGAGAAAGACAGACAGACAGCTAGGTCAGAGAAAAACAGACAGACAGCTAGGACAGAGAAAGACAGACAGACGGCTAGGTCAGAGAAAGACAGACAGACAGCTAAATCAGAGAAAGACAGACAGACAGCTAGATCAGAGAAAGACAGACAGCTAGGTCAGAGAAAGACAGACAGACAGCTAGATCAGCGAAAGACAGCGGCTAGGTCAGAGAAAGACAGACAGACAGCTAGATCAGAGAAAGACAGACAGCTAGGTCAGAGAAAGACAAACAGACAGCTAGGTCAGAGAAAGACAAACAGACAGCTAGATCAGAGAGAAAGACAGACAGCTAGATCAGCGAAAGACAGACAGCTAGGACAGTGAAAGACAGACAGACAGCTAGGTCAGAGAAAGACAGACAGACAGCTAGATCAGAGAAAGACAGACAGCTAGATCAGCGAAAGACAGACAGCTAGGACAGAGAAAGACAGACAGACGGCTAGGTCAGAGAAAGACAGACAGACAGCTAGGTCAGAGAAAGACAAACAGACAACTAGGTCAGAGGGTGAGAGAAAGACAGACAGACAGCTAGGTCAGAGAAAGACAGACAGCTAGGTCAGAGAAAGACAGACAGCTAGGTCAGAGAAAGACAGACAGCTAGGTCAGAAGAAGACAGACAGACAGACAGTTAGGTCAGAGAAAAGACAGACAGACAGCTAGCTCAGAGAAAGACAGACAGCTAGGTCAGAGAAAGACAGACAGACGGCTAGGTCAGAGAAAGACAGACAGCTAGATCAGAGAAAGACAGACCAACAGCTAGATCAGAGAAAGACAGACCAACAGCTAGGTCAGAGAAAGACAGACAGCTAAATCAGAGAAAGACAGATAGACACCTAGTGCAAACCAAAGGACAGAGAGAGCCAATAAAACCTACTACTGGAGGGGAAAAGACTGAATATAACTCAATACGAGCCACACGGTCGACTGGGCTATAAACAGACACGTAAACACGAATGCTGAGCTGTCACAGATAAACCGCCCTATCACCCAACCCCCACCCCTTCCCCCTTCCCTTCGTTCTCCCTACGTGCTATTATTATACCAGGAATTTGTGATCAGTCAAAAGCATTTCTCGAGTGTTTTCCTTTTCTCGGCGCAAATGGTCGGACAAATGACTTTTTTTTTTTTTTTCGGTTTCAGTTAAGTTCCAGTTTCCTCGTTTGAAAAGTGTGCACGCTTATGTACCTAATTCACACAGATTTATAGAAATTAACGAACAAGTAGGACCACTCTTGCTCCCGTGATGAAATAAAAGACGCTCATAACTCCAAACGAACGCTGCTTTTACGATATCGAATCGCCTAGCAGAAAAGACAGACGTGTGGAGTTACGGGCATCTGTTTATTTCATCATAGGAGCAAGAGTGACCCTGATTGTTCGTTAATTACCATTAAATGTTCCCTGCCTCGTTTAATACTTCCTTTCGCGCAGATTTATATTTCCGCCGAGAAGGATACGTGTACGCCGGCATCTGTTTATGTGTGTCTCTGCCCTC
>JADBJO010000645.1:292500-297500 GCA_016801955.1 Conus betulinus | reverse complement strand
TTTCAATCTGGATAAGCAAGTACCCAGACTCAACCGGTATCTGTGTTCACGCGTTACGTTGCTTGTTTGTTTGTGTTTATTTGTTTGTTTGTTTTTCTCTGTGTCTGTGTCTGTCTCTTCAATATGTTTTTGTTAGTTTGACGTTTGTTTTGTTTGTTGAGATCCTTTGTTCACACGCGTTATTTTGTTTGTTTTGTTTTGTTTTTTTCTCTATGTCTGTATCCTCGATGATATGCCTTTGTTAGTTTGACTTTTGTTTGTTTGTTTGTTTGTTGTTGAGACTCTTTCTTTCTTTCTTTTCACATACGCCCTCAAAACATCGACGAAATGGGAAAATTACTCGCCTTTCATCCTGCCATCCCATTTCTTCACAGAATCTTTGTGCTGATAAAAACAGGAGGTGGAATCTACAAGAGAGAGAGAGAGAGAGAGAGAGAGAGAGAGAGAGAGAGAGAGAGAGGAGAGGGAGAGAGAGAGAGAGAAGAAAGAGAGACAGACAGACAGACAGACAGACAGACAGACAGACAGGTATCACTAGTATATTTTCACACCACACAGCTATACAAAGAACGAAGAAGGCAGAGAGGTTGTGTTTGTGAAGTAGTGTTCTTTACGTACTTTCACACACACACGAGAGAGAGAGAGAGAGAGAGAGAGAGAGAGACAGACAGACAGACAGACAGACAGACAGACAGACAGAGAGAGTGGTATCATTAATGTATTTTCACACCACACAGCTATACAAAGACAAAGAGTACAGAAGACAGAGAAGTTGTGTTTATGAAGTGGTGTCCTTTATGTACTTTCACACAAGAGAGAGAGAGAGAGAGACAGAGACAGAGAGACAGAGACAGAGACAGAGACAGAGATAGAGACAGAGAGACAGACAGACAGAGAAACAGAGAGAGAGAGAGAGAGAGAGAAATGGTGAGTGGTATTAATCTACTTTCATACAAGAGAGACAGACAGACAGACACACAGACAGAGACAGAAAGACAGACAGACCTATAGACAGGGGTTTATAATGACTACTCTTTCACATGAAAGAGAGGAAGGGATGTGAATGAGGGAGACAGAGAGGTGGGAGAAGGAAGAAGGAGAGACAATGGGGGGGGGGGGGGGGGCGGTGTTATTGACATTAATAATGTTCTTTCACATCACAAGACAAACTCTAAAGAAGCGGCCCTGCAGAGAAGTGTTGGGGAGCGTTGTTTGAAGGGAGGAAAGATGCCCTTTTCTTCCAGACAGCCCCTCCACTGAGACCGCTGATGGACGAACAACCTTCAAACATAGCCTTTGTCTTATATTGTTGTTGTGTTGTTGTTGTTGTTGCTGCTGCTGCTGCTGCTGGAGGGAGGAGGGAGCAGGGGACCAAGAGGGAGGGTGGTGAGACGATAGGGATGGTGATGAAGTTTCTTTCTAGTATTTCTTTCTTTATCTTGTAATCTCACTCGGCTTCTAAAGATTACCTGTATAAGCTCGCGTGTGCACGCACACGCGAGCACCCACCGAGAGACGAGAGAGAGAGAGAGAGAGAGACGAGAGAGAGAGAGAGAGAGAGAGAGAGAGAGAGAGAGAGAGAGAGAGAGAGAGAGAGAGAGAGAGAGAGAGAGAGAGAGAGAGAAGAGAGAGAGAGGAGAAGGGGGGGACAGAGAGAAGAGAGAGAGAGAGGAGGGAGAGAAAGAAGAGAGAGAGGAAGAGAGAGAGAGAGAGAGAGAAGAGAGAGGAAGAGAGAGAGAGGGAGAGAGAGAGAGACAGAGAGACACAGACAGAGACAGACAGAGAGAGAAACAGAAGAGAGAGAGAGAGAGAGAGAGGAGAAGAGGAGTGAGAAATAGAAGGAGGGGAGGGAAAGAGAGAGAGAAAGAAGAGAAAGACAGACAGACAGAGAGAGAGTTAGAGACAGACAGACAGACAGACAGACAGACAGACAGACAGACAGAGGCATTCATATCATAAAAACAACCTCACCTGTATAAGAAGGAATGTAAAACAGCATCACAGCAGGTAGCAAGCAGCATGTTGCAGGTGCGGCAACGCACCAGACAGGCACCGCGCACTCCAACCACCCCTTAACTCATCCCCAGTTTTGTTTGTTTTTTTCTCTGACGTCGGCAATCCAGGAGTCCTTCCCATACACACCAGGGAAACCTCCACAGAGTTCGAACCATGACCTGCGCGTCCTTTTATGATTATTATGAAGTCGTTTTAAAACTTTTCTTTTTTTGCACTTTTCTCATATATATGTTAACCCTCCTTTATCTACATCACCACCTCCCTCTTCTTACTCGTTCTCTGTTTTTTCTTTTTTGTCCCCTAAGAGAATGAAAAATGGTATTACAGCCTAAATGCTGAAAGCTAGAGCTGAAGCAGATATTTAGTGGCTTCTGAAACTCTGCTACCATGCATGAAACAAATGAGATACCACCCGACTGGAAGAATGCTTCGGTCGCCTGTATCAAGATGAAAGAAAACATTGTCGACTGTGACAACAGGAGAGGAGTGATCCTTCTGCCTATCCCTGGGAAGGTATATTGTCGGATGATCTTAAATCGGATGAGAGACGTCGATTGTGAGCTACGTGAGGAGCAAGCAGGCTTCAAACAGAAGCGCTCATGCATGGAACAAATCTTCGATCTGAGATGCCTCATCAAGAAATTCTGTAAGTGCCAGGTTCTCTTCAAAATCAGATTTAGCGATTTCAGCAAGGCTTTTGACAGTATTCGCAGATTCTCCTCGTGGGTAATGCTTCTATTCTGTTGCATTCCCAAGTGTCAAAGCCATTGAACTGGTATATCTTGATTCCCACAAGGACCCGAGGACGGCTTCAGTGGTTGGTTCCAAATGCTGACAGGTGTGCGTCAGGGCTGTATTCTGTTACTGACCCTCTTTGCTGTGGTACTTTGACTACGTCCTGAAAACTCCCTACAAAGATGTCGGCACGTATGAAGAACGCAAGCTGTCAGAACTCGATTGTGCCCATGATACTGCAACGATACCAAACAGTCCTGTGTGGAGGATGCAATTGATGTAGCTACAAGAGGACTCCGTATGTCCGTCAGTGGAAAAAAGATGAATCACATGATGCCAGGCGAACACAGTCACAAAGATATGTATTTGTAGGATATACAAAGATCGATGTCGTGGAAGATTTCACTTAACTGGAAAGAGCTAAACCAAATTACCAATGAACTAAACTATAGAATAAACAGAACAGGCCCCTGCAGCATTTAACCAGTTTAGCACAAGAAAGCAAAACTAGGGTTCTTGAGCTACCAAACGAAGGAACAAACATATCATAAAACAGACGCAACGTATTTCGACCTATTAGGTGTTCTTCAGGCAGGACAAACAACATTCAAAATGATGGTAACAAAGAATAAACAGTCACTTATCTCTTCGATCCTGGGTTGTAAATTCGTTTGGCGGCTCAGCAGCCCTATTTTTGTTTCTTTCTTGAAATTCAATTCCGCCTGCAGTCATCCCTTTTTGAAACAAGCAGGTCAACCAAACTGTTTTCACTGAAAACCAAGGTGGGATTTTTACAACTTAAATGTGCTGTCAGCTCCTCTGCATGGCTGCGAAAAATGGCACCTGAAACCTGCCGAAGAGAAGAAGCTTGATGACAAGCTGCCTTAGTAAGCTGCCTGGGCATAAATGGAAATGGACCAACAAGCTGAACGTCCCAAACAAGAGAACCAGATAGCACTCAAAGCAAACCCGCTATCCCCCCCCCCCCCCCCCCCCCATCGAATGTTAAAAGCGTCTGAACAGGCTGGGCCATTCAGCTCACCCTCCCTCCCCTACCCCCCCCCCCCCCCCCCCCCCCCCCCACACACACACACACACACACACACCCTCACGTCTGACAACTCAAGTATCTTGGTGGGCATCTTCAGGAAGAAGACGCAGAGGACGGCCAACACTGAACTGGCAATAGTGTAATGTCCAGGTCATTCACAGGTAGTGGAGCGACATCCGAACACTGACCGCTAACCGATCCTGTTGGAGAGTGTTGACCACCTCATGTGTCGGACAATGCACACGTTTCTGAGTAAGCAGAAGAAAGATGATGATTGTCATTTATCCTGCTATCCAGCTAAGATAAACGCTTTCAAAAGAGATAATTTTTTATCATGGGGTTGGGTTTTGGTCGTGAGATTTATCTCTGTTTTTTTTTTTTTAGCTCGCTCTCTCTCGTCTCTCTCTCTCTCTCTCTCTCTCTCTCTCTCTCTCTCTCTCTCTCTCTCTCTCTCTCTCTCTCTCCGCCCCCCCCTCCCCCCCCCCCCCCCCCCTCTCTCTCTCTCTCTCTCTCTCTCTCTCTCTCTCTCTGTCTCTCTATCTCTCTGCTTGCGTGGGTTATCACGTTTGTTTGTCTGGCTCGTTGAAAACTTAAGGAGTCGAAATGTGCTGCCTCTATACAGTCCTTCGTTCTTTCCATGCATTCGGTGGGTCCAGTTACAACCCATCTTTCATACTCCATCATTAAGGGCCCTTGTAAATGAAAGTCGTTAAGGAAAGGAAAGATAAAAGAGAGATTGGAGATCGCCCACCTCGAGCCTCCTCTTTCTATATAATGGAATCATTTATAAGCGAGGTTGGATGGCTGAATTTTCCTCGTTTTTTTTCTTTCTTTTCTTTTTGTTTTTTTTTTGTTTTCCTCCACCTTGCCCCCCCCCCCCCCTCAACTGCATTCCCTCCCCTATTTCTAACAGATTTGGTTTGTTGATGAAAGCTGGTTGTGTGGCTGAAAAATGGGGGACGAAGGAAAGAATCTGGAATGGAAAGAAGAGAGGTGTTTAATCTCAACTGAACCTTAGGAATATTCTATTTTGGACAACACACGACGCGCGTGCCTGTACATGATACACACGCACGCACACGCACACACACACACACACACACACACACACACACACACACACACACACACACACTGAGAGACAGAGACACAGAGAGAGAGAGAGAGAGAGAGAGAGAGAGAGAGAGAGAGAGAGAGA
>JADBJO010000645.1:272500-282500 GCA_016801955.1 Conus betulinus | reverse complement strand
GGCTGTCAACATGATGCGTGCATTTCAATGGTTTAATTCATGATGACAGCGCGCTTAACTCTCTCTCTCTCTCTCTCTCTCTCTCTCTCTCTCTCTCTCTCTCTCTCACACACACACACACACACACACACACACACACACACACACACACACACACATAATACACAGAGAGAGAGAGAGAGAGAGAGAGAGAGAGAGAGAGAGAGAGAGCACACATATAAGTACAACAATTTAGCACATCTTTTTTCATATGAAATCTGTAAGTTCGACTACTTGCATGAAAAGAGACAACATACTCTCTGTCTGTCTGTCTGTCTGTCTCTCTCTCTCTCTCTCTCTCTCTCTCTCTCTCTCTCTCTCTCTCTCACACACACACACACACACACACACACACACACACACACACACACACACACACACACACACACGCACGGTACGCACAAAACAACATGCGATCCTCATAAACAATAACGAACACAAAATAACAAGATTGACGGGTAGGAGAAAATACCGCACGCCTTCTGAGTGAAAATTGTCAGAAGTGCGCGCCATATCGGCGCTTTATGGCGCGCGCTTATGAGCGATCTGTGCCTTTTGCCGGCTCCGCACCAAAGAAATGTTCTCCGCTCCTCGCCACTAAAATCAGACAGTTCACACATTCACGCAACCTGACCGCCCCCCCCCCCCCCCCCCCCCCACCCACCCATCCCCCTCCAATCTCCCTCACCCAGCCCCCCAACTCCCAGCTTCACCACACCCAAATACGCAAGTATAAATGTATTCCCACTGCGCGTTCTCTCCACCCTGCTAGCAGCCATACATACACTGAGCGTCCACACAACCGCCTCCGGCATCACCCCCATTCTCGACGGCCCCGCCCTCTGGCTGCGAAAAGCCGTGTAAAACATACCTCCACCATCACCACCACCACCACCCTCTTTCGCCAGCCCCCTGTCTACCCAGCATTTGCCACAGCCGTATGCGCCATCTTATTTCCTAAACGCTTACATACCGGAAGGTTTATTCGGGAATTCTTGCTTTACAAGGAACTTTCTGGAAGGAATGTGTATTGAGCTGAGATTTGAAAGAGATGAGAGAGGATGCATGGCGGCGAATACTAGGGAAGGGAATTAATGCCAGAACGTTAGAATGGCATGGGAGAAAGAACGGTTTCCATACAGGATTACTTTCATGTAGGCGTAGCAGAAGTGTCCATAATCACTTAAAATTGAGGGTTCTACTTAAAAAGATAGGTACACTGTAAAATAAGAGATTAAAAATAAAAACAAGTGTAAGCGACTAATAAACCTCAAGGCACTAAAATACCACTACATCATCACCTCAGCAACAACAAAAAAAGATATATGAACATGAAATCAGACAAGTTTCTAAAAATAGAAATCCAATACTTATAAGATGAGACAGAAAAGGGGTGATAGATTGATTACAGGAGGGGAGAGAGAAAGAGATAGACAGACAGAGACAGACATACAGACAAAGAAGACATTTCATTGCCATATTTCTTATGAGTCATTTTGATGATGTCAGTGTCATATCCTGCAGCCTTTCTCTCCCACCCCCCTCCCCCCCCATCATCTTCCCCACTCCCCAGTTCCCCCTCCCCCCAACCTCACTTCCCAGCCCATTTTCCCGGAACGGTAATGCCCTGTCTACCATGTACTTTTGAATGGGAGCGGCGGACATAATTGAAAATGACGTCACGACAGTCCTGTCCTATACACAGTCCGAAGGCAGAGCCCCACGGGATCATCACCATCACTCCATAGATGCACCACGTCTTGACCAGTTACTTTTTACCCAATCAGGTTTCACTTTGTTACGTTTCGCCCAATCGTTTCGCCCAAATCGCGTTTCGCCAATCTCGTTTAGCCCAATCACCTTTCGCCCAATCGCGTTTGGCTTCATAACCTTTTGTCCAATTACATTTCACCAACCAGCTTTCGCCCGATCACGTTTCGCTCAGTTACGCTACGCCCAATCACGCTTTACATGATCACATTTTGCCAGACTTGATTCATCCAATCATGCTTTGCCCAATTACGTTTGACCAATCACGTTTGACCAATCACGTTTCACCCAATCACGTTTCGCCCAATCTTGTTCTCCTTATCATGTTTCAACCAGTCATGTTTCGCCAAATCACCTTCCAACCAATCACGTTTCACCTGGTCCTGTTTCATCCAATCGCGTTTCACCCATCCATGTATCATCCAATCATGTTTCACCCAGTCACGTTTCATCCAATCACGTTTCATCCACTTTTGTCTGTATTCCCATACACCCATCTCGTTTCGCCCAGAATCATGCTGAATGAAATCATTGGGGTATATAACACACACACACGCACGCACTCACACGTGCACATACGCGTGCACACACATCTTCTATCTAATGATAACAGACAAGGAGGCTTAACAACAGGTGAACAGAGATTTGATAGACACCATCACCACGGGGAGTTTATTCCAAAATTCTGGTAACGCGTCATTCGAAATAGCTATGTGTAATTACAAACAAGACTGGAATGTCTATATAGAGAAGACACTGAGGCGAACAACAAAGACACAGTGTAAACAATATGGTCTCTACTTCAATTTCTTCCTGCGTAAAATTCATTTCATCCTCATTATAAACAAGATAATGTCGCTAGAAGTCAATGAGGATGTCTTTGCTTAGAATATACATTCATATTTTTTTTCCCATGGACCACAAATACTTTTGGATGAACGTTACGTCAGTATTTTGGGTGAAACGTTAAACTTCAAACTTCTAGATTTCCGGAAAAGCAACAATCGCAGTTCCGCAAAAAAAAAAACAATGGGATTGGGCGAAACATGATTAGGCTAAATGTGATGTTTTCATCTTCATCGTCATCACTCATTATCATATGATGCATTTGTACCATAGTGTTCAAGTGCTCCATCTGTTCGGATGATCCCCTGGAGTCTTTTAGCCAGGGTATGGCAACAACAACAACAACAACAACAACAACGTATCGTTCTATGGCACCTACATGCCCTGTTCTCAAGGCTGCTTTCGACTCTCCTCTCCGTGAATTCCTAAGGTGAGTTCGCGTCAAGAAGTCTTTCAGCGTGTGCGGATTGTTGAGGATTGCCGTTGGGGGTATGTTGGCAGCAGATTCCCTTCCAGGGGAGAACCAGCACGCGGTCTGATTTAGAGTAGGCTGGTTCATTTGTCTAAGGTCTGTTCACGTGTGTTAATGATTTTTTTTTTTTTGACTACATACATTTGAATGCTGAACATTGCTATCAGTTACAAAAGAATGTTTTTTTTTTTTTTTTTTAAGTAAAATCAATACAAAAATTAACATGTGTGCATGAGCGAGCGCGCACTTTTTTTGTGTGCGTGTATCAGTGTGTCTGCGTGCGTAGGTGTGTGTGTGTGTGTGTGTGTGTGTGTGCGTGTGTGCGTGCGTGCGTGCGTGTGTGTGTGCGTGTGTGCGTGTGTGTGTGTGTGTGTAAGGCAAAGGGACAGCGACGAGGAGCGTGGCTATAGAAGTTGGTGGAAAGGTCGAGGAAGAAGAAAGAGACGATAGGATTAGTCGGTTTTACAGTGGCCAGCTGACTGTAAACTGTACAAACATGACTGGAGAGTGTCAGAGCAGGACACTGGGGACAAAATGTCAAAATATTCCAGAACAAATGTACATGCAAAACTTTCAATACGTGTTCAACCATTTCTTCAGATCAAAACTCTCACGTTTGCGTTCACTGGAGAATTTGTGATTAGCCAGACCGCTGATAACCCATCTAAATAATGATTAACGTGAGTAAACGGCTTAGCAGGTCGTGTTCTACGCATAGTGCACTAATAAATATCGCAGTGATGTGTCTACGCCATAGAGTGGGAATTTAGCTGACTCGACAAACACGATTCGCTGTGGATCAATGGCACTGAGGGGCTGCGCCAAAACCGGGGCTAGGCACACGAGAGAGAGAGAGAGAGAGAGAGAGAGAGAGAGAGAGAGAGAGAGAGAGAGAGAGAGAGAGAGAGAGAGAGAGAGAGAGAGAGAGAGACAGACAGACAGATTGAACACCCATTGATTTTTAATGTTTCAGGCCTTCGGCCTATAACAATGTGAGGTGCAGTGCACACATAAAGAGCAAAAGAAAAATGACAACGAAAGTATAATTTTCGATGTACTTATAATGCTAATTTATGAGGGTAAACTCATTATTCATACTGTGTGGGATACGAGTTCTTCTCTTTTTTTTTCAGTGCATAATGAATATACATAGCAATATCTCTTGTAAAATGCACATTTTCGTTTGCAAGTAATTAAGAGAGAGAGAGACAGAGAGAGAGAGAGAGAGAGAGAGAGAGAGAGAGAGAGAGAGAGAGAGAGAATTTCAGTGATGAACAATGAGCGGCCACAGAAGAAAATGGGTGGCTAAAAATTAGCACAGAGCCGTTTGCTTTCCCATAGAAGCAAAAGGCAGCCCTCCCTGGCAATGACCTGGAGTCCGCTCAAGGAGAAAAGTAGGTACCAGAATTTAATGACGGAGTTACATCAGGCCCCTGAAAGCAAATGAGAGTTACCACACGCCCCAAAACGCTAATGATGAATGTTATGAAAGACACTGGGTTCCAAACTCTTTGATGTTACTATACTCTCTCTCTCTCTCTCTCTCTCTCTCTCTCTCTCTCTCTCTCTCTCTCTCTCTCTCTCTCTCTCTGGGTGGGATGGGGCTTTGGGGGAAGGAGGTCCTGTTACCTTGCTGTTACAGGTTGTTTTGCTAGCATTAGCGTGCCGGTAAAATCAAGTTTGTTATCAAACATGTACGTTTGTTTTGTTTGGTACTTCAAAGTGTGCGTGCTCAAGCTTTTATGTGTGTTTTTTTTTATGGTTTTACTTTGAGCTTAACAGACTGGAAGACCAGACGTCCTTCAGCTATTTTTTTTTTTTCAGATTTAAGTCCCTCTCCCTCTCCTCCCCCCACCCCCCCACCCCCTCCGCCCCCAAACCCCCAAACCCTCTTCACCTCTTTCTCTGTAAAAGATTTTCAATAAATTTACAACGACATGCATGCGTGACAGTGAGCGAACAGCTAAAGTAGCGTTTCAACATTTAAAAATGCATAAACATACACACTGTGTGTGTGCGTGTGTGTGTGTGTGTGTGTGTGTGTGTGTGTGTGTGTGTGTGTGTGTGTGTGTGTGTGTGTGTGTGTGTGTGTGAGAGAGAGAGAGAGAGAGAGAGAGAGAGAGAGAGAGTACATATTTGTGAAAACATCACACAATCTGTTAAGATAAAATTTACAGAGAAAACAAAACAAAAATGGATACATCTCTCTGTCACCACTCCATCTCTCTTTTGTCTTTGTTCAGCGGTCCGCCCTTCCTGTGTTTAATCTCTTTTTTTCTCTATGTGACTGTACTATTTCGCCCTCCCTCTCCATGCCTCATTCATCACCTTTTTAAAACCCCGTTTTCTTGTAAATTGCCAGTCATCTTGAAACCCTCAATGTCCTTTTTCATCTCTTCCTTCTCACTTCAAGACATTGTCTAATTCCTTTCTCACTGCAGCTCTTAGTGCCGTTGACGTCTGTCGGTCCTTTCTACCAGTCCTTGCCTGATTCTACCTCCATTTTAATTCTTCTTGTTCATAACACACCAATGATTAACATTCCATACAAAATTATGCCATTCAGGAATGTGTCGCAAGAAAGAGACAGACATGAACACATGGGTGAATGGGGAAACTTTAAAAAAAAAAAAATGCTAAAACGAAAAAAACCAGATTAAAAACTGGTCTTTTAAATCAAAGATGGAAATACAGAAGACAGAAATCTATAATGCTTTTTTGAAAAATCCTTTTTCAAATGAAGAATGAAAATCAAATAAAACCTGGACACCACAGCGCAAACCAGAAACCCTCACCTGGTGATGCAGAATATGCAGAATAGAAATGATAATAAAGCAGGGTCCTGATGCCTTCAGTTTAAAAATGCAAGTACCGGTAGAATAAACTATCGAACGTTTCTCCTCGTATAAACTCATCACCTAAAATGACAGACTGGGCTAGGCTGACGTAATGGGTAAGGCGTCAGATTCTGATTCCGAGATATGCTGTTCGATTCCCACACAATACAGCTAGGATGGAAGAGATTTCCTTTTCTTCAATCCTTCTCTGGTCCTTTGGACAAGACTCTAAGCCCAAGGCCTGTACTGTCAAACCCTGCACGCACAGTTAAAACCCGTTCACACCTTCAACGAAGAGTGGACCATCGCACTCCGGTGGAATGGATGTCCAAAATAAAACACACATCTACACACTGGTGTCGAGTTTAGAAATTACTCCCCGAAGGCGGAATGCGGCTGCCTTAATCATGGAATTAACAATGGTCACATACGCAAACATTTCAACAATGGTGAACCTCGGAGCTCCAGCCAAAGAACGAAGAACGAAAACAAGAAAAAGAAACACCCGAAGGTGCTGGGGAGGACCCAGAGAAGCACTGTCCTCACCTGCCTTTAGAGCAGTCCTGTACCACCCTTGGAGGCCTGCGCTGTGTTGACGATGGGTACAGGCACGCGCAGGACACTCCATTAAGATATGGAGTGTCGTGCGCGTGCCTGTCACATACGCAAACATTTCAACAATGGTGAACCTCAGAGCTCCAGCCAAAGAACGAAGAAAGAAAACAAGAAAAGTGTCAGACCTAAGTTTTGTGGACTGGGGTTTGAAATAGAATCCTTCCGTATTGAGTACTCTGGAAGGCTGTCGTTTCTCCAAACGGGAGGTCATAGGATTTCAAGGCTGACTCTAGTTTAAGACATGATCAGAAATCCCTTATTTTTCTTCCCTGAGTGCTCGTGTCTGCCTCTTTTAAAACAAACATTCTTTCTGGTCATGAAGAACTGCCCAAGCACGGGCACAATGTGGAAGTGTTCCTCTACTGCAGTGAATAGCGTTTATTCTGTGACCTCTCATTTCTTTATCTTTTGACCTGATTAGACTTTATACCAACCTCTGAACATTTCAGTCAAATATTTCTGCACGCGCGCGTGCGCACACACACACACACACACACACACACACACACACGCGCGCGCGCGCACGCACGTACGCACGCACGCGCGCGCGCGCGCGCACTCACACACACACACACACACACACACACACACACACACACACACACACACACACACACACACACACACACACACACACACACAGACAGACACACAGAGAGAGAGAGAGAGAGAGAGAGAGAGAGAGAGAGAGAGTTTGCGGTCATATAGCGCAAACAATGGCAGCTAGATATTCAAGGTTTGACAAATGCACTCGGTTAATGTTCACGTCAGGTATCAGGCGTCCGCAAAGGTTTGCCGCGGAGATCCTCTCCCCTAATCTTTTGTTTCTGTTCAGTTAGCCCTGTATCTGTTTTTCTAGCTGTAAACCTCGCGCTCTGTGGCCCCCACGGCTTAGTATATACGGTGCAGCGTATATGGGCCTGTCCGCACGCAGCAATACCTCCTGGATGAAACTGCAACTAGAACAGTGTCAAACCTGATGAGTCTTCGTACAGAGCGAAACAGCTTTCACTTGCTGGACCTTAGCTGACCCCCGGTTTTCAGGATTACAGCTGAATTACAGAGCACCCCTGGAGAAGAATTCTTTCTTCTACTCCTTGGTTCTACGCGCGCAACTCTGTGCGTTTGGAAATGGATACTATAACAATTTTTTCTTTTGTTTGCTCGAATTGAATTTGGGAAAACTGAAGGCCACTGGGCTTAGTTTTTCTTGATTTCTGCTTTGCATCTCCTGCATCAGCCGATGAGACATATAAGTAGATAGATAGACAAACAGACAGACAGTAGGACATATACATACGCATACACATGTACATACTTGAGTGCATGTACAAGGACAGACAGTTTCACACATACATAGAGGAAAAGTGGGAGTTAGACAGATCACAGACAGACATACAGAGAGAGAGACTCAAGACTCAAGATAGGTTATTCATGATTAGGCCATTGCCCTCATGAAGGGGTGCTAGCAAGTACAATCACAAAAACACCCTAAGGATACACACAGACACAACAAATATATGTTCATAAACTATTCTAAGATAACATAGAAGACCGCAGTTTGAACGCTTTAAAAAGATAAATCGACAAATTTCTGACTGTTTGTTCACAAGTACACGCCAGAAGAAGTGCTGAAGTGATCTGGGACTTTATAATACTTCAAAGGTATATATACTGAGCTCTTAATTTTTTGCAGGACAGGACAACATAACACAAAATGAACTTCACTTTCTATCTCCTCTCTGCAGAGTTGGCATAATAAAAAAAAAAAATCTCTGCATTGCTGTGGGGTCGGTGACGATAATAGTGCACTGCGATTTCAGAAATACCGAGTCTGAATTTAGAAGTTACGTATTTTAAATGCCTGTCCAGATTCAACAATAGATAGGTTTTAACATTAGGCGCAGTGCAAAAAGATCTATACACATTAAATCTTTCGCTGTTTTACACGTAGGTTTTAACATCACATGATAATTCCATTCTTGCCATCTGCATGCAGTCTAAGAGAGAGAGAGAGAGAGAGAGAGTCGGGTTGAGATACAGACAGATAGACGTAGAGACAGACAAAGACAGACAGACAGGTAGATAGATAGATAGATAGATAGATAGATAGATAGATAGATAGAGATAGATAGGCGGACGGACCGACGTGACAGACAAAGAGATAGACAGACAGACAGAGAGAGAGAGAGAGAGAGAGAGAGACCGACAGAGAGAGAGAAATAGAGAGAGAAACAGGACACACAGACAGACAGACAGAGAGTATCCGAAAATAGAGTGTCACACTACAAATGACATAACACACCACTTACCTCTTTACAATCATACAGCTGGATCAGAACAATGAGCTGGAACACCGCCTGTCCACAGAACCACCCGAAAGCCTTCCTGCTGGCCATTGTTAGCGCCTCACATTGCGTTTTGTCCCCCTGAATTAGCTAAAAAAAAAAAAAAAAAAAAAGTATGGTTTCATCTGCTACATAGATGCCCCCTTCCTGATATTTCAAAGTGTATGAAATAAACGTGCAATCAGAAATATGTGGCTCAACATGGGATAAAAGATTGTCGCTTCTTTGGAATCGAATCTCAAACTATCGATAAGCGTGCACAGATATGCGCAATAGAAACTTTTTTTTTTTGTTGTTGTTGTTGTTTTGTTTGTTTTTACCAAGTTATCTGCAAATCACAGCTTTAGTGAAATCCTAGGGAACAATTACTGAAGTGCATGTAGAGCGCATTTTATCTTCTAATTTAGATTTTATTTATATACACTGGTTTGTTGAGATCAAGCTTAATCCAACTCCGCGCACCTCGAATCCTTCCTTCCAAACCGTTCACTGAAGCAACGGTTTACAGAGAGTCCATTCTGTGAATATATATATATACAACCCCCCCCCCCCCCCCCCCTTTTTTTTCTCTCTCTCTCTCTCCTCTCTCTCTCTCTCTCTGCTCTATCTTTTCCCTAGTTACCCTTGCCCCTCTCTACCTTCACCCTCACCCCTCCTGCATCCACCCCTTCCCATTCTCTGCGGCTGACACTGGCTGGCCAAGCTGATGTGTGCATGCAGTCTGCCTGTTCAACGTCTGTGGTGCTTACGACAAGTTTGCATCGCTGTCTCTGTCTGTCTGTTTGTATCTGCCTGCCTGTCTGTCTGTCTGTCTGTCTCTATCTGTCTGTCTATACTCGTCTGTCTGTCTGTCTGTCTGTCTGTGTTTGTCTGTCTGACTGTGTCTGTCTGTTTGTCTGTCGGTGTCTGTCTGATTGATTGTCTGTTGACTGACTGTCTGTCTGATTTATCTGTCGTCTGTCTGTCTCTCTGTCTGTCTGACTGACTGATTGACTCTGTCTCTGTCTCTGTCTCTGTCTCTCTCTCTGTCTCTCTCTCTCTCTCTCTCTCTCTCTCTCCTCTTTCTGTCTCTC
>JADBJO010000645.1:262500-267500 GCA_016801955.1 Conus betulinus | reverse complement strand
TTTACCTTCGTGTTTTTTTTTATGTACTTTTGTCTTCTCATCCTTGTGGCTCTTCTTCCTCTTTTTCTTTCGTCTCGTCTATTCTTCCTTCTCCACCTTTTTCTTTTTCTCCTTCTCCCAACCTTCCTCTTTCTTCTTCTTTTTTCTCTTCCCTCCCCCTTTCCTTGCTCTTCCTCTTCTCTTTTCTTCTTCCCATCATTTTCTTCCTATTTTTCTTTTCTCCTCATCCTCTCTCTTTTTCTTCATCACCCTTCTCGCCTTTTTCTTTCGATCCTTGTTTTCTTTTTCTTTCTTATTTGTTTTTATCCCGTTCCTTTTCAGACTCAAATAACTGCGACTGAAGTGTTTCACAGCCCACCACGTAGACGTAGAACTAAGGAGCGAGGTCTCCTCTCGGTTCTCTCCACCCACGACATAACTCATGGGAGTGGAGAGAGAAAGAGCAGGGAGGGGAGGACAGGCGTGGGGGAATGAGAGGGTCTTAATCATATTTTCCAGATTTAATGTGGGTCAACATGACCTGCGAAAAGCAAGTAAATGTTACAGCCTGTAGATGAAAAGGCTCTGAAATGAACAATAAATTAGGGTGAATGAATGGCCCTTGACGCGATAGAACGTCTTCGATTGATGTCCATCTGTCTGTCTGTTTGTCTGTCTGTCTGTCTGTCTGTTTGTCTGTCTGTCTGTCTGTCTGTCTGTTCGCAAAATAACTCCCAACACAAGCTGGTGAATCAGTTACAAAGATGTTTGCAAACAAGAAGCGAATTCAAACATATGGAAAAAAGAGAGAGAGAGAGAGAGAGAGAGAGAGAGAGAGAGAGAGAGAGAGAGAGAGAGAGAGAGAGAGAGAGAGAGATTATGAGGGATAATAGATTCTCTATTAACCAAACTAACAAACAAATGGTGAAAAATCGTTCGCAAACGGGCATTGAAACAACCCAGCATCAAAGAATGGGACGCGATCTTCCATCTAGTGTAGGGATGAAGGAGAGGGGTGGAGGCTGGCATGTGAAAAGTTTGTCCCCTCTCTTTCGTAGCTCACACCGTCAACGTCATATCCTTCGAAGGGAGAGAACTGACAATACTCCCATTTGTTTATTTATCTATTCATTTATTCGTTAATATTTATTTGTTGATTGGTTCGTTCATTTTCATTCCTTTATTTCACTCATCTGAAGTCATTATCTTGAAACTACATTTCATAAAATATATTCTTTCCTCAGCTTTCTACAAGAATTGTTTGTCCAACTTCTCGATTCTCAGGCAGAAGTTTAGGTGGGATTTCTTTCATACTGTAATTTTTCAGGTTGGAAAAGCATCATCTTGCGTGTTCTGATGGCAAACCCACCATACGTAAACGATTGTGATCCTACACGAACCTCTGTTTTAGGGTGGGGTGGGGTGGGGGAATGAAGAAGAAAGAAAAAAACAAAAAGGAAAATGGGAAAGTGGGGGGGGGGGGGGGGGGATGCCTTCTTGTTGAAAACCTCAGGCTGACAGGACGTTCACCTTACCTTCTCTGTCGTCAAGCACCTGGCACTAGAGACTCTTGTTAAGAAGTCGTTAACCTCCGTGTTCTCGCACAAAGCGCAGTCCAGCCACCTCGAGTGACCGAGAAAACCTTGTGAGATGGAATTCGAGTGCACATCGATGAAACAAAGCAGAATGCAAACCGAATTGGCTTTTATCTATTTCACCAGCCTTGTATCTAACTCAGAATGAATTAATTATCATTTTAAGATAGCTTTTATCTTGTATTTTTTTAAAACGACCTTTTAATGGTTTAATGTGTGATACCTGTGTAATGGATGGACACTGCAGATTAAGAAAAAAAATGTGTATAAACACCATTTTGCTCGTATTTATTTGTACTGACTGGTTTCACGTGCTTTGGATGTGTAACATGTTTTACTATGATGAACATGGCAAACAAGGGCATGCACGTTGGGAAGTTATACTGTCATCTTTAAAGTTATTTAGCTGAAAAAAAAAAAAGCAGAATGACCGGTGCGTCAAACGAATGAAACAAACAAGTTACGAAACAAGTATTGCCATTGCAACTTGATTGCGTCATTCATCTGGTGGCCCAGTCATTTAGCTCTTGCTATCGTGCTTCAGTTGATGCCTGCAGCCACCCCACTTTGAAAATTTTTTTTTTTTTTTTTTTTTTTTTTTTTTTTTTTTTTTTTTTTTTTTTTTTTTTTACCTTTTTTTCATTTAAACTTGATATCTTACATACATTCAAATAGAAAAAGGATTATTTTCACCATATTACTAATACAAACATCCAAATCAAATAGAAAAAACACTCACTTTGAAAATGTTATTCATCTGTTCATCCTCTGTGCTGGTTTTGTACTTTTCGATTACTTTCCCATTCGCTTCATTGTGGACGGAACATAAAAGGGCGTAAACCCCCATCAGAGCACTCAGGGCAAACCAGGTGCTCTACCATGTTAGTCCAACAGATCCATGAAAATTCTTGACCGCCAGGGAAACTACATCAAGTGTAAATCACGCTTGAAAGATTAGTTTCCATGCATTTTGTGATGACTGGACACAGAAAATATGAAATGTCAACGTTTATAACACTTCAAAGTTTATATATTCCATGGGAATCTATTATACTTTATTAATAGTTATCTATTCTTAGACAATACTTTCACAGCATTCATGTTCAGCGGAAAATTTGTAACAATAAATATTAATCTGCAACGGAGTCTGGAGCATCCATTTAACTCGGACTGGCATGAGAGATTCTAACCAACCATTCAGTAAGTTCGTCTTTAAATCATATTCTGACTTTCCACAAAATTGCATAAAATCAGCTCAGCCGAAGAGGAAAACAGGGGGATAGGCATTTAGTTTATTTTTTCTTTTTTTTTTTCGTAAATTAGGTTGCACATAAATCCACGGACGAGGTGAAAGCATAATAAACCTCCCTCGCGACGGTAAGTAAAAGCTCTCATCAAGCATCGCTACATCCTTTTTTTCTCCTAAGATATAGGGTCGAAGAAGATTTCAAGGCATGTGGCACCTCCTTCCAACTCCTTCATCCTGACAGTGACAGATGGGGTCAGAACGACGTAGGTAGGGAAGCTCGGCGCCCACCCCCATCATCGTTTTCCTCCACAGTAATGAGTTTATCAGCCTCCCTGTCTGGAAGGTACTAGTCTGACTGCACCTGTGAGGACGTCGGTTGGTTCCTTTGCCGCGGTGGGATGGTGGGGTTTGGACTCAAACTCGGCGAATAGAATTTGTCGACGATGCTTGTAGACATAGATTAAATATTCGGGGTCAGAAGAGACGAGGAGAAGATGGATGATTAGTGCCAGATACAGACAAATACAGAGATATAAAGTAAGCTGTGAGATAGGCTGATAGAGATATAAAGAGCGGCAAACTTGTTCGAGATGAGTCGCATACATACACACACATACACAGACACAGACATACAGATATACACATACGCAATTACGCACGCACTCATGCACGTACACACACACACACACACACACACACGCACACACACACACACACACACACACACACACATGCACGCCTATAAGCACACAGCAATGCACACAGATACACACACGCATACACGTGCGCTTTTGCAAAAAGCTTATTTTGCGTATATTTCCTTTCTTCAGGTAGATGAAAAAAAAAGCTTTTAAAGCTAACTTCATAATCCTCAGTACATTTACACACACACACACACACACACACACACACACACACACACACGCACGCACGCACGCACGCACGCACGCACGCACGCACGCACACACACACACACACACACACACACACACACACACACACAGACACACGAGACAGACAGACAGACAGACAGACAGAGAGGGATGGATGGAAACAACCCAAATGGTGTAGTTCATCACCCAGGTGACCACAAAGGCCAGGTCAGGACAGAAACAACCAGCCACCAATCAATCAGCCACACAGACACACAGACAAACTCACATACACCTGGGAACCTCAGAACCACTCAAGCTTCTCTATCTTTCAAAGATGTGACTTTCTGCCTTTGTTTTGGTGGTCCTCGCCGCCCACTTTACTACACCTATCCCCACCCCAAACCTACCCTTGCTCACTCCACCCCACCACTACAATAAGTGAGTTGGAGGGTGATATCAAGGACGAGAAGCTTGACACCTTAACTATACCTACCACGCACCTGGTCTGCACCATTGAGCTGTTTTCTGTTGCCCACTCCAAGGTCAGTGAACCGAACCAGACCCAACCGACTTTTGGGGAGAAAGGCACCGCCACAACATTCCCCGACCTGGCTTGAAAGCCACGCTCCAACCCACGATCAGTGCCAAGGTCACACACACACACACAGACACAGACACACACACACACACACACACACACACACACACACACACACACGCACGCACGCACGCACGCACACACGCACACACGCACGCACTCACGCACGCACGCATGCACGCACGTACGCATGCATGCATGCATAAACACACACAAACACATATATATATATATATAGATAGATAGATAGATAGATAGATATCAGCCATGTCTCCCTGATGAGTCTGATCCAGTGGACGAAAGGCCTCAGAGCAGGCGATACATATAGTTCTGCCTACGCGAGGGATTGCGATGGGTTCCTTATGCAGCTAGTGAAGGGTTTTTCATATTTATGATATACATTTTCCCATTTACTTCATCTTCAATTTTTTTTTCTCAATTTCAAATCTTTGCTAAGTCATTACTATAATGATGGAAGAATTGTTAACCTGCACTTGTTTTCCCCCACTACTTAATTGTTCATTATATATATATATATATATATATATAGAGAGAGAGAGAGAGAGAGAGAGAGAGAGAGAGAGAGACAGAGACAGACAGACAGACAGGAACAGAGAGAGAGAGAGACAGAGAGAGAGAGAAAAGAAGGGGGGGGGGGGGGGGGGGTGTAAAGAACTAATCAGACAATCAACAATCATCCAGTC
>JADBJO010000645.1:250000-255000 GCA_016801955.1 Conus betulinus | reverse complement strand
TCTATTTTTTGACTATTTTCTGTGTCCTCTCAGTGCCATTATTCTGATGGTGATCATTCCCATCTCTCCTATACACAGTATCATCTAGCTTTATCCTGTTCTATTCCGAATCTAACTAGCCAGAAGAAACATGGCTGCTGAGTCACGTCGGTAGTGCTCAGGTGTGAAAAGATCTGTTACAGTTTTAGATTCAGTTTTTATTCAGCAAGTGGAGAGGAACGGCGCCTGTTTAAGCTAAAAAATATTTTAAATACTCAGGACACCACCTTGAAGGCCTCCTGCTGATGACGGTCACCGCTTGTTTGCAGCGCCAGCATGAATGAGTGCCCCACACTGGAGAGCACCACCACGGCCGTCCAGCGACAATGCCGTGAAGTTGCCGGTACCAAAGACATTGGATGAACGTGGAAAGGAAATCAAAAAACAGATCACTGTGACAGCAGAGCATGAAGAATCGCATAATCTGGTTATTTTATTTTAGTGATGATATATGAAATGATGATGGCGATGCTTGAAGTGTCCTGATCCGAGAGAGCATGATGGGGCGGTCTTCTGTGCATTTTGTTTTACAATACATTCTGTCGTCAGGCAGGCCCGAGAGATGCATACACATACAATGCTAGTCAACACATTTCGAGCATCACTCTTCGGAAGTAACTCTTCCCATTTAAACCCATGACACACTACGAGCCTGCAGGGGTTGCGTTATCCCACACCTTGTCTCTGATGACAATTGATCCCCGGATACACTGCCCTCTACCCCCAAGACGCAAACCACTGCACCACGGCAAATGATCTGCTCCCATTTTTTTAAACTCATAATGATATTCAGTTGGGTGAATTTCTGCTTTTGGTCAAGCTGCACAGTTACGCACAGATGATAAACTCAACAATTTCAGAGGGATTTTTTTTAGTGTTTCTCGAGTCATACTGTTTACAGTCCAGCCGACCTCTGAGGCCACATCAGGGATAAAAAAATGATTGGTCTCGCCAGTCACAACTGGTCAAGTGCACTGAGACTAAGACTTTCAACATGTAGCGACGACAATGGAAATAAAATGCTGCCCAGCAAACAGACTTCCAGAAATCGAATTCAAAAATTGAATGTATTCCTTCGGGAAGTTAGAAAAGGACATTGTCAGCAGCTTTCGTTTGCCTGACAATTGTTTTAAGATTCAAGTTTTACAATGAGACGACTGTTGACGGAAACTGAAACAAATTTCGAAGAGAAATTATCATTGTTCTGCCTGCCGGACAAAAGAGACAAACAAATTACAAGACAAGACACGACGTGTTTCGACCTCTTTGGTCTTCTTCAGGCGAGAAACACATTTCGGACAATCAAAACAAAAAACGAGCAATCAGTTATCTCCTCAAATTGGGCGCAAAATGAACGTCCAGCTGAATCATTATAATTTCTCTTCCCAAATTTTTTTTTCGATTCAGTTCGACATGCTCTCTCAGTCAGCCAACAACATATCCGAGGCATATCCGAGGGGTGACTGGTGAGGGGGGGGGGGGGGGATGTGGGAGGGGTGGATTTAAATGCAAAAAAAAAGATTATGTATCTCAATCTGTCGGTCTTATACCCTTTAATATAAAGCAAAAATGTCTTTAGAACTGCACGTTTTTTTTCTCAACGTATGTTTGTTTTTTTTCTTGTTCGTTTATTTACTTGTTAATTGATTCTTTAAGCAGCAAACAAAACTGACAGCAGCTTTTGGAAGATGGTTGTCAGTTTACCACGTTATGCAGGGAGAGACATGTGGAAATAATTCCGAGCTTGATAAATCGGCGATTTTGGTACTGTGGGGGAAAAAAATAAGATGTTTCGTTGGGAGAAAGGAAAGGCTGAACCCATATGGCCAGGTACATACGTGGTTAAACATTAGCACCCCATTCCCCCACCCCCCCCACCCCACCCCACCCCTATATACAGAGTCCACATCTTCACAACATGTATGAGTGTGGGAGCAAAGGTAGCATCATTTGGAGACGAAAAAGAGGAGTGAGATGCGCCTGCACGCGTGTGCGTAGGTGTATGTGTGTGTGTGTGTGTGTGTGTGTGTGTGTGTGTGTGTGTGTGTGTGTGTGTGTGTGTGTGTGTGTGTGTGTGTGTGTGTGAGAGAGTGTGTGTGTGTGTGTGTGTGTGTGTGTGTGTGTGTGTGTGTGTGTGTGTGTGTGTGATATCCCTCAGGCTTTTCTGATGTTTAGGGCTGCTATATATCTTAGATGTCGCTTATAAAACGCTGATATCAGTGTCAGCGGATTTGTAGTCACCCCGGGAATCATAAGACAAAAATATTTAAGTGTTTTGCCCTCTCCATCTCTCTTTCTTCAACCCTCTCTCTCTCTCTCTCTCTCTCTCTCTCTCTCTCTCTCTCTCTCTCTCTCTCTCTCTCTCTCAGTCAGAAAGGGCCAAATGTTGTAATATACCTGCTCTGGGCCCTTATATTATTGGCCCTGTTAGTAGTGGACTTAGTGGTGGTGTGTGCCCGAATGGAACTTGGCCGTTTAGAAACATGGCCTTCGTGGAACTTGGCCATTATAGCACTGACTCTAAAGGAACAAGGCCTAATTGATTTGGGGCCCTTGTACAACTCACTTTAATGATTATTGGCCCTGATGGTGTTGGGCCCTAATGGTACAAGGCCCCTAACAGGACGACCCTGATAGTTTATCACTTTGTCTTTGTCGGAGATGCCAAAGAACTTTAGGTTGCATCTCGCCCCAACAGTTTGTAACCTTCTATCAATGTCAGCGGTTAAATTTCCACGATTACATAAAAATTGATATGACCAGGAAGTGAGTCTTCTGTGTGTATATACTTAGCATGGACAAAATCAAACCATGCAGTTTACGGGTCTAACAATGAAGTAGCTATTATACCTTGAGTAGGATTTCGCAGCCGCTCTGTCTGGGTCACATCTGGTGCAGGTCTGTTCTTAAACAGCGGTGGTCAATCGCCTCCTTCGAAAGGACACCGTGTTTCTTATTGGCTTATTGGCGAGGTTTCCTTAGAGCCGAGTTTCTTGCATCCAGCGTGTTTTAGTCATACAAACAGAAGGCCCTTGGCAATGGGGAAATCCTTTGCTGTCCTGTAGGCAACTTTTTCTAATATTCGAGATTACAATAACCGGAAACGGACTGTATGCTGAACATGCCAATATGAATATATTGTGCGAGGCAGAGAGTCCGAAAGACAAGATAAGTTTATGTTCTATGGTGTTTCAAACAATTGAAGAAACAGTAAAGCACCGAGTCTTTCTTAATTAAAAAAAAAAAAAAAACTCTTTACATACACATATAAAAATACCTGAGAGAATGTGTCACAAATTTTGTAGTGTGGCCAAAAGACAAACAGAAGACATTAATCGTGAGATTTCTGATCTCGATGCATGAACTAATATCAGCTGTCACAGAAGTTACATTAAAATATGATGACGGTTCTTTCATATGCTTTTTAATGGTACATATTAAGAAAACGTCACATTAATGAGCGAACTTTCATTCAGGAAGAGGCCCACCACATCCACAGTGACAATCGTCACCGCAGATGCGCGCTAAGGGTAAGGGAAGGTGGAAGAGGCTGAAGAAAGGAGAGCGGCGGGATGGGTGCAGGGTGTATGGGGGTTCAGGGTTCATAGTTAAAGTGGGCATGCCGTAATGGACTTGCCATGTACAGCAGGAAGGTGGCAAGGTCAGGGCACAGGGAGGGGGTAGATGCTGGGGGTGGAGGTGGAGACTGGAAAGCAGAGAAAAGAACAGCCCTGTGAAAAACACACACACACAGATGCTGGCTGGGCTAAGTGGATGGGACAAAACAGAACATTATAGAGGTCATCCGTCTTCAAGTGAAATGAGCCTGCTGTGTAGGCGCTCTGCTGATGCCACGCATTCTTTGTTGGTGGGATGTATACAGCTACAGTAGCTCGAGAAATCTAGTCAGAGACATCAACACTCTGTTTATAACTATACATTTTTAACGTCTTTGTATATTTCAACTTAACTGAAGAAGACATTTTTTTTTCACCGTCCTGATGTTGCTGTGCATGAATAAAAAAAAAAAAGACAGCCACCCTTCATGAGGAGGGGGATGGGGATGGGAGGGGATGTCATCATGAACCACATGACTAAGTTTAAAATTTCGTCACTTTTTGACATTTTTATCGTTTACGCATTTCGGTGCGATAAGTAATACATTGAAAATAAAAGTCTAATCTGGTGGAACGTGCAATTTTCTAATCGGATGATCAGGCTAGATCAATAAAAACGAGATGTATAAGCTCATAATCCTTTGTCCCACTTACCCTCTGTCTTTCATCTGTCTGAAGTCTTTTCATCACTAGTGAGCCTAATGGGCAAAATAAGCGCTTGTGTTAAATTTACTTTTGATCTTTCTTTCTGTTTGTCAAACGTTAACATAACAAAAATGACGTAAAACATCACCAATCAAAACGGAACTTATGAGAGCACATACCTCTACTAGGTCAAATATACTGAAAAATAGTTACTTCCATAAGAAGCAATAGTAGGTATATACTGATAAGGTTACTGTCCACGTTATGGAAAACGTCTTCTCAGCCCTATGTTTTCCCCAGAGTCAAGCTTGAAGAAGATTTCAATGTTGCTGCAAATTCTTATCTCCAGACTGTGATAGGTGGGGGTCAGAACTTGGTGGGTAGGAGAGCATAGCAGATACTTCACCATGATTTTCCGGGTACAGTTATGTGTTTATTCAGCCTCCTTGTCTGTGAGGTACTATTCTGTGAGAAAGTCGGTTGTTACTTTGTCAGAGTCTGTAGGTAGTTTCTAATCTACAATTCACCAAAGAGAATTTGCTGATGAACCACAGACATTCAAAAATTGAATCGTTAGGGTGAGAAGATACGACGAGGAGAGTAATCGAAAGTGCCAAAAATAGACACAGACAGACAGAATTAGTTGTTAGATAGCCTGATAGAGATAGAGCAGTGTGGCAACCTTTCACATACAGACAA
>JADBJO010000645.1:240000-247500 GCA_016801955.1 Conus betulinus | reverse complement strand
CACTGGATATCAGTTGGTGTTGTAAATGCTACTACTACTACTACTACTGCTACTACTACTACTACTACTACTATTGTGACTACTACTACTGCTACTGCTGCTGCTGCTGCCCACAACTATTTCTTCTTTTTCTACTACTATTACTACTATACTACTGCTACTACCACCACCACCACAACTACTACTACTTCTACTTCTACTACTACTTCTACTACTACTACTACTACTACTACTACTACTACTGCGGCTGTTGGTGCTGCTAGTATTACTTCTTCGTTCACTCCATGGGGAATCACAAGGGCACCACAGTGGTGAACAGTTCACCGGGAGGGGAAAGGGGAGGGGGGGTTCTCAGTTCTGTCTGTGGCATGGCTCAGTAGGGCACCACAGTGGTGAACAGTTCACCGGGTTTCTCCAGTTCTATCTTCTGCATGGCTTAGTAGGGCACCACACTGGCAAGCGCTTGTTAAATTCAGGTTTGGAGTGAGTAATATTGAATCGCACTCATTTCGATATAAAAATTGTAGAGATATAGAATTAGTTTGTCCCATGTGTAATAATAACCAAGACGATGAAATCCATTTTAGTTTGTGTTGCCCGCTCCTCAGTGATCTTCGACGTGATCTCATACCACTCAAATACTATAGAGAGCCACATGCTTTTAGATATACATTGTTAATGTCCTCAAAGAATCCCCAAATACTAAATAGTTTGCGATCTTTCTTTACCTAGCTTTTAAACGTAGAGATGCAACTGTGAACGAGTAAACTTGCTGGAATAAAGATGACTGATAAAATGATGGTAGAATACCCGAGGTATAGTTTATAACTTTGTATGTCTTTGGTTCTGAGCTGGTTTATGTTGCTTGCCTCTCTTTTGCAATGTAAAAATGTACGGTTATTTAGTTACTATTTTCTTCTGTAAATGTCTTTGACTAATTCATGATTACTGTTCAGCTATTCGTTGAGGCCTAGGTGCTAAAACGAACGAACCCATTATGTCTTATGTCTTATGTCACACTGGTGAACAGTTCACTGGGTTTCTCCAGTTCTATCTGTTGCGTGGCAAGGCTTGAGTCTCTGCAAAATGTTTTCCTGTCCTGTCTATAATGACGCTGGTCCATCGGTTTGCTGTTGTTGTTGTTGTCGTCGTTGTTATTGCTTGTGTTTTTGTCATGTCTCCCCTCTTCCCGTCTCCCTCCTTCAGCTCGCTGGAGGATCTTTTCCATTAGCTATGCCAGCGTAGTTTTCTTCTTTTTTTGGAGCTGATATTAGTAGCTTTAAGAATTGTTAGTGAGTCTGCCAAACAACAACTTGCTTCTTTGTTTTTAAGTAAAGAGTCTGGTTTGAAGGAGAGGTTGCCACATATTTATGCCAGTAGGCCTACTTCATCCAGATAGTGGTATATGGGGTCAGAACTACGCAGGTAGGATAGTAACGCTACGCAGGTAGGATAGTAACGCTACGCAGGTAGGATAGTAACGCACACGCCTCCATCGTCACCTTCCTGCCAGAGTGTGTTTATCAGCCTCCCTGTTCATGGTGTACGGCTGCTTCGATTGCAGCTGTGAGGATTCTTATTTGGTGACTTGTCATAACCTGTTCTCCGCCATCAAGATGTGCTGATAAGATTATAAACATACATGAAGATTAAATGTTTACGGTGTGGAGATACGAGTTGGAAAGGAATGAAAATTGCTAGAGACAACAAAAGTAAGATAGAGTGAGTTAGGAGCAGGCTCATGGAGATAGACAAGAGAGAGACAAAAGTTCACAGCAGCAGACATGGACAGAATCACAGCGCGGGCACACACACACACACACACACACACACACACACACACACACACACACACACAGCAAAAACAAACACACTCTCTCTCTCTCTCTCTCTCTCTCTCACACACACACACACACACACACACACACACACACACACACACACACTTACACACAAACGTGCGCACACGCACACATGCATACCTGCACACATACACAGAGAGAGACAGACAAACAGACAGACACAGACAGAGACAAAGAGAGATGATGGAGGTGAAGAGATGAAAACAACTCCGTTATATTGTTTATTGTTTACAGTTCAGTCTAGCCCAGAGGCCACGTGAGACAGCTGGTCAGCACACAGACAGACCAACAGACAGACCAACAGACAGACCAACAGACAGACAGACCACAGGCAGACAGACCAGCAGACAGACAGACCAACAAAGAGACGCCTGCAGACTTCAGCACCATTCCTGCCACCCCTATCTTTCTTCAACAGCGATTTTTTCAAAGATCTGACTGATAACGTTTGTTTTGGTTGTTAACCCCTCCATCCCATCGCAACCCACCCCCAACCCCAACCCCAACCCCACACCCAACCCTACCCCACATCGATGCTATACAACCTAGCGAGCTGAAAGATGATTTCAAAGACGGGAAGCTGGACTCCTTACACTTTCCTATTGCACACCTGGTCTGCACCACTGAGCTGTCTTGTTTTCGGTTGCCCATTACAAGGTCAGTGAACCGAATCAGAACCAAGAGACCTTTGGAGAGGAAGCCACCGCCACAGCTCTCCCCGACCCACGATCTGTGCCACGGTCTGTCTGTCATTCAGGCTGTTGTGGGGGCTCTTACTGCAGGTATCTAGGGAGAAGTGATTTAATTTGGAAAGGCAGTTGTAAACAAGTTGGGGCTGAAGATGTTCCCATCTTGAGTGAGATATCAGGGTTTCTGCTCTCTTTCTCTCTCTCTCTCTCTCTCTGTATGTGTGTGTGTGTGTGTGTGTGTGTGTGTGTGTGTGTGTGCGTGCGTGTGTGTGTGTGTGTGTGTGTGTGTGTGTGTGTGTGTGTGTGTGTGTGTGTGTGTGTGTGCATGTGTGTTTGTATGTGTATGTGCGTACATGTGCGTGTGTGCATGTGCGCGCGCGCGCGTGTGTGTGTGTGTGTATGTGTGTGTGTGTGTGTGTGTGTGTGTGTGTGTGTGTGTGCTTGCGTGTGTGTGTGTGTGTGTGTGTGTGTGTGTGTGTGTGTGTGTGTGTGTGTGTGTGTGTGTGTGTGTGTTTTGCAAGAGAGACAGACACGACAGAATGACAAAGAGACAGACAGAGAGAGAGTGAGAATGAAAGAATATGTACATATTTGCGAGTGTGTATGTGTGTGCATGTGTGTGCGTATGCGTGCGCGTGTGCATGTGTGTGTGTGTGTGTGTGTGTGTGTGTGTGTGTGTGTGTGTGTGTGTAAATGCGCGTATGTGTGTATGTTTGTGTGCATGCGTGTGTATGCAGTATGTATATAGGTATGTATATACGTATGTGTGTTTGTGAATGGGAGAGATCTTTCAAGCATAAGTTACATGTACATTATGAATGATTACGTAGATATATAGCGGCCTCCTATATCCTTGATTATTATTATTATATTGAGGATTCTTAAACAGACAGAAGAGTTACTATACACAAACCAAACAGGAACAGACACACAAACAAGATGGAAAGCAAAGCTTGTTTCGTACAAATTACGAAACAGACACGTGAATTTCGACAAATATTTCTTCTTCAAACGTCACAAATAACAGTCGTCCAAAATGGCTTTTGACAAACTCTTCAGATACATCTTGATTTGTTTTCAGGTCAGCAGTGGCAGGAGATCACTCATCCTTGATGACAATGCTGTGGATAACAGTGTGATTGACGAGGTCAGCGATTTCTATTTCCAGGGAGTCGGTTAAAAGCAGCATATGCGTAACAGATAGGACCGTTTTCAGATGAATGATGGGATAGATTTGGTCATGACAGGATAACAGATGAAATACGCAAGGTTTTGACATAAGACCAGTCCTCACCCCTTTCCCCACGTTTTTTGTTTCAAGCCATACTAATGTAATCTGGGTTTTTTTTTCACTGAAGTCAGTAGTTTTTCAAAAGATCCGAAGTATTCAACGCCTACCTACCTTGCGCTGAAGAGATCTAAGCTAAGTAAAAAAAAAAAAAAAAAAAATCGTTCATTTTCATTGTCCTATTTTTGTGTCTTGCTTGAAGAAGACCTAAGAGGTCGAAACGCGTGGTGTTTTGTCTTGTGACTCGTTTGTCCACGTTCTCTTGGCGGTTTGCTAACATTTATTTAAGATTTACAGCTTAAAGTTTTGACGTACTTGGTCAGTGTTGATATGATAAGCATCTCTACTAGTTAGCATTTTGCAATAATACCTCATTTCCTTACCTTGTTCTCTTCCTTCCAGATCCGCTCTGTGGGTTCAAGTCCGGCATGCACGCATGAAGAAAGATTGAATACGCCAGTACACGCACAAGCCTGATCTGTGTACCATGGAGATGTTACTGTCCTTTTTTATTACTTTTATTATCATTACGTGCGTGTCCATCCTCTGTGCAAACATGAGTGGTGTCTTTTTAATGAAAGGAATAAATAAGAAGCGAAACACACGCGTCATTTCCTTAATAAAGCGGCATGGGCTTTTTGTGCACATCCATGTCATAGCCGAAGGAATAGTCATCAACTTTCCTATAGAAGTATCGGTGTATGCATACCCACATGATTAAGATATGAATAAACACTATCCACGATGTGTGGATGCTTGTACACCCCCAACCGGTTAAGAACGCTTTTTTTTTTTTCTTTCACCTCATACAGAAAAGCTTGAGGAGCTACAACAAACTCAGCATATACTCAGCATAGCACCCACTAAGCCGCCTACTGACGACAGAGACTGCTTTGTCACAGAGCCAGCATGAGTAGTGTCCCCTACTGGAGACACCATCACATCCACCTGAAGCCAATGTCTATAAACTTGTCAATACTGAAAACTTGAGATGACTATGAACAGGAACAAAACAGCACGAACAACCATACAACCTCAGAGAGTTTTTATTATTATTATTATTATTATTATTGTTATTATTATTATTATGATCAGTGAGACTGATGAAAATGCTGTTGTTCGGACATCCATTTTGGTTTGAGACAGCATGACAGGACTGTCGTCTATACTTCCTGTTCATAATACCACCTGGCATCAAGCAAGCCGAGAGATACAGACACCTTCAGAGTTGGGCAGGACATTTGACCCAGCTGTCTCGGATGTAACCTGTCTGTATAGTTTCAATCTTCCAGTTTACTCCCATAAGACACTACGAGCCTGCAAGGGCCCAAAATCTATAAATCTTAAACATAAATCTTGTCTGTGATTATACTCAAAGGTCTCCAAGCCCTCTAACCAAGATGCTGACTAATAAAGCACCACGGCAGGTGACCTGTACTCACTTTTTTCCTTACAAACGTTTTCAGTTTGGTGAATTTCTGGTATAGTTAGTCTGGCTTCGCAATATGCACCGATCATAAACTTGAAAATAGTTGTTCTGGATTATATATAAAATCAGAGGAAGCAGACAGAAATGCCCTTTTTTTCAGTTGATGGATCTAGATTATTGCGCCATTTTGAGCACGCATCATTTGGTCCATAACTGTCCTGTACGGTTAAGCCGGCTGATGGGGCAAAGAAGACCTGTTCCGGAAAAAAAAAAATGGGAATATAAACGCATGTGTCCATTGCCCACAGCATAGATATGTAGTGTGGGCTACCCACTACATATCTATGCCCACAGTTACATTTTAAAGGCCCAAGCGAAATAGATCTAGAGAGTCAAACATTTGATTTGAAGCTCGCCCCAGGATAATGATCGGGATATCGACTGTCCACAGAGCAGGGGCGCCGTTTCCCCGCTCGTGTTTTTGATATGTTCTCTTGCTAATTTAACTATTCAGCTGAGTGATGGGGCAAAATAGCCTTGGCCCTGCCCACCAATGACATCTGTCCCATGAAAACGGCGGGCTCACTTCGCTGGACGCTAGCTCCAATACAGATTACCTTACTTGCAGGTTTTTTAAGCATTATGCATTAACGGGAACGTTCTTGACTGGTATCGTTCAAATCATACTGTTTACAGCCCGGCTGACGATGAAGGCCACGGCAGGGCTGTGACTGATCGGTGACATAACAATCCAAGTGTACTGAGGCAGAATTGGTGACATAACAATCCAAGTGTACTGAGGCAAAATTGGTGACATAACAATCCAAGTGTACTGAGACAAAATTGGTGACATAACAACCCAAGTGTACTGAGACAGAATTGGTGACATAACAACCCAAGTGTACTGAGACAGAATTGGTGACATAACAACCCAAGTGTACTGAGACAGAATTGGTGACATAACAATCCAAGTGTACTGAGGCAGAATTGGTGACATAACAACCCAAGTGTACTGAGGCAGAATTGGTGACATAACAACCCAAGTGTACTGAGGCAAAATTGGTGACATAACAATTCAAGTGTACTGAGACAAAAATTGGTGACATAATAATCCAAGTGTACTGAGGCAAAATCTCCAAGAATGGTTTGACAACAATCCAAACACAATGCTGCCTAGCAAATGAGCTTCAAGAAATTACAGTTTAAAATTCAGAGTATGCTTTTGAAAAGAAAATTGAAAATTATGCACTGTCTGTGTGCGACTCACACGTTTGACAAAAACACTACACACAGACAGAGGAGGTGCAAGGCGAGAGAGGTGTGTGTGTGTAGTGGGGGGGGGGGGGGGGGGGGGGGGGGGGTGGTCTTGAATGGAGGCAGGAGATGCACTTATAAAAAATTCATGATGGCAAAACCATACACACACACACACACACACACACACACACACACACACACATTTCCACCTAGTCTTCAAAAGTTAGTTGCCTTCTCCACTTTTGAATGGCAACCAGTATTGAATTGTTGAAGATACACATCTTTTCAGAAATAATGATGGCTGTGGGAAAAAATGAGAAAAGTAAAACAACTGTAAGCTACATACATCTGACAATTGCAGCTGAGTATACAACCGATCAACAAAGATCACTCCGTCTGCTAAGAATGTACAGCTGCCAGTTCTCAAACAGCGGACTTACTTTGATGGGTGATTTCTGTTCTTCTGTTCTGGCTGTTCACGCCGTACTTCAATCGCGTCTCCCCTTCCCAATCCGTTGATCTACTTCCTCCCCCCCCCCCCCCCTCCCCTCACCCTCCTCCCCCACCCCCACTGCTTCTGTCTCTATCTCGGCCGTGCCCTATTTGCTTTTTTTTTTTTTTTTTTTTTTGCCCCACATACTGCTGGAAAAGGCAGCAAGAGTGCCCTGACCTTGACACCAGCTAGCATAATACACAACTGCTTCGTGCAGCACACCACTGCCCGCTCCCCGCCCCCCACCCTCACCCCCAGCCCACCTCGCACCCACACTAGTGTTCCTCCCTTTTCCTCCTCATTCCTTCTTCCACTACTCGCCAATTCATCCTTTCGTCTTTCTTCATTCCTTACCATCCTTCAAAGCTCAAGTTTGAATGCAGACGTGTTCTAAAATATGCTTCACCTACAATGCTGAACGCGATGACGTTTTCTTTGACTTCACGAAGATCTATGACGTTTTACCTGCTGACTTGCCTCGT
>JADBJO010000645.1:222500-225000 GCA_016801955.1 Conus betulinus | reverse complement strand
TAGTATTCTTGACATCAAACATCAGTTATCATTGATTACGCAGAAAATGAAACAAAAGAAACACAAAGCAAAAATATGGAGAAATCTAGTCTGACAGAGAAAAAAAGTATGGTAAAAATCAAATTCTGAACACATAGGCCCTAATTTTCTTCTACACAGATAGATACTACAGAATACGAATGGAGCCTTTTGACAGAAACAATGACTACTCAAATTTATACAAGCAAATGTTAAGGTATCATCCCTTCGATTGGTGTGCCTGCGTGTGCATGCGAATGTATGTGTGTGCGCGCGCGTGCGCGTCTGTGTGTGTGCGCGCGCGCGGCACTTCTGTAATCACTTTTCACTTGTAGTACTTGACAAGTTCTTCTAAACTCATTTCTATCGACATGTAAGTAAAACTTCACATGTTTGTTTAAACGAATTTTTGTTTAGTTGAACAACTTCACAGATTCGTGAATTTTAAAAAAATGTTTCCAATTAGTTGTAGGCTATAACTTCAAAGACCGCTTTCAACAAATCAATACATTTTTTGCATCACCTCACAGGCTCCTTTGAATAATTCTTATATTATTTGCATGATTTCGTTAATTCCTTTAAACCGATTTCTGTTTAGATGTGGAACTTCATCAGTTGTTCGTATGATTACAAACATTCCTTTAAACAAACTGCTATGTAGTTACATTTATTCACAGTCTGCACTGAACAAATTTTTACTTTAGTTCTATTACTTCGTTGTTTTCTTTACACACTTTCTCATGAAGCTGTATAATTTGAATATGAAATGCTGCTTCTGTCAAAAAGGCTTCTTTTTCATCGGGAAACGAAGTAAGTGCATAACTACACACGGAGAGATTATGAGGAGAAAATGTTAAGATGTGTGCACAAATACACAACGTTCTTGCATGCTTAAAGATACCCACCATACCTTTATTTTTTGGATACTGGAAAAGAGGAACATGGATGATTAGTTTATGATTAGTTTATTTCAAGCACACACAAATGAACGAAAACATGGAAAATTCTCTCTCTCTCTCTCTCTCTCTCTCTCTCTCTCTCTCTCTCTCTCTCTCTCTCTCTCTCCACTGGCACATTACACACAAGAACGCGCGCACTGACACTTTGCTTAATTTGTAGGAGCTCTTGAAAGCCAAGACTTTTCGAAGTTAATCAGTAAAGTTACTGTAGTGAAAATGAACATATTTATATAATGTTCCGTAACGATGACACCAATATCGCCGGCTCTGTCAGTTACGTCACACCGCAGGATCGATGTCACCAGTAAGTGCACGTTCATATCAACTCTCTCTACTCTTCTCTCTCTCTCTCTCTCTCTCTGAAGCACACAAAACATACACACAAACGTGGGCCCCCCGCGACCCACCCCACCCCCATCCCCACACACTTTTTTCCCCTCCTCTCTCTTAGTACACATATAATCCGAAAACAGGCGCATATCATTTTACGAACAAAATCCTGTCAATCCTTTCCACTTAAGTCTGTATCACGTAACTTGCATGAATACACACACACACACACACACACACACACACACACACACACACACACACACACACACACACACACACATACATCCAAGAGTATTCCATAACCAACCAAAAATAAAACAAACAAAACAAAATAAGAAAAAGAAAGAAAGAAAACCCTGACCCAGGCTCCCAACACCCGGTAACGCACAGATTTCTTCCTTTTAAGTGTCAGTCACTGCTATGCTCCCCGCTCCCCCACACTCCCTCCCCAAAGCCTTTACCTTTCTCTGACTTGTAGATCTCGGGCAGAAGTCTGGCCTGCTTGGCGGCCAACACGAAGGCCAGGATGGCCAAGATGGCGGCGTCGAAGATGAGGATGATGGCCAGAATGTACGCCCAGCGCATCTCGCAGACGCCGATGTCGTACCTGCCGGAGCTCAGACCGCACACCCATCAACCAGCCGCCGTGGCGAAGTGGTTAGCGTCGCGGACTCCCCGGCTGGGAGGTCGTGGGTTCGAATCCCATCAGAAGTCATGTGGGTTTTTCTGCCCCGACCGGCTCCTACCCAGAGTTGAGTTTGCTGCGGGCTCAGTTGGAAGACTGGGACCACACAGTCGAGTTTCATCCACTTAATGGATGCGTTTCTGAGAGTGTTGCTCAAATTTCCTGACCAACACTGCAGGTGTCTGTATCTCTCGGGCCTGGGTTGACGCCGGGATATATTATGAAAGGAAGCGTAGAGTACAGCCCTGTCATGTAGTCTCAGACCGAAATGGAAATCCGTAGCATCATCTTAATCATCCTCATTCTCATCGATCATCAGCATAAAAAAAAAAAGTCTCAAGTTCTGTGGCCCTTCATGCCGTGCTCTCATGTGACCTCAATTTCGATGTCCTCTCACGTCTGTGGCCTTGGTTTGGTTTCCGTCCGGGTCGCCGGCACCGGCGAGTCCATGGGGGCTGTCGTTGGACGGACGCGATGGTGCCCTCCGGAGGGAGAGCTCATTCAC
>JADBJO010000645.1:200000-215000 GCA_016801955.1 Conus betulinus | reverse complement strand
CAACGGAAATGTCGAAATGGTAAACCCACCTGCGGCAGAATTTTGTATTTGAAATTTTCTTGTCATAACGACGAATTGCATCAGGATCACAGATCATGTTTGCATAGGAAATAGTTGTCCACCGCGAGACTAGGTCTATCTGCTTTTCTCGCAAGGCGTTGACGACTTCCACTTATTTACTTCTCGCGTGTACTCCAGACTGAACAGGAAGGAGACAAAAAATCAAAAACCTAGTAGTCCACTGTAAGTGTTTGATCAAACGGCATTCGTAGCCAAAACAACTTGAAAACTTCGGGTGAAATTTTTGCAGAGCAGACACACATAAAAGCACTGAATTTTACGAGCCATTGCGTTAATATCAGTTGTAATAAAGCAGTTAGAACGCCAGTAAGCCCAAAAACCAATGCTCTAACTACATTCTGTACGGTGTGTGTGTGTGTGTGTGTGTGTGTGTGTGTGTGTGTGTGTGTGTGTGTGTGTGCGTGTGTTTGTGCGCGTGTGTGTGTGTGTGTGTATGCGCGTGCGCGCATGCATATCTTTGTTTGCATGCATGTGCGCGCGCGAGTGTGCACGCGCATGCGCGGTTTTTTTTTTTTTTTTTTATTGGATATACAACAACAAATCCTCTTGATCGGTTAAGTGCACGGGGATGTTTCCTCCTTATCGGTTTTGCCAGTTGCTCGTGCTCATGCCGGCTGGTCAGGGAGATAAAAAAAAAAAAAAGAGAAGAAAGAAAAAGCACCAATATTTGTCTCCCTTAGGCCATGGTCCTCAGTTTCCAGTATTTGGATCAAGTTGATAAATGCACACGCGCATGCAACCATACACATCTGGACGCACTTTCGCGCGCGCGCGCGCGCGCGCGCGCACACACACACACACACACACACACACACACACACACACACACATTTGCATCCATTCACACACACACTCACACACACACACACACACACACACACACACACACACACACACACACACACACACACAGAGTTGAAACATGCACTACCAAACAAAAAAAAAAAGGAAAAAGCAATACCCAAGATTAGAAAACTATTTGTTTATTTGAGATGTACAATACATTTCCAATCTCATAATACACATGTTAATAATAGGTGAAAAAGGTTTAATGATGCGTATAAGAAAACATGTTCAAAGAGACAGTTAGTTGTTCCATTTTCCTTGTTCAAAGATCAGCAGACATTCATCAGGGTTTTTTTTTCATAACTACTGATTGCAAAAGAGGTCGAACAAGGAAGTGAGAGATTCATAAAGGAATAAGTAACCCATCACCAGTGTTCTGACACTTCAAAGTACAACCTTGAAGACAAAAGAGATGGACAGACAGATACCTTAATTATTGGCAACAAGACACAAATGAACCAAAGGGACATAATTCGCTTATACATTACATAACCACTGCCCCTACCCCCCCCCCCCCCCCCCTCCCACCCCCCATCTCTGTCTCCTCCACCTGCTCGACGCATCAATTTCGACATCATGTTAAGAAAAAACTGAAAGAGAGACAGAGACAGAGAGAGAGAGCACCTTCGGATTTGTTGAAATAAGAAAACATTCGCCAAATGCTGCTTTTGAGAATTCGATAACAAAGATTATTGTACCCTTGAAACATGTATACGACGGATAAATGCAAAATATCACAACTATTGGTCAATAAATTACCAATTGTTGAAAATTAAGATACAAAATTTTGTATGAAAATTGCAAAAGGTTACATGCAAATATGTTCCTCACACGTACCGTTTTTGTTAGTTCTATTTTTACATAACTTACGTGTTTCAAAGTGAGGTGACTGCAGGCTGAAATTAAAACAAAAAACAATTTTGGAAGAGAAATTGTTATTGATCCGCCAGACAACGGAGACAAACAAATTACAAGACACGACGCGTTTCGACATCTCTGGTCTTCCTCAGGCAAGATAATTGTCCTGAATGTTGTTTTGTCTTGCCTGAAGGAGCCCATAGAGGTCAAAACGCGTCGTATTTTGTCTTGTAAGTTGTTTGTCCTGTTGTCTGGCGGGGCAATAACAATTTCTCTTGAAAAATGGCTGGTTTAGCTAATACTGTGTACGTGAAAACAATAGAAAGACAGACTAGGTAGAGCAACTGAGATTATATTAGACAACCAGAAAATACCCTGACTTCCACCATAAACTTTAGGCAGTAAACGTTTGTTCCTTTTGCATCTTGAGTTTGTTGGTTCTTTAAAGGAGTGAAGGGGGCAGAAATTGACAGGACCAATGCTTTATATCCCTACAATCCAGGGAAAACCCGGGGGGGGGGGGGGGGGGGGGGGGGGGGGGAATGGCGGGGGGATGCATAGCAAAGATGAGTCAGAACATCTACAATGACGACTGCGTCGATGTGAAAAGAAACAATGCTTCTGTTTGGTACAGTATTTGAGAATTATTTCATTGATGCGAAATCTTTTTAACTATGCGTGTCATTCAACTATAAATGCCATGATAACTTGCAAAGCATCTCACACTGAGTGAAAACTTTCACACACACACACACACACACACACACACACACACACACACAGAATACACTCAGTTCCCAGTTATATTTCCCTCGTTTTCAGCTTCCTTATTCAATCTATTGTGATCAGTGTCCTCTTGATAACATTTTGAATTTGTAATGAAGTGCATCACCAAAAGAAAACCGAGGACAGAAATCGGATAATGAACATTCATTTCTTGTTTATTCCCCAACAACTAATATATTTTGTTTTCATGGGAGAGAGGGGAAAGGGAACGCAAAATCTTATCATTAAATTGTAATTTAAATCAAAAACACGCTCACACACAAGATCAAAAGATTTCTACGGCACTGATGGATCTGAATGTAAGATGTGTTCTTGTTACTGATGATTTCAAGCTTCCGTGTATTTCACGCAGTCTCACAAAACAATGTATCTGTACCCACTTGTCCGAACAGCACCAACGTGATTTATCGATAAATCTTGTCACTTTGAATTAAGATCTATATCAAATAGAAAGCTGATTCTTCAAACCTATCTACCAGTCATTAGACCACACACACACACACACACACACACACACACACACACACACACACACACACACACACACACACACACACACACACACACACACTTTTTCCTGTCAACATCCTTGTCCAGTTGCAGAGTCACCTCGGAGAAACATACGTACACACGTATTTGTGTATATTTAGACCATATTGCAAAAAAAGCAGCAAGTACATCTATGACAACAAAACGGAATGCGTAACTATGAATCTATGAGGAACGCCACCACTCCTTTGACAGAAAGAATATTAAAGTATTCAATCTAATCTTCTAATGTATGTCCAATATGCGGTACAAACTTAAAGCACTTCCTTTGGAACAAGTTAGACAAATATATGAACAAACGACATAATCATCTACTCAACAAATTAATGACATTTTTTTTTTTTACAAGGCTGTCAGTCAAAACCCCTCCTTTGCGTGTAAGTAGACTGGCCGGGGCATGCTGCTTTTACAGCGGCTCTGAACATCCTGCGTTTCAAAACGCCCAGCATTTCTTTTGCTTTTAGTGTTGTGAATGACAAATACATGTACTGATTCATGTTAATCTTATATACACACAAAGAAATCTCCGTCACTACGAAAATGCAGTATCTCCTGCACAACTCGCTGAGGTGAAAACGTTTGGAATATACATCATATCTTTTACTACGATAGCTGGAAGGCCCGTAAAGACTGCCGCATACGAGTCAAAATCACGATACTGCAAAAAGGGGTTAGGTTACAGTTCTGTGTTTTTTCTGTTCCATTCTAGACAGTGTGAGCTTCTTGAAACAGGAAACCCTAACTTTGATGTCCCGTCTGTGCGGACACAAGCCCACTGATACCGCGGTAATCGGGAGAAAGATTAGGATGTAACTTTCTAGCATCCTCCACACGTTAAACAGTTTGGAGCCAACTATTTGTGGTTATAAAATGTAAAGTGGTAATAATGTCGTCTGTCAGTGCTCGTGTGTGTGTGTGTGTGTGTGTGTGTGTGTGTGCGTGTGTGCGTGCGCGCGCGCGCGCGCGCGCGCGTGTGTGTGTGTGTGTGTGTGTGTGTGTGTGTGTGTGCGTGTGTGTGTGTGTGTGTGTGTGTGTGTGTGTGTGTGTGTGTGTGTGTGTGTGTGTGCGCGTGCGTGTGTGTATGTGTGCGTGCGTTTTGTCTGTCTGTCTAAGAAAAAGAGAAGGAGGGGGGTCCTTATCCGAAGAATGCGTATCACTGGGCAGCTCCATAACAACTATCAACTACTCTTGGCTATATTTTCGAGCATAATGTATCCGCCTTTCTCTGCAGAGTTTGGCATAAACCTTGCCAGTCGCTATTTCACTGGGGTAAAGTTCTCGTGCGGACTGCTGTCATGGAAATATTGTTGTAAATTTCTATCTGCAGACGTTAACGTCTGGTATATAAAATCAGCGTTATTTTATACTTTGTGTGTTGGTGTGCATTTTGCCTTGTTTTCGTTAACGCTGGAATCTGTTGTTTTTTTTTTTTTCCCAGCGTCGTACATTAACAAGTTACTTTGCTGTAATCTTCTAATGTTTTCCCCCTTTTTTTGTGCAGAATTATCCAGGATCACGTGCGTACAGTCTAAGAGTTGTGAGAGGATGCACGTGCGTGATGGGGTGTGGAAGCCTGGGGAAAGGGAGTGCGTAGATAGCGCTGTGTGTGTGTGTGTGTGTGTGTGTGTGTGTGTGTGTGTGTGTGTGTGTGTGTGTGTTCAGGTTTAGGCCTACACTGTTGCGTGTGTGTTACAGTGTCTTGCGCGCGCGTGGTGTGTGTGTGTGTGTGTGTGTGTGTGTGTGTGTGCGCGCGCGCGTGTATGTGTGTGTGTGTGTGGGGGGGGGGGGGTGGCGTGCGCGCGCACACGCGTGTAAACCTAGACATGCTCATTTCTATGCGTGTGAGTGTATTTGTGTTACTGTGTGTGTGTGTGTGTGTGTGTGTGTGTGTGTGTGTGTGTGTGCACGCGCGCGCACATGTACATGCATGAGGACACAGATGGGTGAGACTGAGATGATATGCACCTGGCCACCCACACAGTGTGTGTGTGTGTGTGTGTGTGTGTGTGTGTGTGTGTGTGTGTGTGTGTGTGTGTGTGTGTAAAAGTGCAAACGTGTGCATGAGCACTGTCTTTGCGTTCAAATGTGTCAATTAATCTTACAATTTTCATCATTCATTTCATCGTTAAGTGGTTTGATCGGTCCGCTCTGTCGGCAATGCTACGAGGCGGCGCCCAACTTTTTTTTTTTTTTTTTTTTTTTTAATGAAAATCCTCTTTCTCCGTCCAAGAAGCCGTGATCAGTGATCCAAGGGAAGCAACCTGTCCTTCCCTCAGAGGTTGAAGCCACGGTTAGAGCGCGCCCCTCTCTGTGAGGGTGGGAATACTCGCTGTAACGGTCGCCCTCTCCGTCGCCGGGTACCGCCACCACCTGGGGCTGGATGGGGATGGATCTCTTGGACACGGTCTCCGAGTACCCGTTCAGTTCGGCTGAAACAGAGAGACAATGGCTCATACTATTGATTGTTTATGGTTTGACAGAACAAACACAGAAAGGCCTATGATTCAACTACTGACACATACACACACACACACACACACACACACACACACACACACACACACACACAAAGAGAGAGAGAAAGAGAAGATGGAGGCACTAAGGTTTAGGCGGTTTGGGCGTGTTTTAAAAAAAAAAAAAAGCAAAAAAAAAAAAAAAACAACAACAAAAAAACAGTTCATTCCGAACATACCAAACGGCTGAAAACCGGATTTCTTTACCACATAGTCTTCCATCAAATGAAAACATATTCACCACGTTTAGAAACACAAAAACCACATCCTTGTGGAACACTTCCCAAACAAGGTCTTCATGGAGACTGCTGTAAGGGACTAAAATGTCATGCGCATCCCAACACACGGTAAGGACACGTTTCACGGCGAGCTGCTCAACACTTATTGTGCGTACCAAGATGCCTCCTCGCCTTTTAAAAATGAGAAAGGGAGTTGTGGGGAAACTGACAGAACAAAACAAAAACAAAACGAACACGCGTGTGGATCATGAACACCGCTTACCACACACTACCCGTCCCTTTATGTGATTCTGCTACCTGCAGGGTTTTACCTTGTTTGATGAATCATTGATCGATGATTTGTTACCGCTTTCTTAAAACCATGCACTGGAACACCGAGTCCCGACCACACTTAGAAACTGTGCAAACTTACTTTCCTCGTAAAGCCCAACACACACACACACACACGCGCGCGCGCGCGCTCGCAAGCATTCGGTACGGGCACAGGGCGCGCGCGTGCACCACACATGACACAAGTGCGCCAGCAGCCCCTCATTTCACTGCACGACGTTCGATATTGGGTAAATGGGAGAAGAATGGTTATTCATGTATTCTAATGCAAATCAGTGCACCCCCCCCCCCCCCCCACCCCCCCCCCCCCCCCCCCCCGACACCTTGCATGCTTACCCTGTCTGGTACTGCGTGGACTCCAATGTGTACAGGGAGAGAGTTATGTATTGATCATAACTCTCTCCCTGCTGTGCGTGTGCGTGCGTGCGTGTGTGTGTGTGTGTGTGTGTGTGTGTGTGTGTGTGTGTGTGTGTGTGTTGTGTGTGTGTGTGTGTGTGTGTGTGTGTGTGTGTGCATGTGCGTGCGTGTGCGTGTGTGTGTGTGTGTGTGTGTGTGTGTGTGTGCGTGTGTGTGTGTGTGTGTGTCTGTCTGTCTGTCTGTCTGTGCGTGCATGTGTATGTGTGTGTGCACGCGTGTATGTGTGGCGATTGAGCTCAACTGTGTACATTTAATTAGCTGAATATAACTCTAGGCGATTGAGTGCAACTGTGTACATTTAATTAATTGAATATAACTTGCTCGCTCTGCAATGTGCCTGTGTGTGTGTGTGTGTGTGTGCATGCATCTATGCATCCGTGTAAGCATGCCATGCGTGAATGTACATGCGTGCGTGTGTGTGTGTGTGTATGCGTGCGCGCGTGTGTGTGTGCGTGTGCGTGCGTGCGCGCGCGCGCGCGTGCGCGCACGCGCACGCATATTTGCATTTAAAAGCACCGTGGCATTTGTTCGAAAACAACAGACCATTGCAGAACCTGCCTCACGAGACACAAGATACAATGAACAGCTTGGAAAAGGAAACGGGGAAAATGAGAGGGGGGTTACAATAAACAAAAGAAACATATTTTTCTAAAAGAAACATATCCTGGACTGGCGTTGCAATAAACACAGCACGACTTGAAAAGGGAGAGAAAAAGACAGAAAAAAGCTGAACATAATACAAAAAAAGAAAGCAAGTGTACACGAAACTGCATGCATTCTGTACTTATGAAGGGGAAATCGCACAGAGAGGAAAGAGAGAGAGAGAGAGAGAGAGAGAGAGGTCAACACCGCTGGAAGTCCTACGTTACTGTCCACTACTCACACTTGGTCATGGTGCCCGTGGTGGAGTAGATCTCGATCTTGGCCCGCTTTGCGGCCAGGAAGAAGGCCAGGATGGCCAGAAGAGCCGCGTCAAAGATGCCCAGGATGGCCAGGATGTAGGCCCAGCGGATTTTGCACTCACCCAACTTGAATTCGTCCGCATCCTCGCCGCAGATGAGTCTCACCTCGGCGTGGTTCCACCCCACTGGGTAGATGACGCAGGCGAGGAACATGAAGAGTGCTGCAACACGAGGAGGAAATGAACGGTGAGGTCAGTTAGTCTGGTTGGTTGGCTTTCGTCTGTTTGTGTTGGCTCTGTCGGGGGCACTCACTGTCTTCAGTCCCCCCCCCCCCCCCCCCTCTCTCTCTCTCTTTCTCTTTCTCTCTCTGTCAGTTCCTTCCACGCTCTCTCTGTCTAGAGGTCTGTCTAGAGTCTTCCCTATGTAAAGTCTCCTCTGTATTGTTGAGTCCAATCCCTTATCTAAATCCTCACTCTCTTGGGCTGTCTGTCTAAAACCATCTGTGTCTAGGGTCATCCGTGTCTGGATTCCTGTCTAGACCCGAGTCGTCTTCACGTTTAGAGCTCTCTGTCTAGAACTCTTTTTGGACCTCTCTCTGTCTACCTCTCTCTGTCTAGAGCTCTCTCTTTTTGTCTGAAGCTCTTCTTTGTCTACTGCTGTCCTTGTCTGGAGTCATCTTTTCCTAGAGCTTTCACTACACCTCTCTGTTCTAAACCTCTCCGCCAGGAGCTCTGTGTTTGTGCCTGCGCGTACGTGTATGCGCATGCACGAGTGTGTGTGGGAGGGGAGGTTGGGTTAGGAGGAAGGAGGGGGGGGGGGGGGGGGAGAGAGAGAGACATGAAGCGCGTGCCCGCGTGCACTTGGACAGACATGGGTCTGCGCTTCTGTTCCATGTCTTTTGATCCTTCTGAGAAGAACCTTCTTTAAAAAAAAAAATATTCATCTATGAATCCTGTTTGGGTCATGGAAGATATATGGAAGAGAGAGAGAGAGAGAGAGAGAGACAGGCAGACAGACAGGCAGACAGACAGACAGACAGACAGACAGACAGACAGAGATGACACTGAGAGTTAGAGTCTCTCTCTCCAGCTTCTTCCATGCCTCATGTAACACAAACATGTTTTAGGAGCCTCCAAACAAGAAAACAGTTCGGTGTCATATTGTGGCTGATATAATGAAGTCAGATATGTTCCTATGCCTCCCTATACGCGCATCTCTCTCTCTCTCTCTCTCTCTCTCTCTCTCTCTCTCTCTCTCTCTCTCTCTCTCTCTCTACACACACACACACACAGCAGGGGGGGGGGGGGGGGGGGGGGGGGGGGGGGGGGGGGGTGGAGGGAGGAAGGCAGACAGACAGACAGAGAGTGAGAGACAGCAGTACCAGCAGCAGCCATATGAACATATTTCGAATATGAACATGATTTCGCACCGAATGTCAACGAAAAAACCATACTGATTGCAAGTTTGCATATCTGTTGACACAATGACTGAATTATAATCTACCTACACCCCATCCCCATACCTTACCCCCTCCATCTTCCCCCGCATTTTCCTTTCCTACCGGCACCGTCTACGCACAGCCTGTGGCGCCGGGACTCTACGGAAGCAGACGCTCCTCACTCCTTATCATCGGTAAGGGGACATGGCAAGCGGTGTCCTGCGCGTATCGCTGAATCCAGAACACGCGCCACTGAACACCGCCGAAGTCAGCTCGGCCAGCAGTGCTGCGTCTTCTCTAGCGGGGTGTCTCATTACGCATTGACGCACGGACCGCTCCTTGAGGACAGCCGTGCTGAGGCGGCGACAAGACACTGCAGGCTGTGGCTGTGCATTGTGTGGAGCGGGAATGCGTGAGGCAAAAGCAATGTCACGGACGCGGGAGACAAAAAAAAAAAGAAAAAAAAAAAGGAAAAAGGAAACCAACTCTGAGCAGTATCACCGCCGCTGCATACACTGCATGCAAGCTTGAATGGAAACGACAAGGTTCGACGATTCGCTCCTGCTATGGGGGGAAAAATATCAATCTCTCGATGATTCGCTCCTGCTATGGGGGGAAAAAAACAATCTCCGCTTTGTGTTTTTGCGGACTAATGTCCGTTTACACTGGCAGCTTAGCGAGTCTCGAAAGCCCAGGCCCTTAGACCGAAAGACCTGAATGAGTAGACCCCCTTTGTGAATGGTACGTTACACACGTCCTCTCTCCTTGACCATTTTTCACGCCTCTCACTGGTAGAGGAGCGAGAAGGGACACGGTGTGTGTGTGTGTGTGTGTGTGTGTGTGTGTGTGTGTGTGTGTGCGTGTGTGTGTGCGTGTGTGCGTGCGTGTGTGTGTGTGTGTGTGTGTTGTGTGTGCGCGCGCGCGCACGTGTGTGTGTGTGTGTGTGTGTGTGTGTGTGTGTGTGTGTGTGTGTGTGTGTGTGTCTGTCTGTGTCTGTGTCTGTGTGCAAGTATGCGCGCGTGAGCGTACGTCAATTTGTCTTTCGTGCGAGTGTGTTGTTGTTTGTGATTATGCTCGCGCACGCACACTTTTTCTTGGTTTGCTGGGTGATCAGATTATTGATGTGAAATGCACGTTTGCGTGGTGCATACTATGTTCATGTGAAACGTACTGGGCTCATATGAGAAGGGGCTTTCAAGAGATGTATTAAACCGTTGTTGACTATGATGATGATGATGATGATGATAACAACAATGATGATCTATTTGTCGCTGTTTACGTAACCGTATTTGCTATTTTCCTCCGGTTTGGTCGGGTGGATAGCGCTTGGTAAGCTTTATTTGCTTACCCTCTTACACACCCTTCGTGCAGACTCGGCACAAAAAGCAGTGCCCCTCTGGCAGCAGTCAGCGGGAGAATGATAATGTATGGGGGGGGGGGGGGGGGGGGGGGGGGAGGATTCAGTAACGGTAACGGCCAGCAAAGCGACCCCAGGACGGTTGACCTAATCCAACACAAGGAGGTGAGGTGGAAAACGGAAACACTCAAGGGGGGGGGGGGGGGGGGGGGGGGGGGGGGGGGGGGGGGGGGGGGGGGGGGGGGGGGGGGGGGGGGGGGTCTTTTTCTTTTTCTTTTTTTTTCCTTTTTATTTTTCAAACACATTTCGTTACAAATGAAAATGAAATGTGAAAAACAACAACAACAAAAACTGATTCACACTCGATCAGAAATGTTTAATACATTAATACATTCACAAAGGTCTGTTTGTACGTTGTCAAAATGTTTGTCTTCGACAATGACAGAAGTGAATATGCGTCCCAGTCTTCTTTTGATTCATTCGTTCATCATATTGAAAAAAAAAAAAAAAATCCCTGGCCTGTCTCCCACTTTCGTATCTTAAACCCTCACTATTTCTTCCGGTCACAGGTCAATTCACAAACGATTTGAGTCGTGTGAAAATTCCTGTCCCTGGGTCGCCACAGAACTTTGAGAAAAAAAAAGAAAACCCTCTCCTTTCCCTCCCTCTCGCGATACAGCCGCTTTATCTGTCTGTCTCTGTCTCTCTCCCTTCCTGCCCCCCCCCCTCCCTCTCTCTCCTCTCTCTCTCTCTCTCCTCTCTCGCACGCTCGCATGTGTGTGTGTATGTATGTGTGCGTGTGCGCGTGTACGTGTGTGTGTGTGTGTGTGTGTGTGTGTGTGTGTGTGTGTGAGTGTGGTGAGAGAGAGAGAGAGAGAGAGAGAGAGAGAGAGATGAATCCCCCCCTCCTTCCGCTAATAACTATCCGAGAAACCTCAAGGATCCCCAAAACCGTAGCTGAAAAGCATTCCGGTCTGAGTCTTTGTATGACGGCAACAAAGGCTCTCTGCGTGACGTTGTGTTTTTTTTCACAGGGGGCTATTCATTCCCAGAGTCTGCGAATCTCTATCCGGTCCCCGCTGTAGTTTGGTGAGGTGACTCTGTCCAAGGGGGATGAGATCCATCATACCCAACAACAGACAGACACACATAGACAGAGAGATACACACATACATACATACATGGTGGTCAGAGACTAAACGTCCTAAGGTGTCCTTTTGGCAATGTGTGAGGGTCATTAAAAAATTCAGTGTCAGGAGAATGTTGAAGATGGCACAGATGAGCACAGTCCCTACGTTACAAGGGCACACTTTTTTTAAGAGAGTAAGAGACAGAGACAGACAGACAGAGAGAGGCTGACAGACAGACAAAGACAGACAGACAGAGAAGTGAAGGTAGCCTGCATTGAGAAAGACCGGTAAAGAGACTTCGAATGTCAGAGGCAAAATGAAGAGATTCAGATTCAGTTATTTAATCCGACAGACTTAAACCAAAAGAGACAGGCAGGCATACAGACACACAGACAGACAGACAGACAGGCAAGCAGAGAGAGAGAGAGAGAGGAGAGAGAGAGAGAGAGAGAGAGAGAGAGAGAGAAGGTGGAGATCTGCGGGTTGTGGAAAACAAGAAGTTTATTGCCCCCCCCCCCCCCCCCCCCCCCCCCCCCCTTCCTCCCCACCCCATCACTTTCCACACACACACACACACATACACAATCTGTTAGCTTCCCTAACAATGATTCTAAACACTGATGAATTAGACTGGACCAGCCTGAAGTTCACAAACCTGTTCATCTGCCCCCTTCTCCAGAGACGGGACAGTCGTTTAATGACCCGCTTTCAAACCCCAACCCCCCTTTGTGGACAGATCAGAGTAAATCAGACTAGAACTTATCTTTGTCTCTCCCCAAAGTTCCATACTTACTATATGAATTTTACTTTTTCACACTGTCAGTAATCGCCATCTGTCTTCTCTTTTAAGATGATGCCATCTCTCACGCACACCCCATTACCCCCTCTTCCACATGCACACACATTTGACACACACCTCTTTAGCTTATACCATCACTGTATACACATCCCGGATCCAGAGCTAAATGAAGCATAAGGGTAGAGTAGCAGCAGCCGGCGTGTACAAAATGATTAGACAAAACTGGATGAAAGTGTGTGTGTGTGTGTGTGTGTGTGTGTGTGTGCGTGTGCGTGCGTGCGTGCGTGCGTGCGTGCGTGCGCACTGTGTGTGTGTGTGTGTGTGTGTGTGTGTGTGTGTGTGTGTGTGTGTGTGTGTGTGTGTGTGTGCTGTCAAACAGCTGCCATCTTTTTTCTACATCAAAACTACCCATCCTGGCGGTCCTGAGATAGAAGGATAGGTCAGGGGAAAGCACGTGCTTCCCTCATTCAATCATAACAATGGACGTTAGCTGCCATAGAGAGAAAGTTCCACCTTCCGAGGGTGACACCAGTGAAATGGCTGCACACCATAAATCAATGCGCCAAGGCCTCGTTTAAGGCGTCGAGTATTTATACACTGGCACAATTAGAATGTTTGATGGTTTCTGTTGTGCCTGAAAGTTGATTCTCTTCGTTTTCTTTCGAATGGCCATCAATGTACACACCAGGTGGTTCCAAGCAGACAGATTAAAACCAGAGGAAGGAGACTCTGATCGGGAAAGACCACCCGGCGCAAAGACAGGGTAAACGGGCAAGTGCGAAGGCCTTAAATGTGACGTCAGCTGAGGGGAAGGTCATGTATTTGAAGATTTTAGTTATGTCATTGGTGGAAATCTCCCAAAACATGTGAAATGATTGGTGGTGGAGGGTGTGTTCTTTTGATCAATGGTCAACCTAATATCAAATGCTGGCTCAGACTTATACTATGCTTCAAAATGCTGACATGGGTTATAGTGATTTGATGCAAAATCCTAACTGTGGCGTATGGCCACATGGCTGGGGGCTGTGGTTGACACGGCACTATGTTTTTTTTTTTTCATTCAAAGAAAGCAACCTAGTTGTCTTGGTTCGGGGAAAAAATCCCATCCCTTTTCTTCCTCTCGTCCCCCCCCCCCCCCCCCCCCCCCCCCCCCCCCCCCCCTTTTCTTCCTCTCCCCCCCCTCCCCCCCCCCCCCCCCCTTTTCTTCTCGCCCGCCCCCCCCCCCCCCCCTTGTTTCAAGTTTCTAAATCTATTTCCGCTTTTTTTTTTTAAACATTAGTAAAAAATTACTATATACATAAATAATAAACAAGCAAACAAACAAACAAACCGACAGGAATTCATGTCCTTTGAATCACAAAGCAATGAGCTTAATAATATACAAGGGATGAAGACTTTTTTTCCCACAAGCCGTACAGTTAATGCTTTCCCACCTCTACCTTCTTTTTCTTTCTTGGGGTGGTGGAGGGGAGCGGAGGGGCATGGGGGTGGGGGTGGGGGGGGGGGGGGGAGAGATCCAGTCCGGGCACAAGGGCCGTGAGGATCGACCACTCGACTCCTTATAGACCTTGGGGGAGTAGAGGGTTCAGTGAAGCGGACATGCGCGCGGACATGAGCAGCCCACCATTCCCAACACTCAGCACCAAAGAATGTGCTGACAACGCAGCGTGAGAGGGACAATACAGTAAGGGGCAAAGGAGGGTGTGGCTCCAGGCATCCGAAAGACAGGAGCATGTGAGATCGAGAGTCAGACCGTAAGGTGTGGAAGAAAGGGGGTGAGGTAAAGGGGTTCACACACGCACGCACACGCACGCACGTGCGCGCGCGCGCACAGAGAGAGAGAGAGAGAGAGAGAACACCTTAAATTAACAACACGGGGAGAACTCTCACTCACCCTCCTACTTTGTTTTTACGCGCGTATGTGCACATATTTTATATATATATATATATATATATATATATATATATATGTGTGTGTGTGTGTGTGTGTGTGTGTGTGTGTGTGTGTGTGTGTGTGTGAAAAAGTTTGATCAATGATAAAAGTTCAGCCAGCCAGCCCGTGAGAGTGTAGTATAAAACTAATACAGCCAAGACGGACGAGTGGTACTTCACCGCAACTCCGCACAACCCTGCCTTCAAAAACAACCCTCAAACGTCCTAGACCGGAAGACCCAACATGCTTCAGCATGCAGTGGCGTGTGAACACATAAAATGTCAATGTGGCGTGGGGGGGGGGGGGGGGGGGGGGGGGGAGCAGGGAAAGGTTGGGGAGGGAATGGAGGCGGAGACCTCCAATGCAGTCATGGAATGTTTGTGTTTTTAACAACAGCATGGCGTCAATCATGTATTAGTCAACACGATTTCCATTGACGTCAAATGACACAGACTCAAGAGACGCGGGCGAGTGATCAAGAAAAAAAGGCAATCTGTGTCTGAGAAATGGAAAGTGTGTGTGTGTGTGTGTGGGGGGGGGGGGGGGGGGGGGGGGGGGGCGTAAAAATGCCCATACACCTAGCGCATACAACAAAGCTGGAAAGGCTCGAGGAGGTGTGTGTGTGTGTGTGTGGGGGGGGGGGGGGGGGGGGTGCGTTTGCAACCCTACTATGCTAGCTGATGGCTTCAAGGCTTTGTTGTTATGTCGGCTGTGTGAAAGGCAAAATCGGATGACGTGAATCTAAATGGGCATCAGCCACCCACTCACACACATACAAACATGAGCGCGCGCGCGTACCCAGAGAAAGAGAAAGAGAGAGAG
>JADBJO010000645.1:145000-192500 GCA_016801955.1 Conus betulinus | reverse complement strand
ACGTGGGCTCCTGCCTCTGTGGTCCAATGTGTTGACAGAACCATGTGAAGGTGGGCTATTTTTAGACGACGTCATGAATATTGAGAGGTCAGAAAAACCCACATCGATTGGTTTGTGAAACGGAAGTGGCGGGAAAAAGGAAACGAGGTAGATCAACAACCAAAGCAAGTACATATTGCAGGTGAACTAAGAACTTTCAACATGTTTTATATGAGTTATCTAGTTTCTTGATTTGAATGCAAGTGCTGGTATGAAAGAAGTAGGAAGGAATGCAGTGCTGATTTAGATTAATGACTCGAACAGCTGAATGGTTTACAGATCTCCACCCTGACTTCCGGTACACGCGGTTCGTATAAATGATCGTCGGTCATAAGCAGATTCACGCATAGTGAGTTAAGATGATTTAAGATTGCACCAGTTTTTAGTGCTTTTTCTGCTAGCTATCCATCATCACAATCAGAGAAGAGTAAACTCGTATTTTAATGATTATGTGAGCCTCATGAAATTTGACAAGAAGTTTTCTTGACATGAAGGAGAAAGTTCGAGTTAGGACTACGCTGAACATTGTTAGAATATTGTCTTCTACTGTTTCAGTTCAAACGTTGACGTCCTAAGCGGTATCCCACATGGCAGTATACTTGGACATATACTTTTTCTAGACATGATGAAGACAGCATACGACAAGAGTAAGAAGCTGTTTCCAGTGATCAGTATGATGTCAGTATCTGGTTGCTTTGGAATCAAACAGACATACCATTTGTGGACATAATCATCTCACCAAAAGACAGTTTTATTCACACCGGCCTTTGTACTAGTTTACAGGAAGCCTATCAGTATCTACCATCTTGGCTATCCATCAGTTTGACCCTGTCTCAGTGAACTTCAAAACTAATGATCCATGACATGACAGAATGAGACGAGCAGCTCCACCAACTCCAGCATGAGGGAGAGAAAATTCTGCATCTCACAAAAGAATACGGATGGCTTCTAACCTGCTTTTTCCTGATCCACACCCACAAGGATGCTTCAAGCACAATACCAGATGCTAAGTACTAGAACCACAGGGTGTGGGACGTTGACATCAGCTTTAGAATCATAGTTCAGCAGACTGGAGAACATTCTAACATCATCTTATTGTTTCATGTAACAGTATATTCGTAAAATAAATACATACACATACAGAGATACACACGCAACAACCTTAAAACACAGAGAGTCTGTAAGAATGACATGGGGTAAGAAACAGGTTCCCATCACTTCAAACCAGTTCATCTATTCTCAGCATGGACAATGTGACATGCATGGCAGTAAAAAAAGGTCTGTTTTCATGGCCACCTGAGAGAAGGCAGCAAGAGTTCCGGATGACAACATATAGGACACTCTACCCTCTGACTGAATATTAACACTGATTTACAAGATGGACTTCTTTTTGTGTGGCTCTTACAAGCATCAGTTTGGACCACAGAATGACAGAAGATCAGCTTTTGCTTTCTCATCATCATCATTTCATTAGACAAGAATGAGGGAGAGAGAGGTATTATTCAGGCACTTTGAAAAAAAAAAGAGAGGAGTGAAGGAGAAGAGATGTGAGAGAGATTATTTTGCTTCTTGTCCAGCCAACTACAAAGTGACATATCAGGGATGATGTGTCTCTGAAATTAACACTGGAGTGGGAGGGGGGAGGTTGTACATGACTTTATGACATATTTGCAGTATGTTCAGCTCAGCTTCTGCGTGCATTATTATGTTAGTGTTCTGACAGTCCCGAAAAAAGCCAGCTTGCCCCAGATGTGCTGAATCAAAACAGAAAAAAATGCTGGATTACTGTGTATGATTTATTCTGTGAAACAATAGAATAACTATGAATATTAATTAAAACATTTCCTGTTTGACTACTTTTTTTATCAATGAAATAATAAGAAACTGATCATTATTGAAATTCAATTAGTATTCAAGTTGTACATTGAAAATTTAGTCGGTCGGTTTGATTCACTTATCATGTCTTGATTGCTTTAATTTCTTACAAAAATTAGTCTGACATGAGGAGGAATGCTGTGATAAAGACAGATAATTTGAAAATGAAAGCATATCAAGATTTTTTTTTTGGTCATTACCATCTTTAGTTTTGCCAAAAAGGCAGAATCTTGTTTGGTCTTTTTTTTTATTTAGATTTAAGATCTTGTTTTAATTTTTACATTAAAAATTGTATTTTTGATTTGTATGACTATGATTAACCCAAATGCAGTGTGTGTGTGTGTGTGTGTGTGTGCGTGTGTGTGTGTGTGTGTGTGTGTGTGCGCGCGCGCACGCGCTTGAGATACCAAATTGTGTGTGTGTATGCTGTGAAAGTATGTCAGTGTGCCACTTTTCTAATCTGAATGTGTCTACATATCCATTGCACAAGTTGCAGGCCAGTCCCAGAAATGAATTATAAACGCTAGAAGGCAAGTTCTGTAATCATTTGAGCTTCAAGTGATTTGGTTTAATTGTCTGGTCATGCAGGTGAACAGCATCTTTGCAGAGAAATGTGTCGAATTTTTTAGTTCAGCGTCGTGGAACTGAAATGAGCTTGATCAAACTAAGGAGTGCAGACTTGGTGCTTGTGATCACAAATTTGTATTGATCAATTTTGTTGTGCTGGCAGCTGTTGTAGATCAAGCAGAAAAAAACACTTTGAAAAGAAAAAGAAAGAAAAAAAAAGGAGTATGAAATGTATGATTTTACTGAAATATTTTCATATTGCTGTGTACTTTTTATATAAACTGAGTGACTTTTGCTGAAGGTTTCCTGGTGTTCCTGATTCAGGCATGGGGAGCAACAAGCCTGTATCAAAAGGAGACTACTGTTGGGGTCATGACCCTTCTCTGCTAAGCCAGCTGCGACAACAAGTGATATGCCGGGACTCCCAACTCAACCTTCTGTTGTCGCTCTTTGGAGAGGTAGTCATTTGATGTAGTACCACATATTTCTGGAATTGTCTGTTGTCTCTATATGACTGTAGGTGAGTTCAGAAGTGCAGCCTGTTCTTTCAGATAGTGCTACTATAGAGCAAGAAATGAGGAATTATTGCATACATACATGAAATCATTAACACATTGTCTGATTCACACCCCACCCTTGTGGTATCACATGTATATTAAGAAGTAGGTCTTGGGATGGTTTGTTAAATTTTGATTTGCATTTTATTACTTCATTGTACCTAGTATGATTCAGAATGGGGTATTTCTCTCGGAGATAGAGTATAAATCCCTTGAAATCATAGACAATGTTAAAGTTACATGATCCTAGATTGTATATTGTGTGATCTGCGGTTCTTCTAGAAACAACTTTTCATAAAATGACCCCCCATAAACATTGATGTGGCTGGACAAGCTATGAATTGTATGGTATTGGAAATGAAAATTTTTGAATTATTTCAAGACTTTCAGGGTGTGTGTGTGTGTGTGTGTGTGTGTGTGTGTGTGTGTGTGTGTGTGTGATTATGGAACTGTTGCTTATAACTTACTGTACAAATGAGTGTCAGAGAAAGCACAAGATGCTCAGGGTTTTGTGATCACTTCTAAGTTACGTTATTTTCAGAGCAGAAAAACATTCTTTACTCAGTCCTTTTCATTTCATGATATGACTTTAAAAAAAAAAAGACAAATAAAAGCAGCAGTACTGTTTGAGCAGATTTCTGCTCTTATAAATGTTGGTGTCTGGAACTATGTTCACCACAGTGAGATAGTGGAGTAGAACTAGAAGCCAGTTGATGAAAAAATCCCCTTGTTATAAAAGTTACGAGTAGGTTTGAACCTGCAGTCTCCCAATAGTTAGTTTGTTGTGATAACGACTACATAACTATTGTTGGTAATATACACACACACACACACACACACACACACACACACACACACACACATGTATATATGTATATGTAGACAGAGAGATATGGATAGCTCTAGATATATATGATTGTGTGTGTGTTGGTTTTTGTTTGCTTTGTTATTGAGTTTACATTTTGTTTTTGCTTTTGTTGTATAGACAGACTGAAAAGGGTATAAACCTCTTCCAAAAAAAAAAAAAAAGTATAATCATAGCATTTGCTTTGGCAAATTTTGAGAATATATACATTATTGGATGCATAGTGATCTTCTGGAATGTTAAGATGTGCTTTAGTTTTTGATATTTTGATCAGTAACTTACCATGGTTATTTTTACAGAGAGGTCATATGACTCCAGCCAGTATTTTCATGTACGGTCACACAGCCACTGGGAAAAGTTACATCACAGAGACCATGTTGAGAACACTGCAAGTGAGTTAAGAACAAATATTGAACCTTGTCATCTCACTGGTGGAGGTATCCTTTGGAAATCTGGCAAATAACTCCCAAACAAACAGTGTCCTTGAATCTGTCAAATGTTCCGTTTTTGTGAGGAGCTTTGACTGTAGTGTTTGTCAACAAGGCGAAAGATAAAAAAAACACAAAACAAGGCGCAAAGTAAATTCTGTTTAATACCAAACAGACCAAAAATGTCTTCTTCATCATACGTGACAAATACACTCCAAAAACGCACAAAACGATATTTCCCTGAAAGCTGTTAGCAGGAGAGCTGCATTGTAGAAAGACAGAAGTGGTGAAGTGAGAACAGTTCGGAAACGGAGAACAAGAGCAGGGAATAGAGTGAGAGGTGGAAGGAGGGGGGAGGGAGGGGAGGAGGAGAGCAATAAGTCAGCTGAATCTGTTCAACCACAAATAATGAATGGCTGGCAAAGTGTGTATGTGTGACAGCAATGTGGATCAGATTGAAAATATGCAGAATGAATTTATCTGCTGGAGGGGGCAGAAAGGGTCAGCCGCTTATAGCAACCAAGGTCTAACCCTTGGTTAGGGTACTTTGCACCTTAAGTGGGTTTTTTCATTTGTATTTTCCCTTTTCTGTTAGAATCACTGCAGTCTGTTGTAATATCCTGTGGTAATTGTTAACCAAATAACATCAAGGATTTCTTCAAAACCGTTGACTATGTCAAGCTCAGTAGTTTGAATTTCGATTAAAGGCAAACATGCCTTTCCTGAGAACTCCAGCACCATTTGTTGAGGTAAGCTATGTCCATGGTTGCATAAAGCATGTTGAGTCTTTTATCTTTGTAGGTTTGTTAACAAACATTCTAGTCAAAGTTCTCTTTGAAAATGATTAAAAGACATTGTCTATACATTATTCAGTTTACTTGCGTTTTTTAAGAGTCAAGTTTTTTTTTATGTGTCCTTAGTATGGGATTGGCTCTGTATTTACTTTGTATGTACTTCAAAAGCACAACTGCATCCAAGTCTCAGCAGTAATGCATCACAGAGATGTTTGTCTCCTACAGACTGTCTGATCAGGATTAGTAGTTTTCAGTACAAAGTGTCAGAATAGGCATCGGTGGAAATGGCCAAGAGAGTCAACAGCTGCGCAGTGTGTCCCCTGAGGTGGGTTGCCTCAAGATGACATAACACTGATTGCTTAAGGACCACTGGTGCTCAGGCATCGTCAGAGGAAACTTAGTTGTGGCTGTGCCTGAGTGGAAGGGTGGCTGGAATTTGAAAGCAGCACTGGAGAATTGCTCTGCTGAAGACATGAAAGATGAGACAACAAACAAAAATTTTCTCAAACTTACTGCTTTTGCCTGGTCAGGATAAAGAGAAGAATGGATGCAAGCGTTTTATAATTGCTTACCCCTCTGAATTTCTGCACCAATGTACTCGCCTTCTTCTTTTTTCAGGTTTCTGTTATTAACATTTATTTGTTATGCCCCTGTCTAGCTTCCCAGTGTATGGATCAACTGCATAGAGTGCTACAATTCCCGATACCTCTACGAACACATTGTGAACAACCTCCCCTCAAGGCGAGACGGAGAGAAGTCGACAAGACAGACCACTTGTGACAGTATGAACGATTTTATTCGCCATCTGAAATCGGAGGTGGAGGGCTCCAGTCTTCAGAATGAGACGCTTTACATTGTAGTCGTACCTGCATGTGGAACAGAATGATGAACATAGTGCGTGGTTCTTGTCCAGTGTGAGCTTGGGTGATGGAGAGTTTTCAGCTGTGGAGAGTGAGTGTGGCAGATTGAACTTCTTCTACATCATTGGAGGGTTCTTCAGATTATGATATACACACACACACACACACACACCTACACACACAGTAATACACATGCATATATGAATGTATAAGTGTGTACACACATACATGGATACATGCATGTGCATATAAGTATGAATGCAAGCATGCACATGTACTTGGAGTTGGACACACACACACACACGCACATACATATGCACATGTCTGGACATGTGCGCATGCAGTTCACAAAAATACACCCACACATGTACACACACACACACACACACACACACACACACACACACACACACATGCCTTGTACGATCACTCACAAGGAAATCCCTTAGGTACCATTTTCTGTGGCAAAAGGAGTGCTGCCAGGTCAAGCAGGTCAGCTTGAGAAAACCTAACAAAGTTTTTTGTTAAAACCGCAGACATTTACCTTGACCAGTGTGTGTGTGGATCAGGATCTGTAGCAGGAACCTTCTACACAATGAGCTGATACTTACTTTGCTGAGAATGCGAGGGTTTAAAAGCAGGAATTTTCTCAGGTATACTGAAAGCTCGACTTTCCCAAATACAAACGCATATGTGTGCATCACAAAGACGGCAAAAGGGTAGCACATAGATGTGTGGACAGCAAAGGGTAGCATATACATGTGTGCGCACCTTAAGGAAAATGTAAAAACATGTTTTTCTGGAATATTCCAGTCTTTGTTCGTATTAGATTTATCTCCCCATTATGATTCACTTTTTCTGTTTTCTTCCTCTGTTCGCAGGTCTGTGACAGATCTGAACAAACATGTGACGTTCTTTAAAGGTCCTTTACAGAGATGAACAACTGTTTGACATTGTTGGCAGGTCCCTCAGTGTTCATTTCCCCTCTGTGTGCTGGTCGTTGACAGATCTGAACAAGGGTGTGACATGATCCACAGGTTCCCCTGTAGCCATTTATTTCCCTCTGTTTTTTCTTGCAGAGCTGAGTTGATGTGACAGGCTGAGGTTCCCCTGTAGTTTTTATCTGTTTGCAGTCTTGACAGAGCTGACAGGTTCACTGACTTGCCCCCCTGTAGCCATTTTTTCCTCTGTTTGCAGTCGACAGAGCTCTGGTATGTGACAGAAGGTTCCCCTGTAGCCATTTATTTCCCTCTGTTTGCATCGACAGAGCTGAGTTGGTATGTCCATGGCTGACGGGTTCCCTCTGCCCAACTTGCCCTTGTTGGCAGAGATGAATGACTAAATGACATGATGATTGACAGGTTCCACTATGTCCATGTTTCCCTCTGTTTAACTAGCCCTCTGTTTAACAGGTTCTTGCCCCCTCTGTCAGAGATGAATGACTCTATGACATGATTGACAGGTTCCACTATGTCCATGTTTCCCTCTGTTTAACTAGCCCCTTGTCAGAGATGAATGACTCTATGACATGATTGACAGGTTCCACTATGTCCATGTTTCCCTCTGTTTTTACTTGTCCTTGTCAGAGATGAATGACTCTATGACATGATTGACAGGTTCCACTATGTCCATGTTTCCCTCTGTTTAACTTGCCCTTGTCAGAGATGGATGATTGACATGACATGACTGACGGCCAGGATTTCACTGTGTTCATTTCTTCCATGTTTCCTGTGTTTACAGTCCTTGACAAACTGAACAACTATGTGGCATAATTGATAGAACTTGCCACTGTATCCTTTACTCCCCTGGTTTCAGGTCCTGTGTTCACAGAGCAGTCCTGAACGAACTACGTGACATGGATGCCAACCTCCTACCTGCTTTTTTCAGACTGCAAGAACTGGTATATGGATGCCAAGAGATTTTCTGTGTTTCTTAGACTGCAAGTACTGGTGCAGAGAGACAGAAGTTTTTCTGTGTTTGTTTTTGATTCAAGACAAACTTGAAGCCTTTTTATTCATGAGAAACTGATTACAGAGATAGTAATTGGATTGAGACCCAAAGAACTTAAAACAGTTTATTTGTGTCTTTTTTTTTTTCTTCGCTTATAAACAATTTCGTTTAAGGGAAAAAGTACAATGTTTCAGTTTTCATTATGAATACAATCTGATTTTTAATATCTGTTTGCTGGAGTTCATGTTGTCTGTATGTGTTTTTGCACATGTGTATACATGCGTGAGCACATGCATGTGTTTGTGTTTCTGTTGTGTATTAAACCATGATCTCCTTAATGTGCCATGATGATCTGTCAGGTTTATATTTTCTTGTTTAATATTTCTTTTATAAGAGCAAGCAAATACGCAGATCTTGTTTTCAAAAGATAAATTCATAAATTACTGTGTATTTCTGCCTGTTGCCCTTATATATCCTTTGTCTCGTCCTTGGTGTCTCTCTCTCACTGTCTGTCTCTGTCTCTCTCTTCTCTCTCTTTTCTCTCTCTCTCTCTCTCTCTCTCTCTCTCTCTCTCTCTCTCTCTCTCTCTCTCTGTACCTGTGTATCTCATTCACACATCTCTCTGTCTTATCTTCTTTCTTTTTTTTTTTTTTTCTTTTCGCAGACCAAGCTCAATGTCTGCACAATACTTCTGAGTGATATATTGTGGGAAAAGTTTCGCTTTGGCACTGGCTTTTGTGAGCCCTTCAGCATCTATCTGCCTGACTTCAGCCAAGGTGAGACATCATGAAGAGGAAAATGTAACAGCAGTCATCACGTCAGCAGCAATTGATTGGTCTGACTGGTAAAATCACCAGTATTCCCTTTTTTTTTTCCCAGATTTGAGGGAAGAGTTTTTTTTTTTTTTTTTTTTTTTTTTTTATAAAGGAGACAAACAATTCAAATTATTTATCAAAGATTGTTTTATACATACAGAGTGCAAGTTCAGTTGTCCACCAGCTCATATGCATTGTTTCTCCTTCCATTTTACAAGATACTTTCGTCCATGCCTGTCAATCCTTTCACGCTTTTTTGTGGGCAGCGCAAGGTAAACAGTGAAAACTGGTTAAAATTCTGAAATGCAAAATTGAAAATGAAAATTGAGAAAAAGAAAGCCATAATAGGATTTCTCTCTCTCTCTCTCTCTCTCTCTGCAGATGAACTAAAGAAGATCATGTTGCTGGATTGCCAGAAGATCACTCGAAGGGCCTGTACCTGAACTACATCAGCCTTTTTCTCTCTGTCTTCTACCATGTCTGCCGAGATTTGAGGGAACTCCGACACATGGTGAGGGTAGAACTGATGAACTCATAAGATCTGAATGTGATTATACTATGCCTTCCTGATGACCAAAGAGACATACATGCTCTCTGTCTCTCTCTCTCTGACTCTGTCTCTCTCTCTCACTTTCTCACTCTTTCTTTTCCCCGTCTTTCTCTCTCTCTCTGTCTGATGTTTCACTCTTTCCATTCCCTCTCTGTCTGTCTCTCTCTATCTCTTTCTCTTTCTCTCTCTCCACATCTAAGAAAATATCAATCAAAGCAATCGAAGAGATATTGCGTTTTTTTTATATGGTACACATCAAATCTTTTTTCTTTCCCTTCAGTGCTCATTATTTGACTGTTTGTGTCTGATATGGAAGTCAAAAGGTTTGTGTCTAATATGGAAGTCAAAAGGCTTCTCTAATAATACGTTACTTGTAGTGCAAGAGCACAGTATCTCACAATTCATTCATGTCATGACGGATTTTATGTCGGTATTGAACAGGTTTCAATTTTCCTTCATTCACAGGCTCTGCTGAATTTCCCGAAGTATGTGGAACCTCTGCAGAAGAAAGAGGGTGAGAATTTGACTCTTTTCGTCTTGTCTTTTTTTTTTTTTTTTTTCATTTTATCCCTTTACATCTCTTGCTCAGCACTTGGCGGTCGTTATTTTTACCAGCTCTGCAATTAGAAAGTTGCATTTGACCACCATTACACATTCTTCATAGCATATGCACCTCAAATTTCACATGAGGGATATGATGTGATGAGAATACAATACAATGTAAGTGGTCAGTCTTGCTTTTGTTTACAGATCAGTTTCAAATTGTGCTAGTATGACTTGATACTCTCGTTCTGCCTGTCTTGAACAGTGACAGAGAAAGACAGTGGAAAGTTATGGCGCAATATTGAACCTCACCTGAAGAAGGCTTTGCACACTGTCTACCTAAGAGAAGTGTCCAGGTGAGAACTGTGGAAATAACCTGAACTGAAATTTGAACTGTTTTGTTCAACTGTAGTTTTTGCTCCCATTTATCCCTGCCTCTCCCACTTCTTTTCCTTCCCTGTCTGTCTCTTTCTCTGTGTGTGTGTCTCTGTGTGTCTCTCTCTCTCTCTCTCTCTCTCTCTCTCTCTCTCTCTCTCTCTCTCTGATTCAGATTCTATGTTCAGTAGTAAATCAGTAGAAAATTTAACAAGCAACTTGTTTCAAATTTTGCCGACACGATAACATTATTTACCCACACTTTACAACTTGCCATAGTTCACGTAGGCCTCTGAGGGGATATGAGCAGGTCTGCAGTTAACCATGTTATAAATTCAGTGTGTACATATCTTGTAAAGATTTTTGTTTATTATTGTTGTTGTTTTTTGCTCAAGAGAAGTACTTTTCTGATGAGCTGGCATGTGAAATTGAAACTGAATGTTTCATGCCTCGTACGGTGCCCCCATCCCCACCCCACCCCCACGTTACACTGCTACAGCCTGGTTCATGGAGTCACAGTCTCATTGCCTGTGGTGCATAGGCAACTGTTAAGATCAGTCTGCCATCAGGCCCCCCCTCCAAAGGAGATACTGCACTGCCACTTGATCTGTTTGATGATGTTCAGTAGTGCCTTTGATGATCTAACATTGGAAGCAGGGCACCATCTGGTGAGCACCAAACTAATAACAGTGGCAGGACTGTCGTAAGCGAGTGTGTCCCTCTGGAGGATGGTGTCCACACATCTTTCAGTTAACAAGTCACCATGAACCCACCCACATAAAAATGTTTGTAAACAAATTAGCTATAGATTTCAATATGTAGGTAATGCTTTGGACTCCCGTTCCGAGACCCAGGGTTTGATTTCCCTTGAAGATTGATGATTTGGAAGAGAAATTCTGTGTGCAGTTGACTTTTGTACAGACTCCAGAACTCTCTTTGTCTTCAGATGCGTCTTTAAACATATGTTCTGAGTGTGAACTCTTGCGCAAAGCTTTTGCATTTCACCCAGTAGGATTTGAAATGGCCGCAAATGCAAAAATTCCATCAGTGGTGAGCCTCAAGAGTTCTAACCAAAGAACGAAGAATGAGAGAAATTGTTAGGCTATTTAGAGAAGGGTGTAAATGGATTTTGTCAATAGCTGCTGTCTGGTAGTTCTTGGTTTCACTGCTCTTGAATTAATTATTTTTTATGCTTTAAAACGGCTGGATTGGTTGATTGATTGATTCTCTATTTGTCTTCAGTTCCCAGTGGGAGCAGATGCAGAAGAGACACTCAGACGACGAGGATGGAGCATGTGCCCCTTTTGGTCTGTTTATTTTCATTCTCCTCTCTCTCTCTCTCTCTCCCTCTCACTCTCTCATTTTCTATGTGTCATTCTGGCACCCTTTATTTTTAGGTCTGTCTGTATTGCTTGGACAACAAGTCCAATTACATACATGTCAAACACATAGACTTTATTCCATCTTTTTTCTGTTGTTGCTGGCAATGTGTGTATGTTATCAGTGCACCAGAACAATATCAGTGGCAGGTAAAGTGTAAAGGAAGACAATGCCAGAGCATTGTGTAGATTTATACAAGCATTTTTAAAACAATATGATGCAAAATTTGTAGTTCTGTCATATAACTCACCAGTTTTTAGTAGATATAGTTTGTCCACTGTATATATTGAAGAGTGTGGTTCCTCACCTAAAGTTTCATGAAGAGCGAGATGAGTTGTCCAGTGGTAACACATGTTAAACAGGGCCCAGAGCCAACTTCAGCCTGTTTTTACACAAGAGTGATCTTCCCCTAGACAGAGCAATGGCCACTGTAACAGAAATCCCATCTGTCCTGTGCATTTCTTGGGACTTATTCACCTCAGACAACAGCCTTTTATCACTATCAACCCCATTCTTCTCCCATGGCTGACTGTTGAAATGTGTCCTGCAGAAAATTTCTTGTGTGCTAAACATGCCTGCCTTAAGGTTCACTCCTCTAGATCAGCGATATTAAGCTTGTTGTCAAGCTACCCATTTCCCTGACTCCTGAGGAGGATGTGGCTTCTCACCATGTACAGGCTGTCTGGGATTGGAGACACAGTGCTGCATCAAGCAGCCTGTTTCAGGCCAGACTCTGGGATCAGCAAGCATGAGCAGTCACCAGGGAAGAGAGCATGCACACAAGCCATGCAGTGCAGAGTACAGCTGCCAGTATCAAAAAAGAAAAAGGAGCTGGGCTGGGAGAAAAGCCATGTTAACTTTCCACGTCCCAATCACTGTTACAGTGCAAACTCAGGGGACACAATTCCATCTGTAGAAGAAACAGAGCATGTTGTTTCCCAAATTGCTGTTGTTTTTTTTGTTGGCAGCTTTATACTGACAAATGCAGCGGAGGCAGAGTCTGTGTTTTTTGTTTTTTTTTTCTTTCAGGGGAGAATTGAATACAAGAGAAATTGTTAAACAGTGTCATTATTGTGGGTAATATTTCAGCCACAGGTTCATCAGATTTCTAAATTTCAAAAAGAGCTTGAGAGTTTAGGGTAACAGTGTTCTTCCAGAATTCACATCTAAGAGTTTGTACTCCAAAGTACTGTGTTGATTTTTTTCTGGCATTTGCTGTTTTTTTTTTTTTCTTTTTCAGTTCCTGTGTCACGGAGCCACGTGGAGCTGCCGTATTACTCCAAGTACCTCCTGGTGGCTGCCTATATATGCCTCTTACAACCCTGTTATGTCTGATAAACGCTTCTTCACTGTGTAAGGTAAGTGGCACAGACCACTTCACTGTGAGGAAAATACTTTCTGTCTTACAGCATTGCATCATGATTCCAATATTGAAATAGATCGCTCTTTTTTTCAATATTCACTCCTTTCTTTTTATCCATTAGTTTTTTGCAGCAGTTAAGAGAAATATAGGTCGTTTTGTACTTTTTCAAATAAGTTTAACTGGATGCTATAGTGCCTATTACAACCTAATTGTATAAGGTTAAAACTTATTTGTAAGTACATGAAGAGAAATTCTTGGATGATTAATCCGTCAACTGACCTGTCAGACTGCTGGCACATGTGCATCCTCTTTGGATCCTAAAGCATAGGCTCCAAGATTTCCTTCTGTATTGATTTTACTCTGTACTCTTTTCCTTTTTTTTTTTATCACTTATTTCCTCATGGTTCTTTTTCCTACCTATATATCCTGCCTTTGCCCTTAGTGGTGAAATCCGCAGTTTTACAGGTAGTATATCTCCATTTCAAACTCATGTTGGACTAACGGGGCATCTGAGTTCCCACTGATGACTGGGGCACCCAATGGTTAGGAAAGCTGAATGTGGAATTAATTGACTGGGGCACGAAATGGTTTCTGTTTTTAACACGGATTTTGTGATTAATCACCTTATGGTGCCAGTGAAGGGGGTTTGTTTACATTAACTATTCCTCTTCTTCCTCTGCCTCCTCTGGCTCTGCCCCTTCACCACCCTCCCCCTCTCTTTAGGTTTTCTCTTTAACTCTTTGCTTGGTAGTTGTTCTGAAGATGGAGGGATTGTTTGCCATTACTTGTTTTCCTCCACCAGTTCGTTCAACTATGTAAAGACTGTTTTTTTTAGGATATTGTCAAAGCGTGTGTGTGTACACATAAATATCTTTACACATAAAATAGTGCTGATTGTTGTCGCTTGTGTATGTGTATAAATGAATATATGAAACATGTAACAGTGGTGAGGGAGGGGGTGAGGGAAGAGTCGGGGGGTCAGTATCTATGCAGGAAGGATTCATACATATATGAATTTCCACCTCTTTGTTCAGAAATCTGGCAAGATCAGTAAGCGGTCCAAGCTGATGAAGAAACATGAGAGGGTAAGTTATGGTGAACACAGTTGTGTTTTGAAACTGATCACAGCTTTAGGACCAGTGTATAACGCTTTTCTTGAAGCAGGTAGCAACCTTTTGTACCTGTAAAAATATCTTGACTTCAAAACAAATCCTGAATCTTACATTTACATTATATTTTTGGAAATTTACATTTCTCTATGATGTGTAATGTAACAAACCTGGTAATGGATTGTGTATTCCAGTCAGTTGTGTGACTAGCTCCCCAGACAAATACCAGGTTTAAGAACGGACCCCAGACTCAAAAAGTAGGCAGGATTATTGTAGTATGACCTTCGTTTTGTTGTTGTTTTTTGATATGTTTTTATTCGTCTTCTGTGATACTTTGTTACTAAGAAATGTTAATATCTCTCTGATGAACAAAGTGTGCCAGGTAGGTATATTGACAGATAGTACTGTTCTGGAGAAAATTCCTTTAGTTTTAAACATTTCTTACATTTAAGTATTTAAACACATTTTTTAAACTTTTTTCATTGCTTTTTGGTTTGTAAAGTCACTAACTAAATTTTTTTGTGACTGTGTTTTTGTATGTGGGTAGTTGTTGTTTTTCTTGAGATTTTTCATCATTTTCTTCAAACAAAAAAGCTTGTAGCTGTCCATTCCTTCCATCAGTGTCTAGTGAAATGATCACACAGGCAGTGATGTGACTATGTTTAAGGGGGAAATGTACAAATGTCTGTCCCCAGGCTTCAAACCATTTGCTTGGCCCCAAACCTTTCCCTCTGGATCGTCTGCTGGCCATTTTCTACTCCATTGTGGAAGAAAAGATAGCTCCCTCCGCCATCGTCTTTTCTCAGGTACGTTTATCTCTCTACCCCCTCACCCCCCCCTCCCCCTTCCCTCTTTAATTTGTAGTGGTGCTGGTTTTGATTCAGTGGCTTTATTCTATGTCCACAGACGTGGTGAATGCCCCCAAAAAAGCTTTTCAACATAATATTGATTTGACTACAGATTCTGTGTCAAAGGGTTAGAAGTAAATAAATCATTTGAAATTTCAGAGATAGCATGCCAAGGATTAGAAGTGAATAAACCAGTTAAGAGTCTGATGTAGCATACCAACCATTACTGGACTGTTGTTGTTGTTGCTGGGTTTTTTGGGGTTTTTTTTGGGGGGGGGATATTTTCATTTTGTACTAGCAAGAAAAAAAATGTCCAGTATTTTAGAAGAAATTTTGGGGGAAAAAAAAAAAAAAGCTAAAAACAATAGAAAGACATAATGGTATTGGCTTGTTCATGATCAAGCTGAAATCTGAACACGGTGTTCTCCCTGCATATTGCTGTTTTTCATTATTGAAAAGGGGTGGACATGTACTGACCATCATCACCACCATTGTCTCAGGAGGGTTAAAAACTTCTTTGGACCTGTCGCCACCTCTGTCCAACAGAGTGACCCATTTTTGCTTTCCCTGAGGCTGGCGATGATACTTAATGGTTGGAACAAAAGACAAAAGAACAGAAGAAGCAGTTAATAATGAAAAAAAAAAAAGAAAAAAAATGGATGGATCAATTCGCTTGCTCCGAGTATAGCGATAGCTTAGCATTAGTAAAAGCGCCACTACTACTCCGCTCACATTTTTTTTCGTTGGTTGGGTAGAGCTCTTGAGGTTCATCTTCAATAAGATTTTTGCGCGTGTGATGTCTGTTATTACCGTCATGGAAACAGCACATCCTGTCTTAGGGATGATCATTGAACACAACCCTACTATACACATTCTTTTTAAGCTGGAGGGATATAATCCATCTCACAGGCACACAATGACCTGCTCTTTTACGAAAGATTGAATTAAAGAGTCATATGCCTATGTGACTTTTTTTTTTTTTTTTTTTCAGTTTTTGTTGTTGTATTTCAGTGAACAATGTCCATTTCCTTTCATCCCGTTTTTTAAGAGTTTGAAGGATAATAACAATGGTTCATTGTAGGACTTTTTTTTTTTTTTTTTTTTTACTGTTCTTTTTACTGTGTGCACTGGTATTTCTATGTATTCTTCAAGACAGCCCAGGCCACTGAGTGAAGTTCATTCCAGAAACTAGGTCAGAAATGTGTTACTGGTACATGCTTTGTTCACTAGGTCAGCCAGGCCTCCACCATCACATTTCAAATGTAGTGCTGCTTTCCAGTTTCCCAGAGAAGTATTTCATTTTCTGCTTCTTCTTCACTTATTTTGCCTATCCCGAACTCCAAAGACACATAACTTTACAGGTGCTCTCATTCATTTTTGTAAACCAAGTTAGATAAACAGGTTATGATAAGATGATTATGAAACAATAAGCACAAAGTTGTACAAATCAATCACCCGACAAATTAGGAAATGTGGTTTGTATAGAGAGACTGTGCTTTCAGAGCTTTCCTCATCCATCAGTGATACTGATAGAATGTGGTTATTCATTTGCTGTGTAGACAGTTGAATTGATGCCCTTGGTCCTCTGTCTTGCCCACAGATCAGCAGCTGGTCAGCCTTCACCTGTTGGGGCAAACCTGCAGCGACAGTCAGATCGACATGCCGCGGTACAAGTGCCTGGTCTCCCTTGATTTTATTCGATCTGTTGCAAGGTGAGTGTTGTGATAGTTATGATCGATTTGACATCGGGTGAATGGCAAGTATTTTAGGAGGCGGGAAAAGAGGGGGGGGGGGGTTGCTTGTGTGTGGTGTTTTTAATGCTTTTGTTCGTGTGACTATGATAAACTTGTAATAATCATCCATTGTTGTTATTGATAGGAAAAGCAGAATAAAATGGAAGAATGTGAATAAGACGTTTTCAGTCAGTTGTCTTTGAACACTCTCTTCCCCATCATTCATCCTTTCCTCTTGTCTCATTGCTCATGTTTTTTTCCTCCTTCTACACCTCTTCTCTTCCTACCCTTTCATTTCGCATTTTATTTTCCTGCTATTTTCATAAACCATCCTTCACTCTTTCTCCTTTTTTTTTTTTTAATACTTTCTTTTTTTTAAAGTAGAGCTTTGCAGCTGTTTCCATTTTAACTGCATTTGATGAGGTGGTGGTGGTGTGTATGTATGTGTGTTTTGTTCCCCCTGGAGTTGTTCTGTTTTCCTCTCTCACTCCATGATAGGCCAACTTGCCTGGGGGGTCCATTTTTGTTGGTCGTTTCAGATGACTATTCCTTTCTTCACCCCCGCCCCCATCTTTCAGCACACAAATATGTTCATAATGTGTATGACCAATCAAAATCAACATTGATCATGCATGAAGGCACTGCTGCGCATTACTGTGAAGTTGAAAAGATCAAGCTCACCTCTTCCCTTCTGCCCCTCTCTCTGTTGTGCTTTGCTTCTGAAATGACCTCCTTTCTTTTACATAGCCATTCTTCTACTACTTAAGCCACTTTTGGAGTATTAGTTATACATTTATGGTAAGCTGACTAATCCTGGGTTGGTTTGTTTTTTTTTTTTTGCCAATCCTAATTTTTTTTTTTCCTGACTAGAGTGAGGAAAAAGAAAAAAAACACACGTGCATACGCCATCCTAATGTGCTGTTGAGAACTCATTACTCGCGGGAATGAGCCATCATATGACTGAGAAGGTAATTGACATCCAGTCTCCAGTCATCCCTCATTGAACTTGCAAGAAAAATGGCTTTTTTTTTTTTTGTTTTTTGTTATAAGACTAATACAGATTGCTGCACGCATGATGTGCAAACTGGATGTGTCTCAGAGTAAAGGTCCACACATCAGAGTGAGAACTGTACCTTACTGAAACTTTTAGGAAAACTCACAAGCCCTGAAATTCTGATGGGATCCAGGATATGCCCCTACCCCCTATCCCCTCACTCCCAGATAAAATTTGGAAATTTGCCTCGAAAATCATGCGATATGACCCAGATCCGAGTATCAAATAGGATACAGTGCACTTTTCAGTCCAATCCTGAAAGGGACCACTTTTCTTACACAACTGTTGTTAATCTCTTTCATTTTTGCAACATCCTGGTCACACAAAGTTTAACCAAGATCTCAGTTTCATCTGTTAGCAAACTGAAAATTTGACCAGCACTCTGCCGATTCCGTTGCCCATTTTTTATTTCCTTTTTGCATCTGCCCATCCCTTCCCTCTACACCCACAACCCTTCCCCTCCCTTCCCGTTTTCGTTTTTTAATGTATGCATTTTTACATTTCTCTCAAATCAGTAAAATTGATGAAAAGTAGGACCCTTGATGGTTATGGATTATCAGCCTTCATGAAAGGTTTAGAGAAAACAAAAGTTCAAACGTACTTGAGGATCCCTTTTTTTTCTCCCCTGTGTTACCATAACCACCTTTTTTCAGCCTTATCTGTGCCATCTGAAAATGATGTGATGGCTGCGATTGTAGTGCATGGAATAATCATTGTTTAGCACCTTTATTTAGGGGGGGGGGGGGGGGGGGGTTGTCTTGTTTTGGTACTTTTTTTTTTTTTTATTTTCAGCAGTGCTACTGTCATTTTCACTCTCCAAACTCTGTATGTATATATATATATATATATTAGCTTTTACAGTTACATTGAGTTTGCACATTTTTCTCTCTCACTTTATCTCTCGTGTATGTGATGTAGAAAGAATGGTCTATGCCGAAACTTGATTTTGCTTATGACTGCAATCAGTTTGTACACTTTTTCTTGTTGACATTATATGTATGTCCACAACCTGTTATTGATTCTGTATTTTTTTTTTTTTTTTCTTTTTTTCTTTTTTTTTTCCAGAACACAATCGGCTTTGACGTGATGAAATACCTGTATGACTTTGTCTGACCTGCTGACAGTGGAATCTGTACCTGTGAAAATATTCGTCAGATATCATGGTGCTTTCCTGCCTGCAGAGTGTTCTGCTAGTCATCCATTCACATTGCTTCAAACTTTTGCAGAGTTTGGATCAGATCTAATGGCAAATAAAAGAACTCCATTTTGGAGGGGGGGGGGGGGGGGAGTGGGGGGGGAGGGGGGGGGGGGGGGAGATGGGTGGGGGGAGATCAAATCACTAGGACTGAATGATCCTCCTCCATTGAAAATCTATTGTTCAAAGATGGATAAAGAGGTGGCTGGGGGGGGGGGGGGGGGGGGGGGGGGGGGGGGGGGGGGGGGGATGGTGTGCATGCAGATGTTCATGGTATTAGTATGCTTATGACTTTAGGATATTTTCTAATCAGATAAACTGTCCCATCACACTAAAGAGGTGTTCTAGTTTAGGTAAAACGTTGGCCTTGCATGGGAAGGGAGACAACTTGAACACTGTGTTTTTCAAGGGTTTGGGATACCATGGCCCTTCTGAATGAATGCAGAATCTTGCTGTTGAATTAAACAAGTTTTTTGGATTGATTTCTCTTATTTCACAGAAATAAAACTCAGGAATAGTGGCATGACTGAAGATGTGACAGTCACAATTTGAAGTAGACTTCAAAATGTGTGATGTCTGGTAATGTTGATGTGAGTTTATGTGAAAAAGGCGTCCTTAATAAAATCATTTCATTGGAAAATTTGAAATGCAAGATTGTCTGGCAAGTATCTGACAACTGCAGTGAAGTTCATGTGTTGGGGGGGGGGGTTTTGGCTGTTTTTTTTTTTAGAGAGACAGTGTACAAATTTGACAGTGAAGTGAAAAAACAGATGGGTTTATACGGTCTAGTCATTACTGTTCATTCTATACCAGCCATCAACGGATTTATAAATTAATGTGCAACGCAGAAGACATTTTGATGTTGCCTCATGTGTGAGGACTTCTGGTTTCTCATTCTGGTTAATTCTATCGCCGACTTCTGTAACTTTCCTCACGTTTCTCATGTATTTATCCATCTTTTGTGTATGTGTGTGTGTTTACCAGCATCTTCTTCTCCTTCCAACTACTTCATCTATATTCTTGTGAAAAACGGCTTTTTTTTTTTTTTTTTTTTTTTTTTAATTTGTGCACGCACTTACCTTGATTTAACAGGCACAGGTCAGTTTGGTGAAAGGGAGTGAGGTATGGAGGGAATAGTCCCACTGATTGAAGTGATTAGCCACAGCATGAGAGATACTTTATTCTTAAGAGATTGGCATTAGGCTATTGGGGAGGAAAAAACAACTCAAACAGCAGAAATCTTCACAGTACTTTGCTTGAGTCACATATACAAGCATACAAATCACCATCCACTAGAATACAACTGCTCTTAGTTCATATTCTTATGGCAGCTTTAATAACGACTCCATCTGTCCATCCTTGTTTGTGTCAAACCTTTGGTATTGGCGAGTTCTTGGAAACCGTCAAGAGATAGACGCAGTGGTACCCTCCAGAGGGAAATGCTCATGCTGGTCAGTTTTTCATCAACAGAGAGGCTTGGTAGGTGGTGTCCTGGATGTTTTGAATCAAATGAGCCACCACTGAACATCACTGGTGACAGGGAGGACTTTTGCTGTGGTTGTTTCTTACTGTCGCTTAGTCGAATCCAGTTAGTAGCAGACAGTAAGGGAAAGGTTATTTTTTTTTGGCAAATTTAAATCAAACTCAATTTTATTTAGATTTTCTCTGAATAATTTTGTGATTTTCTTACATAAAAAAAATTTCAGACTTTCAAATAAAAAATTCAAGGACTTATAATGAGATTTTCAAGACTTAACCGTAATTGTTTCTTACAGTCACTTGGTAGAAACCAGTCAGTAGCAGACAAGGGAATGGATGTTTTTGGCAAATACAACTCAAACTCAATTTTATATAGGTATTTCATTATTTCTCTGAATAATTTTGTGATTTTCTTACCAAAATACAAACTAGTACTCTTCAGGTATTTATGTGCAAAATAGTCCAAATTTCAAAATGGGTCCTCAAAATTCAAGGACTTTGGAGGACATTGTTTGAACCCTGTGGACATCGCAGGGACAGACAAAAAGAAGTCCTAGTAGGACACGTTAAAGGACAGGACTGGTTACACTGTTCACCCTGTGGCCCAAAAATGAGGACGGGGGAGATTCCTGCTAGCCTGACAGCCCCCAAATTTTTTCCAACAGGGGCACATGAAACAAAAGTCGAGAACGAACTGAAATTTTTCAGAATTTTTCTGAACTCATGTTTATATATAAGTACAAAATAATAAAAGCAGGCACACCAGCCACACACTCTTCATGTACTCTTAATGTTTTTAAAAAAAATTTTTTCGCGCCTTTTATTTAGGTTTCGTCAGTATCTCGTTTCACATTGCAATGTGAAACAAGAGATACAGACGAAGCCTTCATTTTAAACATTTTATATATATATATATATATATATATATATATATATATATATATCATATATATATATTCATAACTGTGTGTGTGTGTATACATATATATTCATATCTGTGTATATATGTATGTGTGTGTGTGTGTGCACTGCACAGATGTATATGCATGTTCGCACACTCAACATCGTCACAGACATCAAGACTTGCATGCAAATAATGTACAAAACAAGTGCTACTCTTTCTGCCCTTTTAAACATTGCTACTGTTCATCTACATTATCTTTTTTAAGGTCTGGCAGTATTGAGATTTTTTTTTTTTTTCCTGAAGAATTGGGATACACTGCATGGTTCCATCATCAGTTTTACACACTCTGATTTCGTTTGTCACAGCCAGCAATCTGTTTAGTGCTTTCTCCTACTTTGGCTGGATTTCATAGCCAGTTCTGGACTGATGTGCATGTCCAAAACTTTCCAACTTGGCTGTCAGGTTTGTCTACACGTGATAAAAAGATGCTCCCGTTGGACTTCAGGGATAAATTCCCCACTTCCCACAAACGTGATTGAAAACCATAACACCCAGAATGTTTTGCAGAACAGGTTTTACACTTTCCCCCAATGAATACAGGACAGCAGGCGTCACTGGCCCAAGCATCCATCATGGTGCTTCTATGACTAACTGTCAGGGGACAATAATACACATCTGATGACTAACCCACATGAACGGTGGAACATGCTGGAGATGAAAGACCTAAGCAGCACTTAAAATTTTATATTTTGAAAGGGGTGTTTGTCGTTTGTCTCTATCTGTAACAGTCCCCAATGGGTTCTCTCTCAAAAGTAGTGTTGAAATTTAGGTACCGGCCTATGGGGGGCGAGGGTTGCATAGGAAGTCTTTTCAAAAACAGCATCAGGAATGAACCAACACTGTCATATCTGCAATGAACAAGGCTTTTGGAAAGGTATGAACATTATGGTTATACTGTATAACTGCTCAAAGTATAAACACACATGCGCACAATAAAAACTGGCACAAAACTTTTTTTTTCTCTTTCCTGTATTTTCAGCAGTTTCAATCCATTTTTTTTTTTTTTTTTAATCTTTTCAATAAAATCCATCTACACACATCCAAGACCAGAATGTACCTCTATGTACATTGTGTAGTTTGCTACAGTATCACATTGTCATCACAAGAACTCGTTGCCCCCAAACACTGCATCCTCTCATTAGCTTGCAACCTTTCACATGCATGCAATTTCAAACTTGGATGTATGCATAGTAGAAACATGGTATGTGAAAACGCTAAACAGGCCTGTGAGTCACTTAGAAAGTCTGGATTGAACATTAATTATCACTATGGAAACAAAATAGAATCAGATGAAAGTTTCAAACAGAATTGCAAGTCTGGTCCCAGCGACCACACTACTGGTCAAGAACCTTTAAGTCGGCTACTGTAATTGGTATGTTGGCCAATTACTTTCAACATCTCAAAGATTGGACCACTGACAGTTTAAAGAGAAAATGAGCTGACTTATTCTTTTCCTATCACAAAAAAAAATACACCAGAACAGAGATATCTGCACTGAGTTCTGGTATGTATAGCCACAAATGTCTGCGAACTGATGACCAAGTTCCCATGGCAGATTCAACCCCAGTCCAATCAAAGAAGGAAGGCTCATGTTTGAACTACCAAAGGGAGTAAAAAAATTTCGCCGTTTGTTATTTCATCTTCAAACACTGGGAAACCTCTAACTCAAATGACTACATACTTGAATCATGCCAGAAACGCTACATGGCATGCCATCACTGGATTGATCATAAGCAGAACGCTGCATAACAAACTGCAGTCCGATTGTCACCCAGCACATCAAGTATACACATTCTCACCTACCATACATCTGATCAGTTGCTCACAAATTCACCAAGACCTTTTTACATCACACTCGCATCGGATTTCTCATCTTCTTTCAGACAAAGCAACCCTTTCAAAAAGCTCAAATAAATGATGGAATGCAACCATCAACAAGAGTGTAGCTCAGATCTTGCCCTTTTTCTGTCATATTTTTGAACACACGGCTTGTACAAGATGAGACGGTTGTTTCCTTTGGCAGGACCACCAGGAGGTCTTGCATGATGTCTTCATTCACAGTCCATGGCTGTGATCAGTTCATTCACCACTGAAACAGCCACCATACTGTCATCCCACAGTCAGCACCCAACATCAGCACAGAGTCCTTGACACCCCTACTGCCCTCTCTCACAGCACAGTCTCAGCCTTTCAGGTGGCCAGCTCATAATACTTGAGAGTCTTTGGTCATAGTAACAGTTCAGGTTGGGATCAAACATCAGGTCCAGCTCTTCGTCTTCTGATGTACTGGGGCCAGCTGAAAAAAAAAAAAAGACACAAAAATTAAAGTGAAAAAGATGAGGAGGCAGCTTCTGGCTCGCATACTATGTACATTTTTACCCAAATGATATGAGTGTGGCTGGCCAAGAGCTTGGGCCTGGTTGATATGAATACATCCAAGTCCTGTCCCTTAGCTTTGGTCCTACCTAGACAGCCAGGCTGGAAGAGAGTTGATATCTGTGCAAGACTCAGATTCCTTCTACTCCTTCAGGTAAGACTTCAAGCCATGAAACCATACATTAAAAAAATCTTCTATGCAAACTAAATCCCATCTCATCTTTCGAAAGAGCAGGCCATCAAAAGCCAATAATGAAGGGATGACAAGAATATGAGCACATGCAAACTGGTGCAGCAGAATCTTCAAAGTTTTGAGGTTGACAGTGTTATCAAGCAGAAGTAGAAGGTAACTGTTACATTAACCAGTCTATTAGTTAATAAATATTCTGTAACACCGACAGAGAAAGCAATGAAGTCTGCACACAAATGGTAGGATAACTGAGGCTATAAATAGTATTTTCTATATCATCTCTCCTCTTCAACAACGTGCATAAAAAAACTGATGAGGAACTTACTTGTATGGACGTCTGCCCCAGCATCATTGAGGTCTTCAAACTGCCCCTCCAGGGTGCCCTGAAGATCCCTGTCAGATGGCAAGATGATCGGAGGACTGAACACGCTGCTCCAGTCTCTGAAACACGCCACAACACAATAAGGAATGGCCTCAAACTCCACACAACCTTTTCATTGTTGGTTACAGAGTACTATCTTCATTGTCCTGGCGCCATCTGAAATGTTCCATAACACATAAACGAATGGATTTTCTTCAGTACACTGCTTCCTTAGCAAGTGCTGCCTGGTTCTTGGTGATGTGTCTGAAACATTCTGCCGAATAAAGTAAAGAATGGATTTTTTTCCTCTTTGATTGAACTTTTTATTGTCTGTTATAAAAATGATACCTTGATCTCTATTGGAAACATGCCATGAGAATGATTTTGCTCTTGTTCTGATTAATGTTTGACTTGGTTTTCGTTTGTTTTTTTTTTGCACTTTCTACTATAAATGGCATGCTTGTTCCTTATGATGCGACTGTCTTTTTCTTGTTTGTGTTATGCTTTTTTTTCTACTATAGCCTCGCTGATCACACAGACTTTTTCTGGTCTGTCGACCTCACATAGGGAGGAAAGTCACATTCTGAACAAGGCAGATCCTCTATATCCCCAAAAAAGAAACCAACCAAAACAAATCATGACAAGGGTGCTAAATTAATGACATAACTGGCAGATAACACTTGGCTGGACATTCCCCTTCATTTCACACTCCCACTTTTTTTTTTCTTAACTGTAAAAGATAAACAAAAACCGTGCAAATGGCACCAAAAAAAACACATTCAGAAAAGCATATGAGCAAACAGATACCGCACAATAGACAGGCTAGTATCCACCCTGTGCAATGTGCACAATTTTCACTTCCTAATTGCCAGAATATAATTAAAAGAAAGAAAAAAAAAGGTGTCCACATCATGACTTATGACAAGAAACAAAAAAATTTAAAAGAGTTTCCCGAAGAAAGACGACAATGGTATGCAAAGGCAGAAAACAGTAGATGACAGTAAAGAAAGACAAAACTGATTTTTTTAAAAAAGAGAAAGAAAATGCAGAATCAAGAGAATCACAGAAAAGAGAATAATCCTTTCACAGAAGTTACAGTTGGGGAGCTTTTTATAATAACAGTGCTTGGAAAGTTGGATGATTGAAAAAGAATGGATAAATTATCGATGCCCTGTCACTCTTTGTACAGCTCTAGAATAATGATCTCAGAGACAAAAAAAAAAAAAAAAAAAGATGGAGAAGAACAATCACAACAGAACATTAAAGGATGCAGTGATTGTGTTCACTGACCTGGGGTTGGAAGAGGTGAGCGTGTCGCTGCTGAGACGTGATCTCATCTCATCCTGATAGTTGTGTGCCATTTGGTTGGGGGCCTGTGTGCAACAACAAAATAATCATCACAAAATTTAGGAAAAACAAGATGGGGGGGGAAAAAAAAGCTTCTAGTTTATCGTCCTGAATTTTTTTTTTTTTTTTTTTACCTTCCCCTAAAAAAAATCAATTCTTGATAGGACTGAATGGATAGGAGGACTAGCACACACACCAAAAAAAAAAAAAAAAAAAAAAAAGAGAAAGAAAGAAAAAAAAAAAAACTGGGAAAAACTATAATCAAGAACTTACATTTTAAGTGTTTTACTTGCTCTTGATGATCTGAAGGCAAGCAAAGCAGCTACTACAGTTGTGGGTTTTTCCCTCTCTCTCTTTCTTTCCATTCTATACTTCTTGTCTTTCAACCATGCTACAGTTACTATTATTATCATTATCATCAATACAATTATTAATAATATTATTATCATATGACTGGACAATTAATTTTCCTTTCTTTTAATTGTTATTATTATTTCCATGTGTATCCTCTCCCCTCAAAGTTCTCCCTTCTTCTCTGTAATTGTAATCTTCTGTAATTTCAGTCAGTCTTTCATCCACACCACAGTTTGCACCGAGATCCAAGAGATAAGTGACTGTTGTTTTCACTGTTTTGAATGTTGTCTGTCCTGCCTAAACAAAACCAAATAGGTATAAACACATAGTGTCTATTTTGTAATTTGTTTGTTCCTTTCTTCCTTCACTCGGTGATTCCGTTTTTGCTTTTATGTTTAGAGAGCCAATATCTCTTATGCACACCTCTCTCGCATGAAGAAACACAACCAGGCGCTTCCAGCAAAGACTTCTTAAGCTTGAAGGACACAAACAGAAAATATTCCCTCCCCTTACACCCCCCCTCTCGAATCACCCCACTAAATTGTGTGTCATGTTTCAAGTCCAGCAAAACCACAGAGGCTGCGGCTGAAGGCTAGTCGACATCAGAGCTAGCTGAAAAACAAAAACTGAGATAACCCCCCAAAACACAATTCCTGAAAACAAAAATGCACATACACACTCGCACAAAACCACCCCAACAAACTTTTGAATCACAATTTACACATCAATTTGATCAAATCAAATGGAACTCCTCTGAACATGATCATGGAGACTGCAGTGAAATACTTGAGCTTTATAAATCCCAAAGTACAAGTTGATCTTTTAGACCACACAGCTCATCAGATGGCTTGGAGAGAAGTCCAACAACCAAAAAAGGATCTGAAAACCTATATACTCCGGATGTGTTCAGAACTATACCCAGAAAGGGAGCCGATTTCCAAGGAACTTTAGGACTGCTCGAACACGTACGTTTTATCTTCCAGTCCAGTTATGCATAAACTGGTTGAAAAAATACAGTGCACAGTCAAGTTGTTGTGGTACAATTACTCGCCCTGAGAGCTGAGTCAATCCCTACGCACACAATAAGACTTTTCCCCCATAGCAACAGCACTAGCTATGGGACCTCTTCAAAAGGCAGACAATGTTGGGACATATGACACAGTGGGTAGCCTGCACAACACATTCTCCTTTTTGTTTTATGCCAAGAGATGAAAGGAAATCCTTAAACTCACCAGTCTTGTGGCAACGCTTCAGCCTACACCCATCACTGACAAGCTTAACGATCAGCTAAACAAGAATTTTCATTTTTTATCCAAACAAGCTTCAGTTCAGGTGAAGCTACTCTTGCTTGATCATTTAATTTTTTTTTTTTTCTGTAGACTGAAAACACTGTAGTCTTCTCTCAGAAAGTGCTGTTCTGAAAAAAAGGTCAGAGGTTCCAAGTACAAGGAGGCAAGATGATGGCAACACACATTGTGAGAGGCTGCTGAACTTGGAAAAGATGAAGCATCCAGTGCTAAACATGTTTCTTTGAGTTTGGGATAACTCTTAAAGGAAGTCATCACATTCTTCCCAGTGCATTTGCTGATGCATAGTTCACACACAGCAAGATAACCATGCATACCTTTCATAATCTTTGCTACCTTTTAATAAGGACATAGACTCCAGAAATTTACAAGCAGTGCTGAGATAACAATTCGTCTGAATATTTTATAAATAAACTTAACAAATTTACAAGAAGCGCCTAGATAACAGTTCATCTGAATATCTTAAAAGTAAACTTAACAAAGTTTCCAACCAACATTCACATGTGACCCATGCAGCTGGCATTGTAAATAATGCGTCCGCCCAGATAATGACAGAATCCAAGGCAGAATTTTTCTTCGACTTTTCAGTAGACCCTAGGTATTGGTCTGAAAGCTAGTCTTTCTGGTGACATGACAAACTGAGGCCTGTGTGCAACATGCGCTGTGAATGCAAATCAAGGAAGCTATCCTGGGCCAAATTTTGCTAAAAATGTAAAAAAATGCTCTTTGACACATTGAAAAAAACATTCACAGCCAGTAAACAGGTGTACTGTGTCACAACTCGCTCCTCACACAGCTGTCCAAATTTCACCGAGAAAAATCTGGCATGGTTCAACACAAAAAGTTGTTCAACAAGATACATAGCTATCTTACACACACACACACACACACACACACACTTACGGTGCTTTCCATGTACTAAAGCTGGTGTCATCATCACTTGTAGTGTAGGGAGATTCACTGCACACCTGCTGGCTCGTCCGAACAGTCAGGCCTGGGTGTAGGGGCTGGGAGGGGGGCACAGGTTGACGGGCTAGGGAACCTGAGAGACCCTGGGGGAGAGGGGACACGTCCTCCAGCTCTTCCTCTTCCTGTCGTTTCATGCTGGCCAACATTTGCGCTTCGAAAGACTCAGTCACATCTGCCATCTGGTACTTGGTGTGGTCATAGGATTTCTGTGCCCCAAATGAAAAACAAAAAGTCATCTGACTCTTTCATTTCAAGCTTCTGCAGTCTGCCTTCAATATGATACGTGCTTAAAAAGTCATTGCAGATTACCTGACTGCACTCAGATTCACAAACTTCTCCTATGCGTGACACTATGGTTTCTTACTGAAGGAAATGAACGACTGTATGAAAGATTGGGATACAAAAAGGTGCAGCTGGTTGGATGTGCCACCAAACCCTTCCCTGAAGCCAAGGACACCTGAAACTATCACATGTTCTTCAAACAAAAGAAAATGGACATGTCATTGTTAAGCAATATGATGTCTGTTTATGTCTGTCCATTTCATAGTGTAGATTAGTTATAAACATGGCAAGGTCAACTGTATCTGGAGAGTGCCTGAGAGAACAAAAGCTGTGCGTACCAGCTAGTGATCAAACTGTCACCTCACCGCACAGTATCTTGTTTCACACACCACATTATCAACTCCAGGACTTACTTCACTTATTTTGCTGTGGTGAACACTGTCCTCCAGGTTGGGTTTGATTTCACGCAACGACTTGCGACTTCGTCGAACCGGGGTCTGGCGAGGGGTTGCATGCAAGGCGTTGTTTCTGCTTCCATACAAGGCAGGGTTGAATGCTGGCCGTTTGAAGTCCGGGCTGACAGACGTCTTGGGTATGCTTGCTGATCTCCCTTTCATCACGCCAGGCCGCTCTGTCACGGTGTTTCCACCTCTGATGATGTGAAAGCATTGGTGACTGAGTCCCGAGTGTGGGTTAATATTTCGCTGACTTCAGAGTTTAGTCTGAGCATTTCAAAAGCATACCATTCTACCCTTAATTTTGCTTGACAGTATTCCAGATAGTAAACTTGAATATTTCCAAGCCTCACACCAGATGCACATACATGTAAACACTCCTGCCAGAAATTTTTTTTTTTTAATGTAAAGTAAATTTCACACTAAACATGTCCAAAGGTGGAAGTTAAAACTAAAATCATGAAAATAAGTGTTAGATGTGTGGTCATTTGGTAGCTCAGTCTTTCAACATTTCTTTTCATATTAATATCAATTTTAATTTTCGACACTTCTATTCTACAAATAGGCCGATGATCTGGGCCTTTTCCTGTGAGTTGGCATTTCATTAAAACTTTGGGGGTTTTTTTTTTATATAAGCTGCTCTTTCATGAAAGTATTCAAAGAAATATTTTTAAAGAAAAAAAATTAACTTACACATGTAATGTTACTGACACAAATGAATTTGATCAACAGATACACTATCATTGCACTGAAATCTGTCCATCAGTGATGCAATCACACACATAATTAATCTTTTTCACTTTAAATTAATTTGAAATCTAGCATCACAATCAATAAAATCAGTCTCTTGATTCAAAACAAAATTCATATTTGAAACAGGCATTCAAAGTTCACTTGTCTTTTTTTCTTTTACGCTGTAAAGGCATTCGATAGAATAACAAAAAAATATTTACATGAATCGATTTTAGAGATCGGGCACCTCACACCTGATGCGCTGCTATCTGAAGTCATCATAGTTTATCACCTGAAATAACTGGAAATATGCATCACACTTCTTCCTAAAATACCCAGTTGAACTGTATCGTTTTGCCTTTATCAAGTACCTATCAGTCTGCAATTTAACACTGGAATCACTTTGGCATTGTCACATACATTTGAGTTAGCATTGGGATGCGATTTTCAAGTCCATTGAATTAGTTTCATCAACGTTGATCTCCGATGTTATTCACAATAGATACTTTTATTTCTGCACTGCAAAAACTCTTCATAAAACGCACTTTCAACTTTGTTTGTAAATGTATTTCCAGAATGACTGTGGGAGGAGGGAATTGCTTTGAAAACCACAAACACACCACACAACACACACACACACACACACAGCAAAGGGAAGCAACTCTTGGTGATATTCTTGAAATCTCTACATCTTGAAACAAAAAATTATCACAACAAAATTAGTGTGGGGAAAAAGGTGGCCGCCAATCCCCCCATCTTTTTTCAAAGCTTAGCATACAATTATATTTGCACTAAACGGCATACAAATACAGCCAGTTGGTATATGGTAGACACATCTGTGGGACATTTTCATGGACAAGCATGATTTCAAGAGGACAGATCAAGCACTCTTCACATTGACATGGCAATACTACTCGCACAAACACACACCTTGTCTTGGGGCTGCCTGTTGCAGAGGTGTCACTATGTGGCCTTGACCCTTGGCCTGGGCGAGGCTTGTGGTAATTGTCATCTTCATCACTGCTGGTCAAACCACTGTGAAAGTCATCCTCTGGCCGAGCCCCCCGGGAAGACACAATCTCTGACGTAGAGCGACGAACAGTGGCTCGTGTTGCTTTCAGATGACTGCGCTTGTTCTGCAAGAAATAGCGTTTAAACCATCTCATGTATTTAAACATAGCTAGAAAAGCTAAATTTTTCAAGAGATTATATGGCAACATTTCACTGATTTTATGCTGGGAACCTGGGAACTTTTAACAAACCCACTGATCCCAATGAGATCATTAATATTCGTCAGTTTAGTAGATCAACTTGCAACCACCATTTCCTGAAAGGAAGTGATCATGTCCAATACTGCAAGAAATTGTGATGCTGCATCCAAAAATCATAGACAACAATCAAATCCTACAAAATCAGGTTAGACTTTTTGTTATGAGACGTTTTTTTTCTGAACAAAATGAAAAGAACATTTCAACTATCTTTGTCAGTCTCTGAGAAATGTGCATTTATATTCTGAGGTACAGTTTACATACACTGAATAAGATTCAAACTTTAGCGGAAACTGGCAACCTAACTATGATTGTTCCATGCCATGCCACGTTTCCAAAGTAAATATGTTTTTCCTATGCATTCTATTCTATACCAAACATGCAAAATACTGTCTCAGCACAACATTCATACAGGTGTGAAGACTCTTTACTTACATCATTGTGAAATATAGCAAACTCTTATCATACCCAGCCTTTAAATTTCCATTTCTATACCAATGTCAGTTTGTGCAGGCATTCCCCAACAACAACATTTTCACGTAGGTGTTTCCAGAGTCAGTTGATAAACAAAGATTATGGCAAAGATCAGTCCTGACAGGTTCTACTCTAGAGGTTTGCTGTTTTATGAATACATTTCACGTTCAAACAATTCTCTCTTTTTGTATGCATCTAAAACTTATATTTTCACATGTTGAAAGCTACTGGTTCTGGCGGAACTGAGCTTCAAAAGGAAACATCTCTATCATAATCATTTGCATTAACTTATGTTCACTATCACCTACCGGTTCCTGATCGGTGGTGCTGGGGGAGACGTTTCTTCGGGGAGCCTGCATGGGACGGGACACAAACAAGTGCAGTTTGTTGGCCGTGTCACTTGACCCTTCACTGAAATCAAACACGCTTAAAAAATGTCACATGATCTGAAATTTCAAATACTGTTCAGAAATATCCTGGTCACAATCTGCACTCTACATCTTTAAAAAAAAAAAAAAAAGAAAAAAAAAAAAAAAAAAAAAAAACCCAGACAAATGAAGATGGCTGAGCAACATGTTATCCCTGTGCTTCTCTTCATTTATAGTCCAGCCTGCTTTCGAATAGTGTGGGGAGATTTTTTTTTTTTTTTGTGAGGGCTAGAGACGGAAAAAAGACCTCCAGTGACTGCATCTGGTTTCTTTAATCTTGTGTTTCAAGCATGTTGTATGCAGTACCTTGAATACATTAGTAAAGATTTGATGTGTAACATCTACCAATAATTTCAACTTCTAAGCTCATAAATTGCAGCAGAGCACGTAGCTTGTTTAGTAATACATGTATTCATGGGTTCCAGATGTTTTCAGTTTCATTTGGCAACAAAACAGACGGCACTTTAAATTTTCTGTAATGGAACATTTTTACCCATCAATGGTCCTAAGCATTTTGCAGTGCTGTGGCAGTGAAGAACTTTTAGCACGCAAAGTAGCTGCATAATTTTGATGAAAGGATTGTGACTGTCTCCTGCTTTCCTGTTATACAAAGCTGCTGACATAATCAACACATATAACCTGAACCTTACCGATACAATGGAATGCAGCATACGCCCTTTTTGTATCAACTATATTTCCCCAAGGTCTTCATCATTAACAAGTCCTTATCTATATGCAGCTGTCACTGACACTGAATGCCCATAACATACACCGCTTGGCACCTGATCTGCTATTCCCATTCTCCCCTCTCCCTCTCTAAACAGAAAATATCATCTGTCATCAACGTGACAGTCCAGGTGATTTTCTGTCTGGCTTATCTTTCACCTGTAGAATCCAGAGAAATTTTTGTTTATGGGATTACTGATGTTGCTTGCAGTCCCTTAGGTACATTAGTATGGATTTACCTGGTTATATCTATCAACAATGTTGTTCAGCTCATGAACAACAGTCCCAACCCTACGAACCAATCCTGTGATTCTTCATCCACCTATTCCACCAGTTCAACCAACAGTGATGCATTCTTCCATAGTTCCATCTCACACTCCTTTCATTCTGAGTTCAGTTTGCTCCCAGCCACTCACTCGTCGCTCTCTTCGTACTCCCCCGGCTGGGAGCTCTCTGTGCCACTGTCAGAACTCTGGGCCTCTTCTCCCTCCTCCAGCCGTCCCCCAGTGGGTGGCTCTTCAGCCCGAAGAAGAGCGATCACGTCACTCACTGAATCCTGCACGCTGTCTCCCTCTGGACCTGCGTTCAACATCACCCTTACTGCTTCACTTGCTGTTTGCAATTCTACAGGGCCTGAACAGTGAATGGTACCCAAAGTGGTGACATGGAATACCAGACAGATGTGCACTTCAAATCTAAGTGTCTGTCCACACTGAGCAATGGTGGACACAAATGCACACAATACAATCAAACCTCTTGAACAACAAGAAAACACAAGATTTGTACAAGTGTGCAAATGCTACGTTGCAAAGTATACGTTTCAAAGTGTTTCTAAATTCCAAAAGTTTCCTCTTTCCCTACAAATGCTACATTGTAAATTACAAGTTTCAAAGTATTTCTAAATTCCAAATCTTCCCTCTTTCAATTGACACACTTGTGTTCACTTGTGGGTAAACTCATAATTCACCATAACCCACCAAAAAATTGACCTAGGTTTAGAGTCGTTGCCATGCATATCTAATATTTAGTATGTATACAGACACAAATGAAAGCCCACATAGACCCTGACCAGGCAGACTAAAAAAAATTCCCATCCATCCACCAAGCATTGCCAAATTCAAAACACAGATCTCACAGATCCTTTAAACATATGCCATGGGATATAACTCTTTGCTATTATGCCCATCCACATTTCCTTAGAATTAGAGTCACAAACACTTCAACCACTGGCTCTCTATTCCATCTCCACCTATGCTACTCCCAAAAACTAGCCTGAAGCCTGAAACACTTTCCCATCCGTAAATCCATGTATAAAAAGCATTCACCTAAAGCACGACCACCGGCTGCCTTATTTGTCCGCCCTGTGCGCGGGCCAATAGACTGCGTGTCAACGAATCTCCTGACCCATGACGCGCCTCGCTGGGTTTGAAGTGCAAGTCAGAGTGACTGCTCCTGGTGGTGAAGGATGAGCCAGAGCTTGGTTTGGAGGCAAAGTCGCTGTCTGTCTCTTCTGAGGTCAACACAAAAACAGAAGAAAAAATGTATTACATGTTTTTTTTTTATAACAAACACACACTCTTCATCTTTTCACTCAAATGTGGTAATTCTTCTTATTGTCATTATCATAACCATTTCAAGTCCAGCTACCCATGACTTTTTCATTTCAGGTTCTTAGTTTCTCTTCACATGAGTTGAATAAAGGAAACAGACATTTATATCTCTATTTTGCCAACAGAAAAAAGAACATGAATGTCATCAAGACAATATCACACAATTCTGTCATCATCTATGTCTAAACCCCTTGATAATATTAAAAAGAAAAAAAAAAAAAAGCCCCCCCACGACAATGATAAAGACTCTCAGACAATGACAAAATGACTAAAATCCAAAGGAATGACAAAAAGATCAAGTCTTAATTAAGACAGTATAAAAAAAAACAACCTTAGTCTCAAGAAAATGATATAAGACAAAGTTCCGAGGTAATGAATGATAAAAAGACAAAGCCCTATGACAATAAGAAAAAAAACTATACCAAGGGGAAAATGATTTTTATGCTGTCCTGGGATACTAATTAAAAAAAAAAAAGAAAAAAAAAAACCTAAGCCTCAAGAAAATGATATCAGACTAACCCCCAAGGAGATGAATGACAAAAAGACTGAGCCCTATGACAATCCGTACAAAGCTATACATATGGGAAAAAGAATTTTATCTTGCATGTTTATGAAACAGACTTATTTTAGTCTTGCCTGTGCCTGCGACAGATCTGTTGGCGCACTGAACTTTGTGCTGGAATACTGGCATTCATTTTGCTTGAGATTCCCAACAGCAGTAGTGAAAGAATGAGAGGCCACTACCGGTTATGGACCCCGCACTGGACACCCTGTCTTTGCTGCTGCGGACCCTCTCTGTCCCATTGGTCAAACCGCCCTGCTGGTTGTGGTTAAATACGGCACTGTTAGACACCGACTTCACACGATGGTAACGTCGAACACGGTCTTTGGAAGGCTCTCGTGGGGGATGAGGGGTCACAATATGAGACTGACCATGACCTGCAACATGAGGATTCTGTCTGAATGAACGCAAACTTTGCAACTTTGGTGATCCAGACCATGTTAAGGAGACAGCATATCTCAAGAACCACTAAACCACTGAAGTATTAACACTAACATGAATAAAACCGGATGACAAGTAGCAGCAAATCACACACATTTTAGGGAATGGCGATCACAGTGACAGCAGGTTTTTTTCTTACTGTAGGATACGACTTTAACCACATTAAAAAAAATACAACAAACATCCATTTACTCCATTTCAGATTTTCTGGATTAAAAAAACACGCAAAATTGGAGCAAAACTGATCAAAAAAGACAATATGACATGCATACAGCATTTCTATTACAATAACTTGAATTCTCAGTTAACAGCTGCGAAAACAGTTTGTGATCACACATATTGTCTCTATTTGTTCCGTACCCAGACCTACTCTCCTTTATATTCCCACAAGTCTCAGTTCATTACCGTTAACGGTGATGCTGTCTTGCTCCTCACAGGTCACAGGTTCAGAAGCCTGACGAGAATAGGTGCTAGTGGATACCAAAGGACCGGACATGCCTGGCTTGACGGGACGCTGGCTGGCATCCTTCACCCCTGACCTTGCAGTCATTACACCGTCCTGGCTTCCCACGCTCTCTCTTAGGTCACGCATGGATCCACTACCATAGGCCCCTGACAAACAACATATGGTGACTGACATAAGTATCATACATAAATCTACACAGACTACTTGCCAAAAGCTCCTGATGCACAATAAAGGCGACTCATATCAGCGTCACATACAATTCCCCAAATATGGACCCCATGCAATGACCCCTGGCACACACACTTGAAATAATTCCATGTTTTATACTGGATCTCAGTTTTTACCTTCTCCTCTTAGATTCTGCATACAGACCATAGCTAAATGCCTAGTGAGAAGGGAAGAAAAACACACCCTGTGTGATACTCAAACTATCAACTCAGGATTCCCAGGCTTCCTCGGCAAGTGTTTCTATTCGCTAGGGTACCTTTCCACAGGCAGGGCTTCCACTGACAAAGAGCAAAAATCACTGAAATTCCAGATGTGCATCAGACACGCCCTCCCTCACCCGAAAAAAAAAATCCAAACTTCTTTTCCAAAAGCCAAGATCTGACACAAATTTGACCATCCATTGATGAATTGTCAACTTTTCAGTAAGAGTTTCCAGAACAAAGACAGCAGAATGGTCTACAATGACAGAAAACAGTAAAGAGAAACATAAAACAAACAAAAAACAACCACAATAACAACAAACCCTAGAGGTAATTGCCATCAAAGAACTTCAAGAAGGTCATAGAGCGCTTTCTACTGAAAGAACACCTAGCCTATAACACTCGGTGCTAAAGATCGACAATCAAACTGGGCAGAAAATTCACAATCACTGAAAATGATGACCAGATGCCAATGGGAGCTTCTTTGTTTACATCTCTCTCTCTCTCTCTCTTTCATTGACCACCTAGTAAATCCCACTTTACAAATTTCTTTCAATTTCTCAGTCTCCTAACACAATTACAAACTTGTTCTAATTCTTCAAGTTTGATGGGCAATCCCCATGTCGCTTAAAGAGAGAACATACATTCAAAAAAAAATAAAATAAAATAAAAATAAAAAAATATGAGTAGAGACAGAATCATCAGACTGCAACATGCAAATCGACTTACCATCTGCACGGGACAAGGTAGACCTTACACTTCGACTTGTGGTAGAACCCTGAAACAAAACAGCAGCATAACTCCCAATGGAACTATCATACAAAGTAAGTTAGACGGGCAACAACTAAACCACCTCAAGATAATCTCCAGATTTATCCAACTGAAAATTCAATCATTAGACTGTATACTGTGAAAAACATTCAATTATTTCCTGCCTTGTCAAAATTATCATGGCAATGGCCCCAGTACTGGCATTATTGATGATGTCTGCCACCTTATTTTCAGCATTTTTTATTCTCAAATCTGTGTGTGTTTATGACTATAAGCATTATATCAGTCTGCAAGTCTAACAATCACTACAAATCTTTGTTCACATTTGCAAACACAACTCTCTCCTACTCATTCATTTTTTCATCTTCCGTCTCACACATTTACCCCCTTACCTCCCTCAAACACACACACACACACACACACACACACACACACACACACACACACTATTAATAACACCCCCTCCCCCCAACACACACACCACAACCTTCCTTCCTTCCCCAAAAAGACATACACTCTCCTCCCTTCGCCCCAAACACACATGCACCTCCCAGTTCCATATACAAACATATCTGCCACCTCTTTCCCCACACCTCCCATTCACCAATCCGCCACTTTCCTACACACACACACACACACACACACACACACACACACACACACACACAGAGCTGACTGCAGGAACAAATCTCACATCCTACCTGTCTGGAAGATCTGCGGCTTGTCTCTGCTACACTGACTTTAGAACCAAAAGCAATGTGGAAGTTCCCTTTGTTTGCACTGCCATTCAGATCTGCAGTCACAGAGAAACTTCTTAATAATTACACGTGAAATCATTAAACAACACACACACACACACACACACACACACACACACACGCAATCGCATTCATTCACACTGCAAGACTGTTCATTCTCGCACATATGTAATCAACATAAACGCATTACAGAAAGTGGGTTAGCATGGAAGTACCTTGGTCTTATACATAAGCCAATGTATAACTAAATTCAAGAAAAAGTAAATAAATACAATTCAATAAATCAAAAGGAACTAGTTAGTTGCTATGGCCGTACAGCAACATCATTCCTATGTTTTTACACAGATATTTACTTAACATGTGCAGTTTTAACATTCTGTAAGGAATACACACACACACACACACACACACACACACACACACACACACACACACACATCTGATACCTCCCACCCCTCTGTCCTACACACACAATTTCTTCTTTCTTCTGTTACACCCCTCCCCGCCCTCTCAGTGGCATTATCCCCAGCCACACACTGGCCTGGCCTGTCTTGTCGCAGCCCCCCCAGCACCCATGATTAACACGGGGAGTCAATGTCAATGTCGAGCCAACATGAGCTAACCCACCAGTGGAGACGCTGCACTGCTGGCGAGTCACTTCGGTAGTGCTCAGTGGCGCTTGTTCTGATCCAGCATACACAGGAAACTACCTACTGATGACAATACCTGCTTAGTCGCTGAGCCAGCATAAGTGAGTCTATCCAGCAACCATTCCCATGACTGCACTGACACGTGACTCTGACACACAAGCTCGCCAAGGACGTAGACACAGACAGGGAGTTGAAACTGAGGACATCACAAAAGTATAGTTTGAAGGGGACACAGAATTTTGATCTTTTTTTTTTTCTCCTTCTAATGCTGATCAATGAATACAGGATGATTAAGCTGATGCCATGGAGTTGCAACCTGGTCTGAGAATGCATGACAGGGCTGTACTTTACGTTTACTTTAGTACTATATCCTGGCATCAATCAGGCCCATGAATTATGGACACTTGCAGTGTTGGTCAGGAAATTTGACTAACACTCTCAGAACATATCTGTCAGCAAAAACCACCTCAGGGTAGGTGTCATTAACGGGCAGAAAAATACAAAAACATTAATATGGCTCAGATGGGAATCAAACCCACAACCCTGTTGCCAGGAATCCACAACACTAACCACTACGCCACAGCAGCTGATGCTCACACTCACCCAGATCCAGCATGGAGCCTGGTCTGATCTGCTCAGCAAGATCTGGCCCTTTACCATTCTTAATCCGCTCAGCACACCTGATCTTCTTCATCGACAACACCTTCACACACAATCATAAATGAATGAATAAGCTAATAATTATCAAATAAATGTATAACCCATACACCTGAAAAGAAAAATCAATATATTCAGAAAACAGACATACAAAAAGTGCACCACATTTACAGGATGTTCAATCACATCAAACAAGCATACAGAAACAGGTAGATCAGCAATGAGTTAAGTCAAAGATACAGATACAGAACACTAAACACTGAATCAAATTCATTGAAATATCCAAAGATCACACTGATAATCAACAAATGAAATCATCAAATAAATAAAAGAAATAAACTGGGTCAAATACATACTCTTGAGTGATCATCATCTTTATTCTTTCTCTCTCTCTCTCTCTCTCTCTTTGTCACTCCTAGACTCTCATATGCTTCAGGACGAACAGAAGAAAAAAATTACAAAGATCATTTTTTTCTTTATTAGAATCCATTAAAATGAACTCACCTGTGTGAGCTGAAGAATATCAGGTGCCAGTTGTACTTGTTTTGGAATCAGTTCCACTTCTCTTACGTTGCTGCACTGCACTGACTGCCGTACAATTCTGGAACCAATCCCCAAACTTCCCATAAAAAAAACACTAGGACAACTATTACAAATGACTGACCTTTCAACTTATCATGTACCAGATGACTGTGTATTTTGTAAACCCAGTTAGTATAAAAAGCTCGGCTCCCCCACCCCACCTCATCTCATCCATACATCTATCGTTTCATCTGCTGGGCAAATTCCTTTTTTCTTTATTGCACATGTTGTAATTCATTGTACTTATTTATCATTTATACGTATATTGTTTATTCATTCATTTATTGTTCCTTTAGGCATTTCTTTCAATTCCATACACAGACATAATTTATAATATTTACTCTCTCCATTCTGGCAGTCTTATCAGACTGACCATCATCATCAGTGGTGTCTGGAGGCTGACTCTTCATGGTGAACACCCGACGGACCTTGCAGTTGGCCGACACGGTAATGTGATCAATGGCGTGGAAGGTCTGCCCAGACCACATCTCTCCCACCAGAGACACCATGTCCAGGCACAAGTTCAGCCACTGCAACAACACCAGAATCATGTCAGACTTGAGATGAAAGGTCAGATTCATGTTTTAAACCTGCTGATTAGAAGGCATTAACTCTTAACGTCATGTACCGTGCCAATCTGCGGCTGTGTCCCATTCATAAACCGCTTGAAACCGTGCCTATCAACTTATTTCTGAAACCTGTTTAGAGGAAGTGGAAACAGCTTCCCAAGCGTGCACATGCGCGTAGATTGCTTCTTGATACATTGTTCTTCCTTCCTTTTGGCGCCATTCCACTACTCGATTCATTTTCAACAAGTTCTCAATCAATTTTAAACGTTTTGAAAATGGCCAATACTGCATCTGATAGCGACTCGTCCTTCAGTGAATTTATCCACCAGTTACCTGAAGAATGAGAGCAAGGCCTTGGAACAGACAATCAGAGTAATGTGAGTGTCTCTTCAGTGCACACGAGTGACTTGTCTGACTTCAGTGATCGCGACATTTCGGATTTTTCAACATCGTCCGACGATCAGATTTTTTGTTTACTAAATTTTCATACTAATTACAGGTAAAATAAACAAACACCAACATATGACACTCAAAAGCAAAAAAAAAAAAAAAAATGCGTTCAACATGCATAACAATCACATCCACAGACAATCTTAAATTTTCATTCAAATCCATCCATTAGATTAAAAGTTAAACACATTTTAAAAACACACCTACCCATTTTTAGTCTGTTTCTGCCTATTCCTTCTATGAACTAGGAGTTGAAACTCTGAATACTTTATATGAGAATAAGAGTTAAAAGAGTGGACAATGTGCGACTTTTTCACCATCTGTGTAATCTTTTCTGTTGTAATTTGTAACTCAAATGGAAGAAAAGAAATCAATCAACTGAATAATCACCCAATTGTAAAAGAACTATAAGAAGATTTTATATCATCTGGAAAAGTGTAGAACCCCCACCCCCTCCATCCTGTCCCAGTCCTCCACTATTCTCTCCTTATATTACATAAGTACTTTAAAGCCACAGTTAAACAACATCGAACTCTTTACCAACATTGATAAGTTTTACAGTCATCATTACGTAAGATAATGTCTTCACATTCTTTTTTTTTTCCCCCTTTGTTCCTTGTTCTTCCAATGAACAAAAGACAGTCAGTCAAAACGGACGGTGGTAGACACACAAAAAGGAAGATATACAGAGAAAGACAGACTCACAGAGACTGACACAGATGGGCAGACACCGAAGCATCGACAACAAATCATAAATAGAAAGTTACAACCTACAGCCATAAAAGAAGTTTAAGTCAAAAAAAACCTTTCCCAAAAAGAAGCATTGTCCAAAAACTTTTCCATCAACAGTGAAACATTGTAAGGCAGAAACTCAATGCAAGCCTCAAAATATTAAAATGTTAACCACCATGATGTTTTCTGTCATCCTTAGCAGTGACAATGTAGTTATGTGCTTGTGAACATGAAAACAGGTTGTTTTGATACAAAGATTCCATACTCTTTCAGTTCTTTATTCTTTCTTTTTCCTTTTTTTATTTTCTTTCCTTTTTTTTTTCTCTTACCACAGCCCGACGTACAACACAGAGAGGAACGCGGGCATGGAGTGGGGTCACCTGGGTCTCCTTCTGGGATGTGGACAGCAGTATCCTCCTCTTGCCGTTGGACAGGTCGCTCACCCTGAACACACATGAGCAAATGAGAGAAGGCTTGTGCTCCACAATTACACATATGCTCTCACACATTGTGACCAGAACATGAATACATAATAATGATAAAAACACATGCATGTACACATATACAAAACAGAGATGTATCTCTCTCTCTCACACACACACACACACACACACACACACACACACACACACACACACACACACACACACACAACATGCATATCACAAGGTAAAAAAAAACAACAACAAAATAACATAATTTAGAGCTCAATAAGACATTAACACAAAAACATGTTTCACAGATGCTGAAACAGCTGTCTGCACAGTTATAAATCAATTAGTCTCTCTCTCTCTCTGTCTCTTTCTCTCTCTCACTTTCTTTTTCTCTCTGCAGTGGAGAAACCAGACACAGTTTTACTCAATGAAATCTGACTGCAATTAAAGCTCACGAAGTATGCTGCAGATATCATTATGTTACGTCTTGCTCAATCAAACTCCCAACAACAACTGCAGCTAAGGAAGCGCACTGTACATACCCCTTCTAAGTACACTTTTTAAGTATTGTGTGTCTGATGAAAATTCAATTCATAAAGAGAAACTTCTGTTGAACGACTGAAAACAGATATGTGTCTCACCCCAGCTCCATAGAAAAGTCCTGTCCTTTGGTCAGAAAGACTTGCAGAACAAGATAGCGCTGAACCAGTGTCACTGAAACAACGGTAGCCATGTGTAAAGGGGCACTGCATATCAGTGTGTGTGAATGGACAAATCTTTTAACCAATGGATCGTAACTATTTAAAGTTTCCTTTTGAAAATCAAGAAATTATGTAAGGTCCTTTTAACTCTTTGATTTAGAGTATGAAATGCATAAACATGCCAGTAACTGTTACAAAGGTTCTCGATCACAGAATAATAACAGTTACTCTCACAATTCTCACACATGTCTGATGGATTTATTCAACATTATGACATGCATTAAAAGGTACAGAAACTGTCTTTCTTCAACCCCTCTCACCTCTCCCCCATCATACACCCAAGCACAGAAGAAAGGAAATCACAGAAAATAAGAGCTACTCAAAACAACAAACAACTACATTGTTGTATGTTGATACACACTACAACCATGCTTGCAGTACTGCAGAAAATTCATTATTTTGAAATACAGTCTTCTTGTTACATTAGTCTCTGGTGATATCTTCTTGCATTTTCTTCAGTAAATGGTGGAGAAAAATTGTATGCACACACAACAGTACTGCAATCATTATGAAATTTTGACAATGAACACATCCGTACAGCCACAAACAGCATGCAATTAGTCATTGTTCAGTTCAAAGATAACCAGCCCATTATGCCCATGTGTACATATGTACGGAAAGAGGAGTTCTCAGTACATGTGCTTGTTAGTCTATATTACACTGATCTATACGCATACACTGAAATAACTTTTTAACAGTGTTGGGTTGTTACCCTGTTCTTTTTTGTTCTGGCCATCTCATATTCCCTACTCTCTCTATGAATGACAACAAAGTCATATAGCTCATTCCAGCCCCCCCCCCCCCCCCCCCCCCCCCCCCCCCCCCAACCATCCATCACTATTCAATCAATCATCCAAAATAATCCTGTCACAGCCTCGGCATCAACGACAATGCATGTCATCACAAGCCACTGATACAAGACTATGACAATCAACATGACAAGACACTGCACAGCTGTTGAGCTGCTTTAGTCATCTTCGATCTCGTGTGTACCTCTGATCCAACATTCCACTACACCTACTAGACCCTTTACAAATGGCAGTACCTGCTTAATCATGAAACAAGCATGAGTGAACATTTTCGGGTGGGTATGACCACATCCTACCACAACAGCCTTTATCAATTTGCTGACACAGATGACTTCGACACAAACTCCCCAATGATATGGATGTGGACAGAAAATCAAAACAGAAGCCAGCATGGGTACAGGCCATGAACAGCCACAGAATCTGACAGTTTCTTTTTCAGTAATGATCAATGAGAGTGATACAGATAATGTCAAAGCGTTGCACTTTGTTCTGAAAATTTCACAAATGGGCTGCACTCAATGCTGCCTTTCATAATATATCCCTGTATGAACCAGGCCTGAGAGCAACAGGCGCCTGCAGTGGTGGTCAGGAAATCTGAGCATCACTTGGAGATGCATCCATTAAGAGGATGAAATAGAACGATGTAGTTACAGTCTTCTTCTTTAAACCTCAGCACACTCAACAACTCTGCGGAGCAGCTTGCTGGTGTTCAAAACTCCCACTAATGTGCTTCTGATGGGATTCATACCCATGATTTTTAAATCAGAATACATAAAATGTAAAACGAGCAATTCACATACGTTTTATATGATCCAGATTGGCATTTGCCTCAATGTACATTTTTTCAGCTTTTTTTTTTGTTGTTGTTGTGTCTTTTAGCATCACTCACTTGGTTGCTTGTTATCCTTGGGCACAGTCATCTTGGTGGTGGACGGCGTTCCCTCTAGCACATACACATAGCCCTTCACATCCTTCTCATAAACCTGGAGGGAGAAGAACACAAAACTGTGAACCAGGTTCTGCAATGCTGACCACAAACAATACTGATGTTAGTACAGATATGAAGATAAGTAAACAGTTCCATTCCAGTCATTTTCAAGCTTTTGCAATCCTTTTAGGGTTATTTCACACCTGTAATACCATACACTTTACTTACATTAAACTGCATGAGTCTCTTACTCACCCATTGTAAAAATGAAATTATTAACTGAAAAAGGCGACACAAACTTAATGTCCTTGCTTTATTTCCTCCATTATACAAAAATTGTGGTCTCTTTCAGGGAGAAATTGGTAATTTTTTGTTTTGCTTTTAACCCTTCTCAGTTTCTGTAAATGCTTTTCCTTCAACTTTTCATAAGAACTAAATGCAGAGACATTAAAATAATTATAATCACTTGTAGGTAACTACTGACCCTCAAAGCGAATCTGTTTAATTTGATGAAGATCTGTCAAACATTTTTTTTTGTTATTTAGAGTGTGTGCCTATCAAAATACACACACACACACGTACACACACACACACACACACACACACACACACACACACACACACACACACACACACACACAGAGAATTTCATAAAACAATACATATAGCAAGGCCTGACAAACTGCTATATTCTCAAGAACATTCTTCTTTTACATTCTTTCTCTTGTATTTTTTAAGAAGAAAAATGTCTTTATCAGTGACCTTTACCTATGTCATTATTTCAGACCTAGTGAGACAGGTAGAATGCCAACTGACAAAAGATGAAACTGCCTTACAACACAGTCTCCCTCTACTCACCTTTTTCACACCAGCCCCAATCTTCCAGTGTGATGTGAATCCCGCCCCTGGGGACTTAAGATTTCCAAGTAGGGACCACCCTGCAAAGACAGTTGAATGAAAAATACACTGTACTCATCCCCGTGCCATGCTTCATCCATCTGCTGCCCTAAGCTGCCAGATACCTCATCAAAATTGCAGTATAACGCTTTTAGAGGTGTTTCTTTGTGGACAACACTTCTGCTAATAAGACGAAGAGACCATGGGTGCTCATGTCCATTATGGGCCTGATTTGCTCCCCCTGCCTGATGTGTCCTGAGCAATAGATAGGCTGCCAGTTTCTTCTTTTTTTTTTTTCCCCAGAAACACGCTTTATTCAGCTAACAGGAGAAATACATATGCGCATAAAGAGGACAGTGCGCAGAGATTTTCACTCATACATTAAACTGATAATACATAAATATTTCTAGCTATTGTGAAAAATAGAACAAAAAACACAAAAACACATATGAACATATACCTACACATGCACCCATGTTCATTTACAAATGGCTGTCAGTTTCTTACTAACAGTAAACAGATGTTGAATGTGTAAAAGAACTGACAATTGCCTATTGTGACAGGTAAGCTGCCATATCCCTAATACAGAACAATATAAATCACATCTGTTTCAACAGTAGTGTCATGCACTACTATTGTTTATGATACACAAAGGAGTCGAATTTCTGATTTACCTTCAAAATACAAATAAATGCACAAAACAAAGTGTACAGTAACACTTCTTTCAAACAAAACACAAATCTGACTAGTGAATTTTCAAGAAATACATCTTCAAATGTCACAAATAGCAGCAGTGATGCACTGAGGTATCAGTCTCTGGACCTGTCTGAATTGTCCTAGAGCATTCCCCCTATCAGATCAATCGTCTGACTGCACCTTCACTTTGGCAGATAAGTGATTTATTGATTTCTATATCTTGCTGACACAGCACAATCGCCTGGCAGCAGCAGGAAAATAGCTCTTGCAGTGTTTACATGGTAAATAATGAATTCTAGCCTTGCTCTTTACTTGGTTTTCTCTCCATTGATGCACAAGGGACAAGGCTCTGCCACCCTGAGGTTTCATTGTGCACAACACATAATTTATGTTTTAAAATAAAGCCAGTCAGCTATCAAAAATTGCAGGCGCCTAAAAAGAAATGATGCCTGACAAAGTAAGCAAAGCTTTGGGACTGTTGCAGCACAAATGCCACCTGTACAAATGCACAGTGATATTCTGTACCAAAAATGCAGTACAAAATGTCATCCTGATACTTGAATGATACCGCCAGGTCACATATCCATGTCTACTGTGGAACAAACGGTAACCATATGTTAATGTTTAGATATGGGTCAGTTCTGACCAATCACTTTTTTTTTTGCGATATAAGTGTACAAAGTGAACAAGGAACATAATGGTGATCATCAATGTCTACATCTTACTGGTAATGAAGGCGCTGGTTCTATCAAATGAAATAATGCGTTCTGATGGTGATGGTGATGGTGATGGTGATGGTGACGGACGGGGTGGTACAAGAAAGTAATCTTGTCTTACAATGTTTACAATTTAATGCTGAAAGAACAATGACATTCTAAACTTACAACAACATTAACGACAACAATAATGACAATAATGAGAATAATGATGGTACCATGACGATGAGGTTATTGTATGACAGTAACACTGCATCGAGCCTATGTTGGTGGGCCTGCATCCTTGCTATCTTCTGGGATGAGTAGTCCAAGTGACATGCCTAGATCAGCCTATGTTCGCAATATAATACTTTTGGCCGTAATTTTTCACCTGATTTCAGCAGTATACATACTGAATCCAGATCCACCTCTAATTATCATTTTTTGGCCGTAATTTTTCACCTGATTTCAGCAGTATACATACCGAGTCCAGATCCACCTCTAATTATCATCAGTTCTTCTCATCTTCCTCATTCTTCCTTATACACCTGATCATACAATACAAGCAGACAATCAAAACTTGACCCCATAATGTTTCTTAAGAAACTGCACAAGTTGTTCCACACTGGAAATGAGCATGTGACCTGCAGGTATATATATTTCACCCATGGTGACATTTTGTGCTTAAGTGAATGTTGTACCACATCAGTACAAAATGATACTTGGAGAGACATTCTGTATCTGGGTGATGTTCTCATCCTTGGCGCATGGAATGGGCACACCCTCCTGGACTGAGACGATGCCAACAGGGTGACATCTGTACCACAATGTCGGTACTCATTATCACCATTGTGACATTTTGCACCATGACCACAGTGATATTTTGCATCAAACTCATTTAGCAAGAAAATGTGAGTCCAGAATGAAAGCCAACGATTCAACTCAACCTTCGAGTTCTAAACCTCAAGAAGGTAAAAACTGCCACAGATCGC
>JADBJO010000645.1:125000-140000 GCA_016801955.1 Conus betulinus | reverse complement strand
AATGTGATGCCTATACGCACATACATACGTTTACGCTCATATACAGAACTAGAGACTCACATACATATTCACATATACGAACACACACATGCTCACAATCCTGCATACAGAAACATGCGGACACACACACACACACACACACACACACACACACACACACACACACACACACACACAGGGTGTATGCTCATCTACCCATGCACACACGTATTCACACACATGTACAACACTCACCACACACACATACAATTATAACAATAACACAGACAATGGTTCAAATCGAGAACCCATGATCTGACCAGCGCGCTGGACTAAATGCGTAGTCGAACATCTGCTAAGTCGTAGCCATGAGAGACTCCTAAATTCTCTCATCTTAGTCATCCATCATCTATAAAATTGTGCGTGCCCACATCTCCAGTATTTCTAAAAGCAGCGTCTCAACAATCAGTACAGTCAAAGATTTTGAGAGAGAGAGAGAGAGAGAGAGAGTTTCTTATTCCGCGGCACAGAGGGATGAGGATGCAAACACGAATGGAACTTTTCAATCTACCCAGGGGAGAACGCTACCTCTGCAGTCAGTTCAATTTCATTGGAGAGCGTCACATTACTGATTCTCACGTTAAATGAACGTGACCACCAAACACTACTTCGTTGTTGTTGACCAAAGACCCAAGGTGTTAGCTTTTTAGGATGTCTCCTTGAAGTAAACACATATCTCTTGACTTTCACACACCCATCTTACGCCGAATATGATAAGGCGAGTGATCGCTCGTTCTGAGTTTTCATTGTCCTGAATGTTGAATGCGTCGTGTTTTTATTTTGTAATAAGTTTGTCCATATTGTCGTGATGATTCACTTGGCTGACAGTTCTTTTTTTTAATTTGTTGCAATTTCCATCTTCAGTCATCTCATTTTGAAACTAACAGCCCTAATAGTTACTATTTTGTACCCTGTCTCACTTTCCTACGTACACATCAGGCGTTTGTAGTAGGGAGCTGAACAAATTTTGTACACTTTCACGACGACTTTATTTGTTTTTATTTTACGTTTTTACCATTTATTTTCTGCACTGGTAAGTCACCGGCTTTCTGCTAGTCAGTTCAAGGGAAATAACTGCTAACAACTAAATTGAGCAAAATGGCGACAGGTGCACAGACCACGTTGTTCCACCAGGCTGTTTCAGAATTTTGAGTAGCTGGGCTGCTTTACAGGTAAACAAGCTTTTTTATATTATTTACTTAATGTTCCTTATGTCATTTTTGTTTGCCATCCACAGAGGTTACCAAAATCTATATAGAGAGTTTCCCAGCAATCTTGTTATCTTTTTCATTTCCTCTCTCTAGTCTCTTCCACAATTATCTATTCAGTAGCACCATGAAGACTTTGGAACCGGTAGGTTGCCATGGGATTGATACGGACCAGAGGCTGAACTGCAGGTTGAATTGACCTAAGGAACCAACTTGTCAGCTTAGTTACAGTGCTGTACATCACCAAACCATAGCCTCCTGTCTCACAAGCTCAACTATTACGGCGTTCGAGGAGAGATCAACACCTGGGTAGCCGACTTCCTGAGAGACAGAAAGCAGGCGGTGGGTATCAGCGGAGAGCGTTCTGACTTCGTCCCAGTCAGGTCCGGAGTCCCACAAGGCTCAGTTTTGGGCCTTGTCTGTTCTTGATCTATAAATGATCTGCCGATGCCCAGACTACGAGGTCACGCCTGTTTGCGGATGACACGGCGGCGGTCTACAACATGGTCACTTCTCCAACAGCTAAGGCCCATCTACAACACAAGACCTCAACCAGCTTGCTGCATGGGAGAAGAGATGGGACATGGCCTTTCATCCTGGAAAGTGCACCACTCTGCATGTGACCCGCAGCAGGAACCACCTCTGCGCTTTGATTACTGTCTGCATGGCCATATCCTGGAGACCATCACCAGTGCCAAGTATCGAGGTGTCACCATCTGCAGCGCGATCTCAGCTGGGACATGCACATCAACCACCTGTGCAACAAAGCCAACAAGACCCTAGGCTTTCTGCTTCGTAACATCAAAGTTAGCTCCAGGAAGATCAAGGAAATAAAAGTCCTTTGTGTGACCCATCCTGGGGTATGCCAGCAGCATCTGGGATCCACACACAAGCAGAACATCAGTAAGCTTGAAGCGGTGCAGCGCAGGGCAGCCCGTTTTCATGATGAGGCGCTACCACAACACCTCCAGCCCCTCCGCCATGCTTGAAGAACTGAAGTGGTCCAGCCTCCAGGACAGACGATGTACATCACGCCTATCCATGCTGTACAAGATACATAACGATCTGGTCAGCACAGAAGGCATCAAAGCCAGCCTGCGCCCTGCACCTCCGTGCTGACGCCATGGTCACTATCAGTATCAGCAGTTGACCATTCCACAGTGCAGAACGCAGTACAGACAGCAGGCGTTCCTTCCTCGTACCATTAAGGACTGGAACAAGCTGCCCCAGGACGTTGTAGAGAGGCCAAGACCATCGACACTTTTGTGTCAAGGGCCTCCTGTTTCCATTAAAAGCCATGCTCAGGTTGTTTTTTTTTTCCTCTTCTGTTCGGACCCTTGCATAAGTGACAGAATAATCATCAAGTTGATTGTGGTCGATGTGAAGGAAGAAGAAGAAAAAAACATCATACCTGAGGTAAAATTTGGAGGGGATGAAGGGGGGGGGGGGGGGGGGGGGGGGGGGGGTTTCTAGTTCTACCCCAAACATTATTTGTAATTATAGTAATAAGAATTCTGGAGGGGTTTTACATGCAAAAGATTATGCCCTATGTTATCTAAAATGTGACTTTCATCAATGAAAGTTGTAAATTTGTTTTTTTTCAACTGGTGTGTTAGTGTATCCCTGTTCATTGTTAGCATTTTTTGTTTAGTTTTTGTTTTGTTTTGTTCTGTTTTTATTTTTATTTTTTTAAAAACATGAACTAGGCTGTTTATTATGGTCTGCCTCACAGAACTGGATACTTCACTGTGATCACTTTGGGGACTTTGTTGACACCAGGCATTGATTCAGTCTTGATACGCATAGACAGTCAGTGGTACGTGCTTCTAGTTAAGTACTGGGACTTTTGATGAAGTGTTTGAACAATAAAAGTTTTCTGATCTTATTTTGAGAAAATTGTCTGCTACGCTTTCAGACATGTGCCAACATTGCAGAACATGATCAAGTCTGTAGGGTGCAACATCAGCCATAGAAAGTGAAAATACATCGCATGTCACTGTAGAAAAAACTTTTTGTCATTCTGCTCTGTTGACATTGAGTTAGCAGTGACTATCATCATTCTCTTCAGGAGGGGTTTCTTGTTGTGGTGGCAGGCAAAAAAAATTTTCAATGAAGTAATCTGCCCATTTTGGTTATTTTAGCTGAATTTGCATTTGCATGAATTTGCATTCATGTCTTTGCCTTTCACTCTGATGCCAAAGCCAGTGAATTTGCAGAACCAATCAAAGTTTTGCTTCCAACAAACTAGGCGTAAGGCACCAGCCGCCGTGGCGAAGTGGTTAGTGTCGCGGACTCCGGCTGGGACTGTGGGAGGTCGTGGGTTCGAATCCCATCAGAAGTCATGTGGGTTTTTCTGCCCCGACCGGCTCCTACCCAGATTAGAGTTTGCTGCGGACTCAGTTGGGAAGACTGGGACCACACAGTTGAGTTTCATCCACTTAATGGATGCGTTTCTGAGAGTGTTGCTCAGATTTCCTGACCAACACTGCAGGTGCCTGTATCTCTCGGGCCTGGTTGACGCCGGGATATATTATGAAAGGAAGCGTAGAGTACAGCCCTGTCATGTAGTCTCAGACCGAAATGGAAATCCGTAGCATCATCTTCATCATCCTCATTCTCATCAATCACCATTTAAAAAAAAAAAAAAAAAAATGTCTCAAGTTCTGTGGCCCTTCACGCCCTGCTCTCATGGTGACCTCAGTTTCGATGTCCTCTCCGCGTCTGTGGCCTTGGTTTGGTTCCGCCGGGGTCACCGGTATCGGCGAATCCATGGGGGCTGTCGTTGGACGGACGTGGTGGCGCCCTCCGGAGGGAGAGCTCACTCTCACGCCGGCTCCGCGACTAAGCAATTATTGTCGTCAGTAGGGGGCTTAGTAGGTGGCGTCCTGTGTATCTTACTTGTTAGATCAGAACAGGCGCCACTGAACACCACCGAAGTGACTCGGCAGCAGTCAGTGTCTCCTCCAGTGGGTTGCCTCTTGACGACTTGACACTGACTGCTGCCAGTGGATTGCCGGTGCCGGTGCTGCTGCGGCGGGACCGGCCGGGCTGTGGCTGTGGACGGGGTTTGGAATGAGTGGCGTGGGTGCACTGCTTCTGAGGTGGCGCAGAGGTTGGGACAGAAAAAAAAAAAAAAAAAAAAAAAAAAAAATAGGCGCAAGGCTTTTGCTGATTTGCCAACTGAAACAGGAAAAAAAGGAAAGCATTCCTCACAGAAGTGTGTGCACTGCAGTCTAGCTAACAGTAACACTGAACCACCCATTTCATTTGTTGACTTCGTCATTGTCTGTAACAAGACTCCTTGCTGTGAAATTGATGAAACCTTTTTTCACACTCTCAGTCATACCTGTTTGTTCTTTTCTTTTATGTTATTTTTTATTTCAGTAGGTAACATTTGTATGTGATGCCTAATCTTGTGATTTACATGCATTCAAATTTCAGCTCCAGCTTTGAAGCTTATGCTGTGTAGTGTACATCATCATGGTCTTCCATGAACTACACTTGTCTGCAGCAGGTATAGGACAAGACTGATATTGTGCTAACACTTGTCTACATATGATTAGAACATTTAGATTAAAACTAAGAAATCTTGGTCATATGCTATGGTATCATTGTGTCAAATGTTATGGGATCTTTTAAACATTTGATGTAGTGATATTTTTATTCACTGTATTGTGTGAGTATGTGTGTGTATGTGTGTGTGTGTGTGTGTGTGTGTGTGTGTGTGTGTGTGTGTGTGTGTGTGTGTGTGTGTGACTGTTAGGGATATTTGATATTGTTTTTTGTGATTGTTTGTGTTTCAATGTTTTTAATGGTATTGAAATGGTTAGTGAATTTGTTTAACCCAAGTTTTCAGCATTTGATCTTCAGGTTTTTGTTTGTTTCTGGCAGAGTTGATTTGACCCTCATCTCAGTGTCCTACAATTCAACTCTGAATACTCTAGCCATCTCCTCTTCTGCCTTTTGCAGGAACTCCATCTGACTGATCACTTCCTCACTCTCCTTCAACATGTACACATACACAGACACACACACACACGCACACACACACACACACACACACACGCACACACACACACACACACACACACACATGCACACCAGAATGAATTTATAGGCTTTTTAAAATGAATTTTTAAGAACATTGTTGTGACTATATGAATCTACTCACATATGTAGGCTGCCTGCCATATGGAAAATTCATTGCTGTGCATGCTGTGTGCTGTTAGAAACATTTTTTCCCCGCCACACAGTTTGATTGAAAGCACATGCAAATACTAGGGTCAAAAATTTTAATGTGACCAATCAGTGAAACCACTAGCTCAGATGGTTTCATAAAGGGGTTGTGAGGTTGTAGATTTCAAAATTTTCTGCAGTTGGCGGGTGGTCGGAAATTGCCATCTGCTGCTGTGTTGGCCCAGACTGAATGATCAGCTGCCTGTCAATGATAAAGCTGTTTTAAAGCTGCCATGGTTTTGCACGGCTGGGCTGTATTACTACATTTTCCACATGTTACCAAAATGCATTGTAAATAGAGGGTAAAACTACAAAACAAGAGAACTGATGGATTCGGAGTGAGTGGGCAATATATGTTAACCCCACATGCATTCCTCCACTCCGCATGTACCTTCCCACATCATGTACAGTGGTAGTATTTTTTAGCTGATCTGAAAATAGATTTGAAAACAATTTGATGCAGTCAATCTGAAAGTGTACAGTTCTGAAATGTGTATGCTTTTCAGGTCAGCCCAATTTGTGCTGTTAACAATTACGGAAGGCTAATCCATTGATGTAAGTGGAATGGGATGTAGTATCTCTAAATACAGACGAGCATATTTAAACTAAAGTTATTAGAAGTTATAAAGTTATGAACTTGATGTAGAATTAATAAATTTATGTATGATGGACACAGTACATATACAGCCATGTTGATAATGTGGAACATTGACAGAGATAGGGAAAAAAGGTTGTTTGACAGAGTTTGATTTTTTTTTTTTTTTGACCAGCTAGCAGTGGAGCATGGTTTTGGAGGAACAAACAGCAGACAGAAGGCTCAGGATCTGGCAGATGACATAGAAAGACTCTTCAATTCAAAAAGTAGGCGTTCTGTCTCCTATTTTTCAGTCTCTCTCTCTCTCTCTCTCTCTCTCTCTCTCTCTCTCTCTCTCTCTCTCTCTCTCTCTCTCTCTCTCTAGCAAAATCTGAATGCACTGCTGCTGAGTGGCTTTCTTTGGTGGTATTAAGTGAAGCATACACATTGTTTTTAACTCTGGCATTTATGAGTAGGAAACAGATAAACAGACATAAAGCTCTTTACCTGCAGAATTAGTAGTGGTCATCACAAGACTTGCTCGTAGTAATACTTATGGGTCTCTTTTTATGTCCACAAGCACAATACGTCGCAACATCTCTCATGTAAACACCAAGGCTGTCAGTGTCAGAGGTGGGAGAAGAGGAAAATCACCCAGTGATCATACATACTACATAGCAAAGAAGGAAGATTGGTTACTCTTGGCCAACCATATCAAGCAACACTTTCCACATGCGGTTCAGGTCATTCAATCTTCTGGTGATTGAAATCATGAAATGTTTGTCACCTGAATAAGGCAAGAAGACTTTGTGAGAAGACTGACCACCTGTGGCATCTAACGTGACATCAATTTTAACGTAGAAGTTGGCTGGCTGGTTTGTTAGTTCATTTGTGTCACAGTTGCTGAGTTCCCACGTCAGTTCTCAGGTTGACAGGGAAGATGCATCTTGAGAAAAACGATCACAGAGTTCATAACCCTGTGTCAGAAATGTTGTGAAGACTATCAACAGTGTTGTGGCGTACAATCATTTCAGTGCCAAGCTGCACATGTAATTGAAGAAAGTGCCATTGTTTGTGATTATTTGTGATTACTGTCAACTTCAAGTTTTTTGTCATTTGTTTTCAGGCAAACTTGATCCATATGACTTTGCTGGCTTTCTGGAAGATGAGTGGATGACAGATTTGACTTGATGCTTGAAGATGGCAGTGTGCAAATGGTATGCTTAATATATCTCTTTGTGTTAACTGAACAAGGAAAAAAAATGTACAGAAGGTGTTAAACTCCACTCTAGATTTTAAATCTCTCTCTCTCTCTCTCTCTCTCTCTCTCTCTCTCTCTCTCTCTCTCTCTCTCTCTCTCTCTCTCCTCTCTCCCCCCCCCTCCCCCCTCTGTCTTTCCTCCCCTCTCTCTTCTGTCGCTCTGGGGATGAAAAAATGTACTGAGGATATTACGATGTAAGATGTTAAGCCTCTAGTGTAATATCCATTTCAGTTCTCTGTCTCTGTCTATCTGTCACTGTTTCTTAATCTATCTAAGTGTTTGTGGGTGCTATATATCGTGTGTGTGTGTGTGTGTGTGTGTGTGTGTGTGGAGCAAGAGAACATTTTTTGTTTTCAAGCCATGTTATTTTCTTTAAATACTTAAAGGAATAATGTTCTTTTTTTTTCAAAGTAAATAATAGCATTCACATTTCACATTTTGCTTTTTCATGGAGATGATTTCATAAATATTTATGCATTGTAACAGATTCTGCAGGAGATTGTGTGTGTGTGTGTGTGTGTGTGTGTGTGTGTGTGTGTGTGTGTGTGTGTGTGTGTTTTTATAGACATTATGCCCATGACTGATACATGTTTCTTTCACAGTCTTTCTTGTCACTTTTCTTGCCTGTGTAACCAGTAATGTTTGTCTGCATCAGTTTTTTTTTTTTTTTTTTTTTTTTAAGCATCAGAATATGTGTTCCCTTGTGTGTTGTTTAATCTTCGATAATTTGTGAGATTATGATCACTGATGCATAATAATATATCTTTTCAGTTTTCTTAAGTCTAGTGTACAAATTTTGCTTTTCTTTTCAGATTGCTGATCACATCTGTCAGTGTGTTCACACACTTCTGAAGGAGGGTCAGGTGACAAAAGTGGAACAGTTCCTGCAGGGCTTGCCCAGCCCTGCGCAGAGCCGAGTCCAGTTTGCTGGTGGAGACAACAGCTCAGATGAGGTAACTTAAAAGTTTTCAAAAAAAAAAGAAGAAAACTTTATTCAGCACGTTCGTGAGTACAGGAACTGTTTGTGTCATTCCTCAACTGTTCAACTTAGAATTATTGCAAGGAAATTAACGCACGTGTTCATTATCGGCTCTTAGGTAAGATAGACAAACATACAAGATGTAAAGTTCTGTAAATAAGGGTGTTCGTTACCGGAACTGGAAAACCACACACAAACACGGGTAGATCATGCTTTTCCCAGTTCTTTCTTCTAGTGTAATTGCAAACGTACCCTTCCCAGAGCTCTAAACATCTCAAGTTTAGCATTTCACCTAGATACTGAAGCATGGTTCACCCAAGAGAGGGGGCTTCTCTGAAGACTTTCTGCCACATAGCCCACCCAAGAGCTTTTTTCCTACTTTTTTATGTCCTTTTGTTTCATTTTGTTTACTAATGTGAATTAGCTTTATGTTTGTTTTCTTAATGTGAAATCCCTCCAAAAGTGTTAATTTAAGAAAGAAACCCATGCAACCTCACACTTGTATTCTTGAGTCAAACACCTCCCATGTTGCTGCCGATGACTTCCACGTTGAATCCCATGTGGATGCTGGACCCTGTCTTAGAGAATGAGATTCCCTTAATGGGGAAATTCAACTGGATGGTTCATATAAATGTAAAATTCACTGTGTAATTGGAAATACATTTACCAATTCAATTCAAGCTCAGCAGATTGCTCTCCTCTGATTTTCAGGACATGCTTTATCTGAAATAATTCTCATTTTCTCCTGAGGTTCAGCTGCTGAAATGGAATTACTGTGTTTCAGGATGACGATGAAGAGGACATGGATAATTCCTCACCTCAAGCACAGCAGCAGCATATGTCAGTGCAACATCAACAAAGTATGTTGTCACAAAATCAGTGCAGTAACAATGGTGGTGGGAACCAGCAGCGAATTGCCACCCACAAATGGTGCAGGTTGGTACAGCTGTATTTTTTTTTTTTTAAGTAAGAAAAATAAAAGCAATGAACAAAACTAAAGAAAGTTATTAGCTATTGGGTACAAAGGAATTGATGATCATTCTAGAGGATTTTTTTTTCTTTCAGAGGTTGATGCAAAAGGTTTATACTACTATTATGTATTATTTTATATGAATAAAGTTTTAGGTTTTCCACATGATCATCAGTCTTAGTGTACAAAATTGCAAGAGAACTTGACACGAACTGGATGGATCTGGCAGGTTTGAAAACAGATACAGTTTAAGTGAAGGGACTGGGGGCTTTATCCCCAGATCAAATTAATGGGGTGGTGGTTGGGGGTGGATTGGGGATGGGAGTGGGGCATGGAATGCCAGAATTGCATCATCTAAGCAGTGTTTCAATTTTTCTCCTTTTTGTCCTAGATTTTTGTTGTTGTTGATTGTGAGGTATATTGGTGATAAAAATTAAAAGCCTAAATCAACAATGTCAGCAGAAATTTAGAAACTTAATTGGTTTTTATCGTGATAAAGTTACTGTAAAACTGAAATAGTCACAGTAATTACACAAGTATCCATTTGTGTAGGGTTTACATAGTAACAATAGCTCAGGAAAGCTGTTAGTACAGTGCTTGGGGTGGGGGCAGGACAGGCACTCATTGTGTGCCCATGGTCTGCTGGTGTCTGAAAGTCTTCTGGAGTCTTTGCTTGAACACGGCTTTTCTATGTATGCAAGTTCCGTTCGGTAGTGGTTCCATCGTTTCCCATTTAGGGCTTCAAAGGACTTCCAGTTGTTTTATCTTCTTGCTGAAATTTCCAGATATTTTAGAGAGAAGATCATTGTAGTGTCTGGCTGTAACTGCACCTCTGCTGTGCTGGAAGGGGAACACCATACTGCAGCATTGCTTTGATCAAAAAGAATAGGATATTTTGCAGTGCTGTTTAGTTCTAGAGTGAGCATGGTGTATGACAAGCACTGTTTTGCTCAAGGGAGAACATTTGTGACAAGACAATGAATGCCGATGCATCTTTTGAAGCTGCTTCTTTTTCATATTTTCATTGTTTAATGTTTTTGAATGTGGGCTGATCTGCTGCCTCCTGGATTTGTTGCAGGAGATGCTGCAATGGACGTTGAAGAGGAAGAAGATGGCTGGACAGTAGTGAAGAAAGGAGGAAGAAAAAGATAGCCACATGTCTTGATGATGTGTGATGTTTGGTTGTGTACATTGTCTTTTGATTTACCCTGTCTTTCACAAAGTAAATGTCCAGTCTGCAAATGAAAAAAAGTGAATGTGTGGAATGAGATGACAGATTTTGTGCTTCTCCCTTTCTCACTCTGTTGTCTGTCTGTCTGTGTCTGCCGATACACACACATACACATGCATGCTCATACTAATGTAACATGAGAGAAGACTCTGCATATGTACAGGTCACAGATGCACACTCTCTACATATGTATGTATGTATGTCTGTATGTATGTATATTTGTATATATTTTTTTGTGTGTATGTGTTATACAAAACGCACAATAAAGACCTGTCCTTGTGCCTTTATTTGAATTTCAGAAAAAAAAGGCACAATGGGGACATGGCATTGGTACGTTTTTTCCTTCTCAATAACAAATATTCTTATCCTCGATAATTACAGAAATATTGGACCTTAATTGTACTCCAGTCTCCCCCCGTATTTGCCTTTGTGTTCACATCTGTTTGTCTGAAGAAAAAAAAGGACACAATCCTTAATAATGTATGCCTTTGCCCAAGAAAGAGAAGCTGCAATTGTGACGGAACTAGTTTACTGTCACTTCAGTTTGTTTTTCAAATATATGTAGCATGAATCATAGCTTGTTTTCTACTCATGGCCTATGTTGATTTAGTTATTAATCTCTTAAAAACATTTGTCTTTTTTTATGAAGGTCCGTTTGATAAATTTTTGTGCGTTATACGAACTGGGGCAAAACTGACACCAAAAGCGTTGCCTGGTATACACACTGAGGCATTACTGACCCATAACTGTTCAGATAATGAAACTCACATGGTACATACTGGTTCATTATTGACCCATAGACACACAGTGAAACACACGATCTACTTACTGGGGAAAAAGACGCTTGTTATCTCCCTTTCCCAAACATTGAATGAGAGGTAGAACAGCAAACTGTATTCAGCGTTGATGACCATGGACGGTTTCAATGAACATGATGGTTGTGTGGTTAGCGTCTTCTTAGACATGTGGCTGACCTCTGCTCTATGTCTCATGAAGAGAGAGCACAGACTTGGAGTGTGTGCAGGCGTGTGTGTGTGTGTGTGAGTGTGTGAACAGATTTGTTTAACATGCGTTCATGCTGCTGTGCTGCGCATGCATGCCTGTGTTCGTGTATGCCTGTGTGTGTGTATGTGTGTGTGTGTGTGTGTGTGTGTGTGTGTGTGTGTGCATGTATTCAAGTGCATGTGTATGTGTGCATATGTGCATATAGTATGTGTGTGTGTGTGTGTGAGAGATTTTGCATGTGCGTTTTAGCGTTGTGCATTCTTGTGTGGAGGAGGTGAGGGAGAGAAGATGAAGGAGGGAAGGTGTGAAAGCATACATTTTATGTGTAAATAGGTGTGGATGTGTGGGAGCACATTGTGTTGTTTTTTGTCATGTTAGGGTGTATGTATATGAAAGAGGGATTGAGGGGGGGGGGGGGGGGGGGGGGGGGGGGTGCTTTGTTTCCCTCGTGTGCGTGTGATCAATTTGAAATAAAATGTTTCTAATGTTTTTCAATGCATGTTTTCAGTTTCAAATGTTTCCTTTTTCGATTAATTAATCAATTTTTGTTTTTATTGTCATAATTGAATGTTGGTATGATGAAATGTTAACCTAACTATAAATATATGTTGGTATGATGAAATGTTAACCTAACTATAAATATCTTCAGTCAGTCAATATGCATGTGTGTGTATGTGTGTGTGTGTGTGTGTGTGTGTACATGCATGCATGGGTGTGTGGATATACATTTGTATGTGTCAGTGTCAGTGTGTGGAAAGAGTTTTGTGCAACATCAACGTGCACACCATTGCACTGCTCTCGTTATACAGTCTGTGCATGTGCGCACATGTATGTGTGTTACAATTCTGCACAACACAGACACTTGCTCAGATGGATAAACAATCATACAGAATAACATGTACATAAAGGGAACATGAAGATGCTGACCAACTTCTGTAAGACTTTTTCTGTGGATGACGGTTCTCTATTTCCTCTCTCCACACACTCGGTATATGTGTGCATGCGAACACACATACACACACACCCTTGCAAAATCATATGCATATATGCGCAGTCAGATATTCATGCGCACACTCCATCCGCTCTCTACAGAAAGACAAAACACTCTTTCCAGCCGAAGTTTGGTTTGCCACCACCAAAGTTGTGCTTCCTGCCAGCAGGGCAGGATGACCACAGCTGTTCAGAGCATGCTACTTAGTTTGAGAGGCAGGGGAGTTTACAGCTCGCCCGCAGCTGCAGAGGCCAAGCCGTGAATGCAGGTCAGGGAAAGGGTGTTTTTCTGCAGGCTGCTCCCCACCAGCGGGTCCTCTAGGGGAAGGACTTAGAATAATTTCTTTATGCGAATTATCTTACATTTCACCTACACCCCTCTCTTACTAGTGGTGGAAGGAGCAACTTTCCGGTACTAGTCATCAAAGAAATTTTTATTTGTTCCGGGTATTGGTAAAATACGGAAGACTGGCTCTGAGAGAATTTTCCTTAGGCCTGTACTATTAATTACAAGTACTTACAGCTCCGAGATACAGAATTGAAGAGAGAAGTTCAAACATTCAACATTCGATTGAACAACAGGGAACTGACACAAGTTAAGTGCACTTTCACACATCAAACTTTTATTACTTATACATAGATAAGAAATGGCGTGACACTTCCATAGGCTGTGTTTCAGTTCTCATTGGACTACCACAATGAAGGGTCCTTCCTCACTCCTACTTTACTCGCTTGCACTCTGTGCAGCAGCAAGCTTAAGTTGGCATACAGGGGTTCTGCCTAAGTTACACTGAATGTATATGATTATTATCCATCCACCCTGCTCGCTAATACCCAGTATTGTAGCCAGAGGGGTACTCATAGACAGGTTCTCACTGTTTCATCATAAAGTGAGGGTAAGGGTCTGATGGGTTTGAGTCCAGGTGGTAAGCAAACTTAGCTTTGCTTCGGAGAAGACAGTTGTTCTCTCCTGTGGCTGGTGACTGCCCCACTGGTGTAGATTTGTTGTCTGGTGTCGCCCTGGTTTCTGGCGAAGTCCCAGCTCCTGGTTCACTGTGGTGTGCAGCGTGACCAGGATCCCATTTCTGCAATAAAGAGAACTTGATCTGTAGGTGAGAATCTGATGGCTGGCTTGTCGAGTGCACACATTTACCCTTTTCCTCTTTCTTTCAGAGGAGTGTGAGACTCGCCAGCAAAGTTTTTTCTCTATGGTAGAGTTTCTGCTATAACTATTAACCTCCACTTTTGTTTAATGGTTAAGTTAAGCTTACAAAAGGGTAGGAGACAGACAGTAATACAATGTGACAGTGTTAGTTATACAACTCTTCCTGGTTTCATATGAATTAAATCACACTGACTTGGGCTATGCTTAGTCCAAGTACACATGTGGTGTAGACTTAAAAGACACACACTACAAATCATTCAATAATCACCAGTATTTATAAATCAGAGTAGCAGCAGTTTTTACCTAGCACAGGCATACTGTTTTCCTGATCAAAATTAGTCATTGAATTATTATCTTAACAGACAGAGTTGCACACTGACAAAAGTCAGGGTGCACACAAAGAATAGTGGTCAGATTGTTAAAAAAGAATCAAAACCACTGGGAGAGAGCTTTTGCCATATGATGGCAAGCAAACTACTACACAAAATAATCATTCATCAGTTTGATAAATGTTGCTAAGCATTTGTACAAAGTTACAATGCTAACACACACAGCATACATAAAATCAATACATAGATTCAAAAAATGTAAAACAGAGTCCAACTCACTTTTCCTGGGAATGAACAGGGAATGACTGGAGATCAAGGAGTTACCAAGAATGGACTAGGCTTTCTCTGTCCCTTTGTCTTCCTCTGCTCTTGTCTACAGGCAGTCCTGAGGGGTCAGTGAAATTGCGCCTGTGTGTGTCTGCTATATGAACTTCTCACATGCTGAATCAGATTTTGACAACCTGTCATTTACCGATCAGGGGTGAGAGGGGGGAGGGATTTAGTCTTGTAACCAATCACCTCGGAAATTGTTTGAACCTAATCGGCACGGGATAATTTATGCATCCGTATAGCTGGCCGTTGAGCCCCAGTAATTTATGCGTCCGCATAGGTGTTCGCGAGCAGAGAACGAAAGGCGGCACGCATTTCCCGTGACGCAAGTTTTTCCTGTGTCATGGATCGTGTCAGTCGGGCCTTTCGCACCGTCCTAAGCAAGAAAGGGGGGAAAGAGGGGGTTGAGAGGGGAGAGTGGGCATAGATTTGAAATCTATTCTTTGGTTTGGTGTTTTAGTGGGACTGATCGGATGGTGTTGACAAGCGTCACGTCACACTGAGCGGCCATTACAAGTGGGGCTGTTAGTTTGATAATTAGTGGTTGTCATGAAAACTGTAATGTATATCTGTGCTCTTCAAAATGACTGAATAGGCGAATTCCCGACAATTCTTTTAATACCAAACTCGACTAGGTTTCTTTTCCTGTAGATAGTGTACATACAGCATGAAAGTTTGTACAC
>JADBJO010000645.1:120000-122500 GCA_016801955.1 Conus betulinus | reverse complement strand
AGATCAGGGATTAGTATGAACTGCCCCTACTTTCTCCTTGCACACTAATAACATTAGCGACCTCTCTCATAGGGGCCAGTATAAGTAACTGCTCTCTCTTTCTTTGTCCTGTTTTTGCCCTTGTCTTTCTTCGTTTTGTACTCCCTGTTCTTATAGAACAAAGAAATGCTGTCTGTCAGTCTGTCTATCTGTCCGTCCTTTTTTTTTGTCAAGCTTTCCCACACTCTTTTAAAACCTAGTGTAACTCAAATCACTGAACACATCCTTTTCTCTCAGGTACTGTCATGATCTTGAAATGAAAAACGTTATGGAACATGAGAGATAGTTAAAAAAAAAAAAAAAAGTGGGTAAATAATGTCACAAGGCTTCTTATCTATCAGTTTTTCAGATCCATCTCGGGTAATGTTTATTCATGATATCCTTTTCTAGAAAACTAAGGGCGTTATCATACCACCCAAGCAGGAATGTTCAGAGATATGGATTAAACTGAAGTTAGTATGTTTTTGTTTTTAAAAATGGTGGTAGTTTCACTTGCTTTGCTATTATGGACTTTTTCACTGTCAGATATGTGTGATTTTATAACAGATAAGGTTTTCAAAAGGACTAATCTCTCATAAAAAAAAAACAACCAAAAACTAAGTTCTGGACAGTTGTTTGGGGCAAAGGTCCAAGTATTGTGTTAACTGTTTGTTAACTACTGACTGACCGACAGTTTGGGGGCATATGGCAAAAAAAATTCAGTTCTTGTGATTTTGATGGAGTTGATGAAATTTTGTTCAAACTACGTACAGCCACTGCCAGTTTTCTGTATGGTGAAACCTCTTGAGATGTAATTAGAGTATATATGTATTCTTACCCTTTTTCATGATTTTAGTGCACGTGAGATTAGCTGTAAAGTGTACTATACCACCGTTATTGTGTGATCTTATATGCTGTCTGTTGTAAAAATTAGATATAGAGGTCTGCACAAGTTTCATGTGGTAAGATTCGTAACTTCAGTTCTAAAGCTTCTGAATCAGTTCTCGATTTTGTTACAGGTGGAAGGATGTGTGTGTGTGTGTGTGTGTGTGTGTGTGTGTGTGTGTGCGTGTGTGTGAATATGTGTGTGTGTGTGTGTGTGTGTGTGTGTGTGAGAGAGAGAGAGAGAGAGAGAGAGAGAGTCTGCACTAAAAAGATGCACCACTCTGAATGACATTGAGCTTTGAAAAATATAAATGTCTGCATTGACTCTGAGTGAGCTTACAGTTTCTTTCCTCTGCATAGTAATTATATCCCCTCTGTTTTACATGGGCATGGTTTTTGTTTTTTAACCTTTTTGTCATGTGGAAAGCAATGTGAATGATTGCAAGCGTGTGTGTTGAGCTGGTGATTTCACAGTGTCACGGACATGACAGGGAGAATCTTGTGTCAGACTTCCTCCTCTTTGAGATAAGGGGATTATTCAGGGATTGGTCTTTGGTAGCAGGCTTGTCATTGGTGCATTGGAGGGTGGTTCTGGTTGTGTAGGAAACCCATGTTCATAAGTTAGAATAAGTCTCAGTAACTGACAGGCAAAATATGACAAACTGTACAAGAATATTAAATCTGCTTTGGAAATAATGATTTTTAAGAAAGTGAAGTGGCTAACAGTTAAATCTTTCTTCTGACTGTTTTTCAGTGAAATATTTGACTTACTAGGATGCATCACACTGGTATTTATGTATTTACTAATTTAGGCAATGATCATGTAATCTGTACATCACTAGATCAGTTAGCTGTCACTTCAACCTTTTTTTAACATGACGGTTTATCTTTTCTGTGAAACTTAGGCTAACTCATCAACCTTAGGGCAAAATCTTTGACTGTTAACATTGCACATTTGTAAGATTTGCAGTATTACTAAGTTGCATTGTGATTTGAGCCTAAATCAGTATATGATATGCTATGGAACTTTTATTGCTATCACTTAAAACACCACCACCAACAGAAACGATCCTGAATGTGGTATACTTAAAGGTCAGCTATGGGACAGTCTGACTTCTAAGTCAGTATGAGGCAAAATGCCTGTAATGTGGACAGTTCATTTTCACGAGATTACTCAAGATCACTGGCTGTTGATTAATGAGCTTTGCCATGAAGTATATAGTGGACAGCTAATTGAGGCTGTGTTATGACCATGGAAATAAATGGTGAGCTGTGCAAAATGTTAGTAGTATTAATCACAAATTCACATAAGTTCATGTATTCAGATTTTTTTTTGTGGTTTAATATTAGGAATAATTTGCAGACCAGTGAACAAGTCACGCTCACAAACATGCAGGTCTGCATGCAGACACATACAACTCACACAAACACAGACACATGCATGCATGCACACATACGCACGCACGCATGCACGCACGCATGCACGCACGCGCACGCACGCACACACACACACACACACACACACACACACACACACACACACACACACACACACACACACACACACACACACACACAGAATCGCTCTTTTTGTTGT
>JADBJO010000645.1:102500-112500 GCA_016801955.1 Conus betulinus | reverse complement strand
ACGAAGTTAAATGTCAGGCCTTTGGTCTGTAGCAAGAGTGAGTTACAATCAGCACTGTTCAATAAGAATGTTTATTTAGGCAGTAAACTGCGTTCACATGCTTAGTGATTTGAATACAAATTTGTTAATTATTGCAGAATTGTGGTTGTTTGACATAAGAAAGCAGGATTTGAAAACTGTTGGATTCAGATTGTATTAGTCTGGAGAGGAGAGGGGAGGGGGAGGGGAGAGAGAGAGAGAGACAGAGACAGACGGATGGACGGACGGACGGAGAGAGAGATTTTTAATTTGTAAGTTGTGTTGGTGAGCGTCCATCTGCTTGTCAGCTCTGAGAAGCTAGATTATTCTAAGTTCCTAGCCATCTGGATGGTGAATGGAGCCTTATTCATATCAATAATAAAGGAAGTTAAAGAAAAGTATTTGTCACTCATTGATTACATTCTAAGCCATGATCAGGCGAAAAACATCCGAGATTTCTTTTGTTCTGTGTCGTTGGCTGTAACCTTTGATGTTTTTGGGGTCCAGTGTAGTTTGAGCCACATCATCAGCTCTAATAGCAGGCTTTGAATGAATATAAACATCAGAAATATTGGTCAGGATTTTGGACTCAATCAACCAAGCTTTGGAGCTACGCCTGGACATGGCTGATCAACAGCACACAACTGCACCTGAGTGCTACACTGGCAGCAAAAGTGGCTTTCTCAAATTGGTCTGAGTCCCTGTGCCTGAGTGTAACTTTGGCAGCAAAATTGATTTACTCAGATTGCTCAAAGTCCCAGCGCCTAAGTGTTAGATTGTCAGCAAAAGTGGTTTACTCAGATTGTTCAGAGTCCAAAACTTTCATGAGTAACAGTCTGCGTATTTCACACAGTGAGAAAATAAATAATTTATCTATAACATGATTTGAAGTCTTTCAACCTAAACTGTGTCTGAATCTTACATTCAAACACAGACTTATTTAGAAAATGAAATACTGTTTGAGTTTGTCCAAGCATTCAAAGTCTGAAAGTGCATCGTATTCATGAAGTTTTTGAGTGTTGCTACGCAATCATATGACAACTGGATTTTGACTGTGTTTGCCTCTTGATGAAATAGGTTCTCTGAGATATTGAAGTTTTAAGTGAAGTACACCTGTTCATGCAGATCAGTTTAAACTGGCTTGAGACTTCTCTCTGAAGAGGCTGCCCAGACTGTTAACTCGGAAGCGTTGAATCGGTTAGGAATATCCTCTCAAAGTCCTGAATACAAGATTGTCTTCAAGGGAAAAAGAAAACATCCAAGAGTTTAATGGATAAAAGAAAAGTAAGGGGAACAAAAATGAGAAAAAAAAAGGGGGGCAAACAAACATGTAAGGAAAGCACAGTAGACGAGAATGCAATAGTCATAAACGCATGAAATTGTCACCAGACACACATCAATTTTCAGCAGTGACAGAAATTTATCCATTCAGATTCTCTGAATGACAGTCTCTAACGATTTTTCTTTTAAGTTTTTGTTTTTATGAAAGTAAACTAGAAACCAGTATTATGCATCAGAGATTCATCAATGTTATTTAGCAGACCTGACTGCATGGTCGCTGTCTTTTTAGTTGAGGTCACAGTAATATGGAACATTTGGCCAGAGCTGTTCATGTGTGACAAATCGTGTAATGATGCTCATATACTTATCAAACCTATTATCTCTCTGCTTTCTGTTCATGTGTGTGATGTTAACTGTTGTGGTGCAGCAGCTGGTTAATATCAGATTGCTTTCAGTGTGTGTGTGTGTGTGTGTGTGTGTGTGTGTGTGTGTGTGTGTGTGTGTGTGTGTGTGTGTGTGTGTGTGAGAGAGAGAGAGAGAGAGTGTGTGTGTCTGTCAGTGTGTGTGTATTTGTGTGTGTGTGGTGTGTGAGGTGTGAGTATGTGTATGGGTGTTTGTGCGTATATCTGTGTGTATACGTGTGCATGCGCATGTGTGTGTGTGTGTGTGTGTCATGCATGTGTGGGTGTGTGTGTGTGTGTGTGTGTGTATGTGTGTGTGTGTGTGTGTGTGTGTGTGTGTGTGTGTGTGTGTGTGTGTGTGTGTGTGTGTGTGTGTGTGTGTGTGTGTGTGTGTGTGTGTGTGTGTGCGCACGCACATGCATGTGTTGCGTGTGTGTGTGTGTGTGTGTGTTTTTGCATGTGTGTGTGTGTGTGTGTGTGTGTGTGTGTGTGTGCATTGTGTATGTGTGTCTGTGTGAGTATTAATCGGTGGGTGGGTGTCGAAGTCAAATCTGAAACTTTTTCGCAGTCTGATGATTTTCCAGTCTTTTTGCGCTGTGAATGAAGATATTTGTTCATTTTTGTGAGGTTCAGATTTGAGTGGGTGAGCTGTGTGGTGAAGGGAAGGCAGAGAGGGGGGGGGGGGGGGGGGGGGATGGATGATACTTGAAGTAACCGCATGGTCCATTAGTCTGTGTTCCAGATTTTCTGTACCATTTGACCTTGACAGTATACTTTCAGAGATATCGATGGTGTCAAATACTGTCAGAATTGTGGGTCACCAATTTGTTTATCAATAGATCCTGCCTTCATCAGAAACTCTCAAGGACTCAAAGTGAACTTCAACGCCGATGGGACCTTAAGAAAGGCACATGAAAACTACTTTGTGTCACACCAGATATGTCGAACATTCAACTACTCTCTCAGTGACTTCAATGGTCGCACAAACTTGAGCAGCCAAGTAAGTTGCTTTTGTTGTTGTTGTTGTTGTTGTTGTTGTTTTTTCCTCATTTCTTCTAATTTCTTAAACTTAGCCTGTGTTGCTAACCTGGACACAGTACTGTTATCCCTTGTTTATGTTTTGCTAGTTTTGATCTCTTAAAGCTTTTGTTTTGAACATAAATTTTTGCTCATTTTGATGTTGGTGTGGTGCGCTTTAGTTATTTGATTTGATTTGATTTGATTTGATTTTTTCCTGATGTCCTGTTCCTGTTTGTCAAGTTTGGGGTATTTTGCATGAATCGGTTAACCGTGCCAGATCAGAAGCAGGCTTGCAGACCAGGGTGAGAATTCCACTTGATCAAGGCCGACTTTGAGCCTATCAGGTTCTCATGATGATATGGTGAACAGGCTTATTGTGTCACTCATAAAAAGTTGATCAGCAGGGCTCCCATTGGCTGTTGTTTTTAAGCAATTGATCAGCAGGGCTCCCCATTGGCTGTTGTTTTTAAGCAGTCACCTAACCCCCCAGAATTGAATCCTTAAAGGTCATCGTTGATTATGCATTTACATTTCAGTCATGTATTTAACGTTGCCATTTTGACTCTGTTCGTCTGGGGCAGCGCATGGCCCGTGAATGTTATTTTCAGTTTGCGGTTTTACACCGACTTGGAAAAATCTCCTTCATAATTTGCGGACTTGTCCAGCTAACTGGGATCTGCTATGCTTATGCACACTGGAGAATTCTAAAAGGTAGGCTGAAAAGACTGCTTTTTTTTGCCCCCATGTGACGCCAGCATTATGCTTTCGTTCACAAGGTATGGTCCAGCACTGCATGCCACAATGTGAGAGCAAAGCAACGCATATAACCTTTATTTTTTGTAATCTAAAACTAATTTTAGGTATTAGAATGTAATTTATCCGTTTATATAAAAAAAAAAAAAACCCTGATCAGAGTGGACTGGAGGTCTGACTCGGAAATACGAAACAAAAGTTCAGCAAATTGCTAAACGTATTGCCTAAACAGTGGTTGCGCAGCCATGAGCAGCATGCATACAGAAGGAAAGGTAGACTCCACACAGGTATACATAGGAAAAGAGTGAAAGGGTGACTGATGCGTGAGGCATCATGTTAAGGGGTGTTTTGTGCATCAGTACACACTAAATGCACCTGTGCAGGAGCCCAGTGACACTCCCGACAGGCTCCAGGTTGGCTGTCTCCTCTGCATTAGGCCTGACTTTTTTTTTTTTATCTTTTTTTTTTTTAGTATAGTTGTGTTGGTCAAGGTATCGATAGATTCTGTTTATGCACGATCAGTCATTAGAAACGAAAAGCAAGACGAGGAAAGATGCTGAAATTATACGTGTATTTTGTGAATCTATAAATAATGCCTCTGTGAAATATTTTCTTTGTTATGTGTTTACATTATTAAGTCTGTTTACATTATTCGGTCTGTTTATCTTGTAACCCTTTTTTTTGTCGACTTACGATGTAGATTTACTGGAGTAGTATCTGTCTGTTGGAACTACTTTACAATATGCGATAACTGCATTCAAACTCTTAATGAAAACATTATTAAATTATTGCAGCGCGTGGGAATGGTGTGCAGAATCTTTAACTGAAACCAGTTTTTTTGTGGATGTCTGGTCAGATTGAACTGGAAGACAAGTGCATGGCCATTGGCTTGCAAGATGACTATCCAGATGTGCTGTACTACATCAGCTTGACCGAATTTCCTACTGGAGTGCAGGTCAACTATTCTACTATGTTCAAAGGTCGGAATATGCTGTGATTGTGTGTGTGTGTGTGTGTGTGTGTGTGTGCGTGTGTGTGTGTGTGTGTGTGTGTGTGTGTGTGTGTGTGTGTGTGTTTTAACTAAACACTGTATTACCCTATTCATAAATGGATGTAAGAGAGAAGGGAGGAGGGAGGACGGATGCGAATGTGTCAGTATGATTGTGGGTTATAACTATAATTTCACTGTGGCCGTGCGTCAGATTTACAAGTAGAACAAGGCACTGTCTTTCAGAGCTGTCTGACTCTTACATGTAATGCATTGGTCTAAGCCATTATGAAATTGTCTTTGACATTTATGTTTGTGTGTGTGTGTTTAATAATCAAGCCTTTGACCCTGACTGTGGATATATCTGTGGTTTAGGGATCATGAGAAAACATGGGAAACCAGAAGCACAGGCATGTCAGCATATATATATATATATATATATATATATATATATATATATATATATATATATATATATATATATAAAAATGAAACAATAAATTCCAAGGATAAGTACCGAGCACCATTCCAGCAACTTACAGAGCAGCTAGGTGTTGCAATGACTGCAAGAAATATTGAATTATAAACAAAGCTTGCTCTTATGTCTCAGATTATAGAAATAGGGGGGTGATAAGCCTTCATATTGCAGTGGTAGATGATTCTGCCTAACTGACAGTATGTGCTTGAGTGGGTGAATGGGGAATAAATAATGCTTCTCAAAATGAACCTTCAGCAAGCTTATAGTCTTCAAAGCGGGAGACCATCTCCAATGGGGAGAAAGCTCACTAACATATAACTCCTGGTCAGATACCGGTATTTCGAAACCTGATTGTTTCTCCTCAGTGACCTCGGAAAGTGGTAATTTGACTCCTCTGCCTTTTCGGTTTTAAAGAAGCTTATCACCCCCCTATTTCTATAATCTGAGACATAAGAGCAAGCTTTGTTTATAATTCAATATTTCTTGCAGTCACTGCAACACCTAGCTGCTCTGTAAGTTGCTGGAATGGTGCTCGGTACTTATCCTTGGAATTTATTGTTTCATTGTAATTTAGTCCCTTGCGGATTCATTCCAAGAACTGGCCCTCAGCACTTGTGTCTTAAGAGGTTATCTTTTTATATTTTCTACTTTTCACAAGAAAATGTAGCTTGTTTTGCTCTTTCATGATTTTCTTTTGCTTCTTAGGTGGCACCTTTAGTTAGTTTTTTTTGAAAACAACAACAAACATACTATGGTATTGCACACCAGCCTTTTTCTGGTATAGCATTCTTCTTAAAACCGAAAAGGCAGAGGAGTCACATTACCACTTTCCGCGGTCACTGAGGAGAAACAATCAGGTTTCAAAATACCGGTATCTGACCAGGAGTTATATGTTAGTGAGCTTTCTCCCCATTGGAGATGGTCTCCTGCTTTGGAGACTATAAGCTTGCTGAAGGTTCATTTTGAGAAGCATTTATTTATTCCCCATTCACGCACTCAAGCACATACTGTCAGTTAGGCAGAATCATCTACCACTGCAGATATGAAGGCTTATCACCCCCCTATTTCTATAATCTGAGACATAAGAGCAAGCTTTGTTTATATATATATAAATACTGTTAAAAAGCCTAATAAAAATTCAAAGGTGCTCAGCCCCTTGGGGAGCAACATCTGTTTAAAATGAGGTATTAAAAGGAAGTTTTAAAACTACAATATTGTTTTGAGCGCTTGTTCTTTTCAGGATGGTTTTTCAAAAACCATCCTCAAGAGAGCAAGCGCTCGAAACAATATTGTAGTTTTAAAACTTCCTTTTTTAATACCTCATTTTAAATATAATATATATATATATATATATATATATGTGTGTGTGTGTGTGTGTGTGTGTACGTGTGTGTGTGTACGTAAACAGTTAAAAATCCAGAGCACTACTCTCAGATCTGTTTTCCTGGTGTCATAGACGATGATAGAAGAAGAAGAAGAAGGAGGAAAAAATGGACCACAGAACCACTTGGTAGACTCCTTTAATGTGTCCAATATTTCAGTCCAAAGACCTTCCTCTGGGACAGAAGCTTGACTGTTCTTAGCACATATCTAATTTTTCGTTCAAACAGAACATAGAACACTCATATATATATATATATATATATATATATATATATATATATATATACACACACACACACACACACACTTTTTCTTTTCTTAGAGAATTGAATGGAGCACTCAGTAAACCCAAATCAAAAACTGAGCATGTTACAGATTATAGACAGAAAATATGTCAAACAGAAAGGTTTTGAAACTTACAGCTATGTCAAAGGAGGCAAAGGGTTAAGTGTATGATCATAATGCATGATCAGCGTCATCATCATATTACACCATATATATATATATATATACAGATATAGTGTACAGAGTGAGTGTGTGTGTGTGTGTGTGTGTGTAAAATAATAGTACCTGGTTTGTAGAATTTTTTAGAGATTTTGATTCTTAACTCTTGGACGACAATTTTCATACATCTAATTTGTAGCTTATTAGGTCTGTAATAGATAAGTCGGTAAATCTCCATCTAATTTGGGAAAAGAATCCTGGATATACATGGAAATAAGTTGTCTCATGCCCACAGAGCTCAGTTTTGTTTATGTAGCTTTTGCTTGAAAAATCTTCATCAGCAATCGTGCATTGTCAGAAAGGAGCATAAAAGCTTAAGAAGTTAGAACACACACACACACACACACACACACACACAGAGGGAGGACACTAGGGGAGAGACAGATGAAGACAGAGACTGATTGACAGACAGACTGAGAGGAAGTGAGAAAGAGAGGGAGAGAGAGACAGAAAGAGAGAGAGAAAGACAGAAACAGAGACAGAGAGAGGGAGAGACAGAATCGGAGAGAGACAGAGAGGGAAAGGGGGGATCTCGGAATCAACTTGCCAGTCTGTTAACTCAAATATAACATTGATGTTAGTTTATTTTTATGACAGATAATGCACATTCACTGAATATGAACCACAGTTTATGTGAATTTTGATTTCAGTTTAATTAAGTTTAGAACTTACAAAAACTGATATTATTCAAAAGTGCATTAAGGTGAAAAAGAACAGGATATAGCAACAGTGTGTTTCAGTACAGGTTACATGTTTGTTGTTTTTTTTTTTTCCGCATACGCAGACTGATACTCCTGGTGACACTCCCTATATAGACAGGCAAGGATTAATCCTATCTACCCAACAAAGGGAGTGGAGTTTTGTGTGTGTATGACCGTTTTTTTTTCTTTTTATCCTGCCATTAAGGCAGTTATGCTCCAACTTTGGGGAAGATGCATGCTATGTGCAACGTGTCATCCGTACCAACAGCCAAACTGGCCTTCTCTTCCGAAAGTTGGTGATGGGATTTTATGTGTGTGTAAGATATGCCTGTGTACACACACGGAGCCTTGGATCATAGTCTCATTCGAAGGACTGTATGGGAAATGGAGTCAGAACCAATGTTAACTCCTCCGAGGAAAAATCCCCCCTGTACCGAAATGGCCTGGCGGAGATTCGAACCCGCAACCCCAGGATCGACAAGATTACGAGTATGGCGCTCTACCACTGAGCCATTCTGGCCCAACAGGTTACATTGACTGCTGTGAATATATTTGTCACAGTGTCTTTTCAATAGACCAAGTATGTGCCAAAAAAAAAAAAAAAACCTGATTGACTGCTGACTGCTGTGTGTATATGCAGATGTAAAGGAGGATTCCATGCAGCTGCTGGCAGGAGCGTGGCTGACCCGGAGGACTGCACACTTCATTTTCCAGCCCATCAAAGGGATCGGTACCTACCGTATCGAGGCCAAGAGCGAGAGCAAGAGATGGAAGTTTTCCAAGGAGGTAGAGGCTGGGAGGGATTGTGTGTGTATGTGTGTGTGTGTGTGTGTGTATGTGTGTGTGTGTGTGTGTGTGTGTGTGTGTGTGCGTGCGTGTACGTGTGTGTGTGCACGTCTGCGTGTCTGTGTGTCTGTGCATGAACACACATTGGCCCAAATGATATTGGCCCAGACAATGTTTGTGGAAATCTTTTAAAATCATGTTTGGAACAATCATCATATATTTTTTGTAAGTTGTTCTCATGGTCTTTGAATTGTGGAGTTGTGCCCTCTGTCTGGAAAAAATCAACAATTTGTTCTATAAAAAAAAAACCCAAGAAACCCTAGTATTTTGAATGACTGAAGACCTGTTGCATAGATGTCTCTTGAAGTGAAATCTTTTGAATGCCTTGTCCTTCAGACTCTTGTTCCTCAAGTCAGACAGCATTGTGATCCATACCAATTTGCATACAAACAGAACAGAAGTACAGATGATGCAATAATGACTCTTTTAAACCATGCATACATACATCTTGAAAACAAAGATTCTTTTGTTCACATCCTGTTTATTGATTTCTCATCAGCTTTTAATACTATTCAAACACACTATGGCAAAGAAACTCCAAACTTTACAGGTCAACCCAAAATTGATTTTATGGATTGTGAACTTGTTAGTCAACAGGTTGAGTGCGTACACTTAGGGAAAATATACATCAGCAAGAACCACATTTACAGGTGCACCTCAGGGCACTGTTCTCTCCCCTGTACTCTTTATACAAATGATTGTACTGGTTCTTCTGTCACTCCTGTCATAAAGTACTCAGATGACTGCTTTAGAAGACCTGTCAAATTCAGATACCATTTATTTTCAAGAGGTGGAACGTTTTTGTACATGGTGCAGAGAAAATTGTCTAGATTTGAATGTTAGTAAGATGAAGGAGATGGTAACTGATTTTTGAAGAAACCCAGCTTCTGTCCCTCACTTGTATATTGAAAACACCAAAGTGGAAGGTGTCTGTGAATATACGTATCTGGGTACTGTTTTAGATGATAAGCTGAATTTTAATGCAAATACTCAATTTATCTACAAAAAAAATACCAGTCTAGAATATACTGTCTTCAGAAATTTCGGTCTCTTGCTGTTGAAAAGGACATCTTAAATATGTTTTATCGTTGTTTCGTAGAATCAGTACTGTCCTTTGGCTTTTATGCTGGTTTGGAAATCTTAGTGTCAAAAACAAAAACATTTTAATAAGAGTGGTGAATACATGTGGAAAGATTATTGTGTAAAAAAAAAAAAAACCAAGGACAGTCATATAAAATGTATGAATGTCATGTCATACAAAAAGCTGTGAACATCGCTGCTGACAGTTCTCATGTTCTCTCAAAAAATTACAATGTTCTGCCACCTGGACGAAGATTCCAAGTTCCAAAATTCAAAACAAATAGAACTAAAAAAAGTTTCATTCCCAATTCCATCAAACTCCTGAATCAAAACTGAACTTTAGATGAAATCTGGTTCAGATGGCTTGTTTTTATATATATATATATATATATATATATATATATATATATATATATATATATATATATATATATATATATATATTGTGTGTGTGTGTGTGTGTGTTACTCTGTGAGTGGGTGAGTGGATGGATGGTGGGGGTGGATGGGTGGATGTGATTTGTGATTTGTTAAATATAGAGCCATAG
>JADBJO010000645.1:87500-97500 GCA_016801955.1 Conus betulinus | reverse complement strand
TCGGACCAGCTCTTTCTCTGCTGTCCTCGTCTGCGCCTTCCTTCAACGGTACTTGAAGAATGGTTTTGGAGAGGGTGTTGTGACGAATGATGTGGCCAAACCATGCCATCGTCCATTGTTTGACAGTTGCCAGAAGTGGTTTGTGGGGCCCAACTAGGTTAGTGACCAGGTTCCGCACATAATCATTGGTCTTGTGTTCTTTGTATGAGATGCGGAGTAGTTTCCTCAGGCACCTGGTCTCAAACGCCTGGACTCTTCTTTCTGTTTCGGCCATCAATGTCCATGTCTCGCAACCATACAAGTTTACATGTTCACCTTGTTTAAAAGACCTGAACTATGCCAGCTGTGGTTTCAGCAGTGCTCTGAAGATGTACTTTCAGAGGACAGAGTCAGACCGTCAGGGCTCCTTTCTGTAGCGATGCTGGGGAAACAGCTACAAAACCTTGGACGGTGAGTTCCTGGCTTAGGCAGGCGTATGTCTGTGGCCATAAACCGCTTTCCCCACAGCAGGTGTGAGGCACATGAAGTCTGGGCTCTCTCCGCCATTTGCGTCCTGTGATGGGAGCGTCGGGGTCACTGACATAGCACCTGCGGCTGGCCTGAAGTCACAGACAGCCTTCAGAAGATTCTACCAGCAGGGTGGGGGGGGGGGGGGGGGGGATGGGGGGAGTCTTCTTTTCCTGATTTTGTTGTTGAGAAATTATTTTGTCCTAGAAACATTCATGTTACTTTCACTTTGTGCCCTTATCTCAAGGGAGAGTGGTGATTAGTCCTTTCACTAAGCTTGCAGACTGTTGCTCAGGGCCCGTAATTACCTCCGACGCCGAGTTCTAGGCCAGGGGAACTGTACAGAAATGTACTTGTTATGGGATCAGTGTCTTCCTGTACAGACGAGTGTGCTTCCTACCATCCTTTCTGATTTCCTGGCATTTGTTTTGGACAGGTCAGTATGATAAAAAGGAATTTTATATAACTACAAGTAGTTTTACAACTATCTAAAACTGGGATGCCTCCCCAGCTCCTTGTGCATCCAGGAAAAGGCGCAACAAAACCCAGACTGAGTTGCTTTTGAGTATGGCACAATGAAGTGAACTCACTGAAGGCGATCACTCTTACTGCCTTACTGGGTATGGAGGCGAGGTTAGCTCCCTGCACTCCCAATTTTTTTTTTCTTTTTTTTTTTTTGAGGGGGGGGGGGGGGGGGGGGAATCCTCATGGTGTGGCAATGTTCCATGCCAAGTAAGGATAAGGCATTTGTTTGTAAAGGTAAGTGTATCGTAAAACTTCTTTTAGCATTTTGCTGCAACCAATTGTTAATTTCATGTTCATAGCTTCTCCCTTTCTTCCATTCAACTCTTGCCCTTCCCTCTCTTTCTCTCTCTCTCTCTCTGGCTCTCTTCTCCTCTTTCTCTCTCTTTTTTTTCGTCTCTCTACTGGCAGCTAAGAAGAAGGGCTAACTTTAGCCCATTCTTTTACTGTTGTGAAATAAAGAATCCTTGTCATTTTCATTCTCCTTCTCTCATTATACGTGTAGTTAACTTATCCTGTTTCTTTTCCTCACCCAGAATATTTCAACAAACAGTAACCTCCCCATTACTAGAAAAAAAAAAACCCAACAACAAGACACACACAGGTACATGCATGCAGGCATGCACACACATGTGAGCACACATACCCATGCAGAAAAACCACACATGCGCACATGGTCACACACACTCGCATGCACACACGCGCACTCAGGCATGCCTGAACGTTTGCGCAAATGCACGTACGCTTTGGTCTCGTATTTCTTACAGTTAGAACAGGTCAGAGCTAAGTACAAAGTAATGAACTTACAAAGCTCTTCTGCAAGACTGGAAGAAGTAACAGCATCAGTGTTCATCTCAGAGTATTAAAAAACATGAATGCATATGTTATGTAGTTGTGTGCTTGCTTCTCAGGACCTAAACTACAAGTGCATTTTTTTGTTGTTGTTTGGTTGTATTGCAGGGAACGGTCTTCAGTCTGAAGCAAGACAGAGTTTGCTGTGGATTTCCGAGCCATCTTTCACGTGGTCCCCAAATGTAGAGGCGTTTCTTAAGAAAAAAAGGGGTTTATGCCCATGCCCGCTCTTGACGATGACAGTAACCCAGTAGAACTGATGCGACAGTTCAACGTCATAATTTTAGTGGTGGCCTCTTCTGTCAATGTTTCTGAGCGCTATACAAGGTTTATCAAGATCCTCTTGGAAAATAAGCCCTTGTGGAAGAAGGTAAGAGTGATTTCTTTGGCAGAAAAAGGTCAAGTGTCCTTGCCACCATCAGAGGTGGTCATGCGTGAAATGTTCGAAAATTACTCATGTCTTGGGGATTTCTTCATCATCTAGATAAAAACGTGTACAGAATGCCTCATGAAAGAGAGAAATTAGTGAAGAACTTGAAGGAGTGTGGTGCAGGTGTACAGAGGCAGAGTGTGCTGTATCACAGAAACAGTCTGATGTCTTTTTAAACCACTGACGCAGATGAGACAGAGAGTGTTTCTCTGAATCGGCACCTTCGGTCGCTGTGAGTTACATCTTGGAATCTGAGCCGTCAGAGATCTCGGGGCATAGAGGAAGACTTAGGATACCGCCCACTTCCATGGGGAGGTACGATGCTGTGCTTGAAGAAGATGAACATGGTGTTGATGTTGACAGTTCGTCAGGGGCTTCACCGCACATGTCGTCCAGTGTCTTTCCTGAAGTACATGTCCGTGGTCACGAACAACACAGAGTCCACGTTCACGCTGATGAAGGTAATCAACAGTCACAAAGTTTACTTCTCAGACCAAGAGAAGGTTGTGGTGCTCATGAGCATTGGGGGATCTCTGAACCAAGAGTGTGCTGCCTAGGGGACCGCTGACTCGCGTGGTTCAAGACCAGCTCTATCAAGCTGTGCCTGAAGAGGATGAATGTGGAGCTGATGATAGTAGTTCTTCACAACAGCTGCCTGATGCAGAAGCTTCTCAGCACATTCCATTCACAGAAACTTTGCCTGGAGTTCATGTTCCAGATCAGGAACAAACAGAGAAATGCTCACATCTCAAGACAGCCATACAGATGACAGCAATCAGCGTCAGTCAGGAAGTTTATTTCCCAGAGCCGATGGAAGTCACTGTGGTAATGAGAGTATGGGGGCTGAGGAAGAGGCTGTGTCTGAAAGGGCTGCCCACACTCACTCTACCTCTGCAGATATCCATGAAACCCACCGAAAACTTGTCATGGGACAGGGTCAGGAGGCCTCAGACAATGCTGAAGACTTCCTATCTCGTCTTCAGTCATCGGATGGAGACAGCCATGAAACGTCCAGAAAGCAAGTTGCTGAGGCAGATCCAAACTCCCGTGATTCAGGGGTAAACATGCGCTCTTCAGAGGACACGCAGAGAAAAGATGTCTTTGAAACAAGTCATGATGAGGTTGTGGATCAGAAAGTTTCATCACCATGTGTGGAGATAAGGGATGGTGTTCCTTTGTCAGGCATAATTCATGAGAAACACCTGACCAGTTCACTTGATAGTCACAGCGGTGTGATCAGCTCAGGTGGTCATGCACCAAGCCTTCTCAGATCTTCCTTTAAAACAGAGGAGAGAGGCTGTCCAAGTTTCTGATGAAGAGGAGGGGGATGGCCTTGACAATGCCTTCCAGGAAGATGAGAACAGTATAAGACCTCAGCTTCAGCTTTCAGAACAGGAGGATGCTCAGGTGTTTGAGAATCACAGAACCCATGATCTGAGAGAAGAAACATTAGAACCGGATGAGTACAACCCAGCCAGCCGTGGGGAGTTCTTCCATGGGGGAACAGAGAAAGGCCAGTTTACGGAATCTGGTAGATCCCCAAACATCAAGTCTCATCTGGGTCGCATTCCTGATCTGTTGCTGGAACTGGAAGGTCCCAGCCGTGCTGAAGTTATAAGACAGAGAGGACCACAGGTAGAACCTTATGTCAATCCCCGCTATGATGGGGAGGTGGATGCTGAAGGAAGAAGACGATTCATGCCAGGCTTTGATGATCATCAGCCAGGATCTGAGGTGATCAGTTGTGACAGGTCATCATCTTCACCACACGCCAGATCATCTTCTTCAGCACACTGTAGGTCATCTTCGTCTTCTTCAGCACCCTATACTGAACAGTCGCCATTTATCTGCAGGCTGCCTCCACCGCTTCCTGCCCCAAGGTTTGCATTGTCATCTTCAGATCATCAAAGATTCGATGAAGCAAGAAATTTTGAACCAAACCCGAATTCTAGCCTTAGGCCATCCGCTGTAAATAGCCGTGCAAATTCATCGTCCAGTGCTTGTGTGCCAGTTAATCCTACACCACCTATACCAGCTAATCGTTCACAAATTTCTCCATGTAATCCTTCACTCCATCCACTAGGTAATGGTATTCAACATCCACCAAGTGATCCTTCACCACGTCCATCAGGTGATGGTAGACGACATCCACCAGTTAATCTTGCGCAACATCCGCAAAACAATCCTGCACCAAATCTGCCACATAACCCAGCACACCTGCCACCAGGTGCCCTGGGTGCTCATGCTGCAGTCGCAGTGCCACATAACCAGCACACACTGCCACCAGGTGCCCTGGGTGCCCATCCTGCAGCCGCAGTGCCACATAACCCAGCACACCTGCCACCAGGTGCCCTGGGTGCCCATCCTGCAGCAGCAGTGCCACATACCCAGCACACCTGCCACCAGGTGCCCTGGGTGCCCATCCTGCAGCTGCAGTGCCACATAACCCAGCACACCTGCCACCAGGTGCCCTGGGTGCCCATCCTGCAACAGCAGTGCCACATAACCCAGCACACCTGCCACCAGGTGCCCTGGGTGCCCATCCTGCAGCAGCAGTGCCACATAACCCAGCACACCTGCCACCAGGAGCCCTGGGTGCCCATCCTGTAGCTGCAATGCCACAGGCCAACCAACGACAACCAGTGCAGCATGAATGGCGGCCGCAAGATGATGAATCTGGCTTTTTCTCCACTGAATAATGTTAGCGACTAGGAACTGAAGCATGGGTGGCGTATCATCCTGCTCTGGAGGTCTGCTTCAAGCCATGTCAGATGTGTCAGATGCATCTGGCCCTCCTCTCTGTGGATCTTCTCAATGGCTTCAGCGTGATCTTAAGCAGAAGGATCCCTTACTGGCCTGAGATCTTCAAGAAGAGATCTTACCTGAGCTTTGTACGTGGACTGTTTTATTACCCAAGAGTGACTGACCTTTAGGTTGTACCTGACAAGGTCCAGCCTCTTCTTTGCTTTGCTGTTGTTCTGAGCTGCCCTGTTTTATTTCCTTTGTGATGACAAGGTCCAGGAAGCTTGCCTCATTCTCGTTCTGCAGCTAGTAACTGTGGAGTGTATCATGGTGGTGACTGGCTTTGGTTTTTGATCAATGTGTACCCCAAATCTGGTCAACCCCATGTTTTTATGTAAATGGATGTTGTTCTTCTCAGGACTCAGCTTACGCTTTCCCACGATGGTGTCTGATGATCTGATCTTCAGCACCATCCCTCACAAGGAGGCTACAGAGGCTCACTGTCAAGAATTCTCAATAGGAGCCATGAAGGGGTTAATGATATAAGATTGTAACATTTGAGTGTGTGTTTGAGTAATATATATATCTGGTTTGACAAGGAAGATTAGTCTTGTTTTAATGCATTAATCGATTTTCTCTGGCAGATTTTTAACTAATAAATATAAAGTAAGGTAGAGTGTTATGTACATTTATAAGGAACTTCAATGTGAAATGTAAATATGAATTAAGATGTTGTCTTGTCCACATTCATTTGGAAGTTCGAATTTAATGTGAAATGTTAATGAACATTTTTCTTTGCCACTTTCTTAGTATCATTCTCACCTTCTTGTATCTATATGTTGATGTCTTTTCTCTGAGCTCAAATCGAATCGAAGAGTAAAAATGAAAGTTTTGAGTGACAAAAAAAGTAAAATGTTCTCAGCTTTTTCATCTGAATTGTGATATTTTGTTAGCTGTGCTTGGAAGCAGTATGATTAATGTGAGATCAAGGTTTTCCTTCACCTTTACCTGTACTGTGCCAGAATAAATAGAACAGTTACTAAGAAACTTTAAATGGCGGAAATGGGGAAAACAGAATGATGTGTATTGTTTTCGTGAAATGGAGGATGACACAGTACAGTTTTATGTTCGACAGTGTCATTTCATTCAATTTTTTTTTGAAGGACATGAAAAATGTTGTGAAGGAAAAGAATGTAAAAACTGCACAAAAATTTAATGAATGAAACACAGAATTCTTGTTGTTTGCATATGACAAAATCATGTAAGACAGAAATGTGTGATCTGATCATTTTGCTTGCAAGCACTTTATTTGTAAAACCAGGATGATCACAATGTAACCAAGTACAACGTATGTTTTAAGTTAACTATGGAACATGTTGCTGCTTCGATATTAATTGTTTTTTGAGAGCTGATGATATTGACATGTGCCTTTTTCAAGACAACATGCCACATTCATCTGCTCTATATTATTTTCTTTTTCGCCGTTCTGAATGAAAGACAAGTTATGATGCTTAATGATCCCAAAGCTTACAGACTGGTTGTAAAAAAGATCAATGAAAAAAGAAAACTGAATACACGAATCACAGAAGAATGTAACATCAAAAAATAGAATTGCAACAGGAATAATATAGACCAGAAAGCTGGTATATTTTGAAAGAGGCAAGGATACTATTCTCTCTTCGGAGAGAAATAGTTGTTTTTATTCAGATTTGGTCATATATTTAATCCAGAATTTTCTTCTTTTTTTGTGTTACTGCTCATGTGTTGTCAAGCAAACAGACAAACAGAACAAGCGAGAACAGCACCCCACCTCCTCCCCCTCCCCCAAAAAAAAGAGAAAAAAACATCTGATTTTTTTTGCATGTGCTGTAAACATATAATTACTGAGATTGTGATAATTGCACTGAGATTAAAATGAAGAAACAGACACTTGTGACCCTGTGACTGTGTTTCAAAATTGTTGAATATTCTAGTACAGATATTCCTGGTCATTTTGGGCTGGTTTGGATATAAATGTGGTCATCATCATTTATTGATGTGTAGCAGAGTAGTTTTAAATCATGCAGATAGGTAGCAGACCTATCTGGAGCAGTAGAAAATTACTTTTGTTTGGAGTAGTTTCAGCCTTTGAGGAAATATTAATGACGAAAAACAGGATGTACAACAACAAGTTAATCTGGTTTGTATTTCATTGAGTAATGCCTTTAAAACCCATGCTGTGTTGCTGGAGTTTTGGCATGCTCCATGTGTCGTACATTAATGGAAACATTTTAATCACTTTTTTTAAAAGCCAATCAGTGGCTGGAGGACTTTCAGAAGCATATTAAGGCCCCATGGGTGTGGCCGGTGTCGTTTTCCATAAGGAATTGTTTACTTGCTATCTGGAAATTCTGTGTTGGTAATTTCCTCTTTTTTGTCACTCTCTCCTGACTTTTATCTTGGTTCGCTATCATCCACTGGTTTTGTTTTTCTGTCTTTGTGACCCAGTGACCTGTCTTCATTCAAGAAAGTTTTTGCACATTCTTTCTTTTCCTGCAGTTTCTATGACATACCAGGTGCACATTTTGCGGAGTCCGCTGGCACCCAGACAGCTTTGATAGAATGTAGTTAACGAAAAAATCCTACTTGTATTCTTTTTTATCTCTGCAAGAAAGTGTTGTTTTCTCTTGTGTCTGTTTGCTTGCTTGCTTGTTTATCTGCCAGCTAGAATGACTGAACTGATACAACAAATGTTTTGGTAGGAAGATGGCATCTGGCTTGGCATGATCCCATGACATTTTGGGGAGATGCAGATCAAACGATAGATTCAGGATAAATTAACACAATTATTGGAATTTTTCAGTCAGAATGCATTAACATAGTTATTGGAAATTTTTCAGGTAAAAACATGAATAGTAATAAGTTTTTGTTTATGAACTTTATGACTATGAAGTCATATTTTTTTTTTCGTTGAACATGAACTCTTTTTACTAATAACAAACATTGGCTTATCATATTTTCCATATTCTATGGAAAAAAAAAAAAGCTTTTAAAGAAAGTTTTTCAATCTGTATCTAGTGTTCATTCACAGGGCAGAAAAATTAACTTCATTTGGTGGTTTGCTGTCTTTTTGAGTGCCCTTCCTGTTGAAGATTTTCCCACTGGCTTTTTGATTAAAAATTTTTTTTTTGTTTCTTTTTTACCTCATATTGAATAATCAAGAGAAATAGATTTCTTCAGCATCGTCTAGCTTTATTCCTCATGAGGAAATCGGTAGTTTAGCAACCATGTATAAAATTGTACATGTTTTGTAGACAGCTGCGGGCTTTGTTTGCTTGTTTGCTTTCTATCAGGACAGGACTTGGTTTCCATGTGGTGTTTGCTTTTTTATCAGGACAGGACTTGGTTTCCACGTGGTGACTGTTTTCTTTTTTTATCAGGACAGGACTTGCTTTCCACGTGTGGTGACTGGGGGTTTTTTTGTTTTTTTTTTTTATCAGGACAGGACTTGCTTTCCATGTGGTGACTGTTTTCTTTTTTTTTATCAGGACAGGACTTGCTTTCCATGTGGTATTTGCTTTTTATCAGGACAGGACTTGCTTTCCATGTGGTGACTGTTTTTTTTTTTTTTTATCAGGACAGGACTGCTTTCCATGTGGTGTTTGCTTTTTATCAGGACAGGACTTGCTTTCCATGTGGTGACTGTTTTTTTTGTTTGTTTTTTTTTTTAAATCAGGACAGGATTTACTTTCCAGGTGGTGTTTGCTTTTTATCAAGACAGGACTTGCTTTCCATGTGGTGTTTGCTTTTTTTTTTTTTTTTAATCAAGACAGGACTTGCTTTCCATGTGGTGTTTGCCTTTTTTTTTTATCAGGACAGGACTTGCTTTCCGTGTGGTGACTTTTTTTTTGTTTTTTTTTTGTCAGGACAGGATTTGCTTTCCGTGTGTGGTGTTTGCTTTTGTATCAGGACAGGATTTGCTTTGCGTGTGGTGTTTGCTTTTGTATCAGGACAGGATTTGCTTTCTGTGTGGTGTTTGCTTTTGTATCAGGACAGGATTTGCTTTCCGTGTGGTGTTTTGCTTTTTTTTATCAACAACACTAAGCTATGTAACACTGAAACTGAATCTAAAATGCATATCAAAGATGATTTTACAATACATTGTATGATGTACATATCACACACATTGGTTTATTGAGTTCTTATTGTGATACATGTACTTGAAACAGCCCTTTGGTTTGTGTTCATATGTCTGGAAGGTTAGATTTGTCAGAAATAGATAACTTTCCTGATTCTGTTCAACATATCATGATACTGCAGCTAACATGTGTGATATTATTACCAGATGACCGTTGTTGGTTAATATTTCAGTGTTGTGATTTTTATATATGGTTTTGGGTAGTCTGGAATGCAAGTGAGTTTTGATTGAGGTTTAATAGTTAAAAGTGTACTTCTCTAAACTGTGTTAACAGATCATTTCTGTTGATATGAGTAATCAAAGAAGGTCAAATGAAAGAAATAGGTACATTTAAAAAGAAATGGTAAATTCTGATAACATTGAACAGTTCCAGATTTTACAGAAGATTTATAGGAATAACAGTCTGAAACTGAAGTTTGGCCAGCAGAGTCCAGAATGATGCTTTGTACATAGAACGACGAAAAAAAAGCAGGGCTTTTTTTCTTATCTTGCAATTTATTACGTAATTCATTCTGGCAACTTGTTATTGTGAAGCATGCATTTTACTCAGCATGATGAGCAGATCACAGAATTATGCTGCAACGATTGCTTTGTTGATGTGAAAGAAGCCTCCCACCTTTCGCTACCTCTGGTCAGGAAACCATGGCCCAAGTGTTATTACAGTTTCCCATCGTGTGCAGTGTATGCAAGCGTCATGAGGTACCTCAAACTGGTTTATCATGGTCTCCATCCTACAGATGGGAAGACTACCCTGTCCCATGCTCAGCAGT
>JADBJO010000645.1:75000-82500 GCA_016801955.1 Conus betulinus | reverse complement strand
AAACCAACAACAACAAAAACTCCTTATTAAAAGGTTTGCTAGGCTGCTGAATACTGTTGCGATGTTGTAAATTCTGGGATGGTCCATACCTGCACATTATGGAGTTTCTGGTGTGACCTATTCTATGTATCATTTTTCCATTTGATGTTTGTATTGCAGATTTTCATCTTAAATTTTTGCCCTGGAAGCCACATAATCATATTCAGCACAGCATGGATTCAGCATGCAGATATGCACAAAGACCTCAATGACAGTGTGGCTGGTTTCAAATCCCATTGATTGGATGATGTGGGATTCATGGAGGGTTTGATTGTTGCAAGTCGTTTAGGTGTTTTGTTTTTACTACAGAGTTTGCTTGTGGACAGAATTGTTCTTGACAATTTTTCAGTTCTCATGTGGTGTCCATATTTTGGGGGCCACAGCTGACACAGATGTAAGAAAACAGGCTTTCAGATCATTGAGTTAACTGCTTAAGCTTGGTGCAGAAAGATCCCTCGCTTCCGTGTTGACAATATTTTGTTACTAAAGCATTAATTAACAATAAAGCTCTTTGATTGTCAAAAAGTGCAAACTACTACATTCTACAAAAAGTGCAAACAACATCATTCTAAGTCCCCATCCTCCTCTGTCCCTGACATACATGAACACATTTACACACACACACACACACACACACACACACACACACGACAGGTGATGTTCCTGGGTTACAAACGGTGTACACAACTACATGAATGAGAAACAAAAGTTTGCACAGGTGAATAGTTTGTATTAGCAGTTCGGTAAGGATGTACTTGCTTACTTCTGCTATTGCGTCAGACAATCATCTTGACTCTACTTTAACAATTGTAAATACTAACAAGTTAAAAATGTATAATGGAATCAGATTTAAATAAGTAGGATGTATGAATATGAGCACTAGGAGGTGCACTACTTGTCAGGGGAAAAAAGAGAGGGAGGGGAGAATATGAGGGGAAGGGGGGATAGAATGAGGGAGAGGAGGACTATATTATCTGTGTGTGAATGATTTCAACTTCGATAAATGTGCATTGATATATATATATATATATATATTATATGTGTGTGTGTGTGTGTGTGTGTGTGTGTGTGTGTGTGTGTGTGTGGGAAGCTCTGTTTTGCACACAGGCATGGTAAATTCTTCAAGTGTATTGTGATTGGAGCTACACAGTTATGTGTATGACTTCATGCTAAAACAATACACAAACACTAAAAAAAAAAGTCCTAATGGCAAGACTGATGTGTATGTATGTGAGTGTGTGCGTGTGCGTGTGTGCTTTTTTTGTATGCACTTGCAGATGAAGCAGTAATCCAGAAAAGATTACTGCAAGGTTTTGTTGGTGTGGATGCACATAAACACGTCAGAGACTTTCTGGACTTAAGTATCAATGTTCTCTTAGTGGAATCATTGAAGTTGAATTTGAGGTTTGATTTGCTTATGGAAATACAACTTTATGCAAATGGACTATTCAGAGCTTTTCAAAATTTTGAACATGAAATAAAGTTGTTTACATCTGCAGTAGTTCAGTATATTCAAGTGTATGTATGTTACGTGTGTGTGTTGTGTGTGTGTAATGTGTATATGCATGAGTGCAAATTAGGTTAAATTACTGCCTCTGTTTTATTGCATTAAATGAATTTGAGCTATATTACCTATATTGTTTGAAGAACAACCCAACTGGGTTGAAGTCACATTCAAAGACGCATCATCAGTTGGGCTCCAAAAGATTTTGGCTGTTTCTTGATGCACACACACACACACACACAAAATAACACTTCAATCAGATACTGAAACACAAGAACTTTACTTGCAAATTGACAATAAAACCACAAAGACCTTTATATCCCACACACTGCAAAACACAACTGACAAAGCTGTCACTAAACAGAGTGAAGAGAACAGGAAAAGTGAAAAAGAAAAAAAAAAAAAAAAAAAATACAGGCACTAAGTTTGTACAGCAAAAATTTACTGTCAAAAGACAAAAACTGAAATGAACACAATAAATGAAGGAAAGAAGAATCCATGGCAAAAACAGAAGATTACACCATCTTAGAAAGCAGAACGCCATTTTAAAAGACCAGATAGGGAGATGGCAGTCTACCTTTTTATATAATGTTTTATCAGACTCCAATAAAGAAGGTAATCTATAACAATGATTTACTCTTGCATACAATTAATTTGAAATTCACATTATTTTCTTTCAAATAGAGAAAAGGCAAACAATTGAATAACTCTATTAACAAAGAACAAAGCGCACACACATACACACGCCACCATTTACAAAAGATAGGTCTGGTTATCAGATTTCATTCTATATATACAGCGAATTATATCATTTATATTCAGACATATATTGTCATAAAAAGCAAATGACATCTACCATTAAACACATAAATGAGCCAAACTCATACACACACACACACACACACACACACACACACACACACACACAAAATGTGTAAGTAGACAACGGAGAGAAAGAACAAAAATATATTCTTGGTCTAATATCTTCAGTTTTAATTGATGTTTTCCTCCATAATATACAGGACATGCTCAGAAGAAGAAGAAGAAAAATGAGAAACTGACAACAAATCCTCGTCTCATACCTTCATTTTTAAGGAGCTGAGCATCCATTTATAACTCCACAATCTTTCTTCATCCAACAATCTAAGCATTCACTTCCAAGCCCACAAGATCTTTCTCAGGCAGTCTACATCTGTTAAAAGAATGTAACAGTCATGAAGGAGACGGTGGAAGAGAAAGTGACTCGATATATCTAACATAGAAATAGCACTTCTCAACTAATACATGCACTTAAACTTATTGTTAATTATCTTGGTGATTGGCCACAAGATAATGATATGCACGTTGATTGTTGTGTCTACTACCTTAGCCTGTGTAGGCATTCATGCATTCAAAAAATCTTAGCAGAGAAATACACACAAAGAGAAAAGCCACATAGTGGCATTAAACCAATCTTTTGGGCATAAAAAGTTAGATAACTAATTCTAGTGGCATCGAACCAGACATGAAAACAGCAAACATTGGTTATGTTGAAACATATAACTGGTATTAGCAAAATGAAATAATAAAATAAACTGGAAGGACCTGGACTCCAAGGAAATGGGCAAACAGCAGAATCAAACAGTCCAACCTGCCAACCTTCCCAATCTTTTCATGAATTTTCCCATTTTCGTTCTTTCAGTTTGTTCCTAAAATCTTAAATTTTGAGAAATTGTTTCCTAGAATCTTAAATTTAGAGCAACATCCAACATTTGATTTTCTGAAATTCCATTTCACTGATTTCTACAAATTATTTTTCATGTTGAAAAAGAGCAGGGTTTACAGTGTGGTAAAATATTACGTGGTAAAATATTACGGAGGCCATACTAAATCGTAATACTGTATATTCAGGGTTGATGGGGTGATGCTGTGTGTGTGTGTGTGTGTGTGTGTGTGTGTGTAAATATCCACCAATTAATTCATCTGGTTAGATCTAAAATGGTATTAGTCCATACCACACTTCCCACTATACCCCATGGCTCCAGATATTGGAATCTAGGTTGACATAAATACGCTTTGATCCATCTGAGAAAAAAAGCAACAAAAATAAACTCAAATGACATCATAGTCTACCCAACAAATAAATACTAAGTGTGCGCTCATGAAAAGTTAGAATAATTCAATGAAGTTTAATGAACACTTTTCATTTTAAAAAATAAATTCATTTTAAATCACTAAGAATATACACATAACATTTGGGAAAAAAAACCCCTCAATTTACTCAGAATATTGCATCAGTAATTAATTCATTAAATAGAAGGGGGGAAAAAAAAACCATTTAACACCAGCTTTATGTCTTTTCCATGCAAAAGACAGAAGTCGGAAAGTAACCTGAGTGTGTAAAGCTAGTCAGTAATGTTGCAAAGAACGCACAGACAATGCAGAAATTCACACTAAAACATGCTAACAAACATGTCAAAAACAAAACATTTCCCTGAAAAGACTCGAATAAAATGAACAGTAATCCAACACTCCCACAAAGAACGCTGTAATACATCAAACATCCACACAAAACTTGGGTTCAGCTGCATGCCTATAATACACAACGGAATGCAAAGTGATGACATTAGCGGGTGTAATCTGTCACTCTAAAGGCCAGTTCAGACTACCAGGGCTCTTCAGTGAGTACAACTCCCTTTTTCTTTGGCTTGCTTCAAAGTTTCACAGCAAGATGATTTCATGCCAAGAGCAGTTCCTCGTCACTGTTCTTCCTTGACGTCTCTACTAGCAATCGGCCAGCAGTATCGGTCTTGATCAGCTTGGTGTGAGGTAACTTTAGAGAGAACACACACCACTGCCTTGCTTTAGAGGTACTGGGTGATACTGGTTCTGATTCAACAGAGGCAGGACATCGCCTATTTAAAGTCCCCTACCAATGACAATAATTCCTTAGTCACAGTGCCTGCATGAATGAGCAATCTCATCTACAGGGCGTCACCATGTTCCTCTGACAGTAATCCTCATGAGCCTTGCGGACACCGAGAACTTTGACTTGAACTCATCACCATAGACACGGACATGAAAATAAAAACGGAGGGCTTCATGACAGCAGGGCACCCAGGCCCAAAACAATCACGATTTTTTTTCTATTCAACACAAATGATGATTCATGAGGACCATGAAAACAATGCCATGGAATTTCATTTCGGTTTTATAAGTGGGCTGTACTCTTTTTTTTCTTGTCATAGCGTATTAGGCCGAGAGATGAACACATTCAGTGTTGTCACCAAATTTAAGCAACTGACTGAGAAATGCAACAGTTGTAAGGATGATACCTGACTGCATAGTTCCTTGTCTTCAGTGTGCCAAACTAGTACACTCAACATATCCTGCAAGGAGACAGTTGGGTGCCAAACCGTACCCTGCAAATGTATTGGTAATATGGCTCTAGTGATAATGGAACCCACCACCTTCCATCTCCCAGCATCTAACCAATGATGCAAGCTACTGCACACCAGTGGCTGATCCAATTTACAGTCAGTTAGTTAATGGAATGTCCAATGCCTTTGTTGTTAAAATGTCTACTGTCTTTATACTGAAATGTCCATTATTTCTTGGAAAATATTCACTGTCTTTATAAAGAAATGTCCATTGGCTAAATTGTAAGATGTTCATTGTTTTTCTCGTGAATTGCCCAGTTTTTATAGTGACAGGTCTAATGTCCAATTTGTCCACTGTCTTTTAGAGAGAAGTCCAATTGTCTGTATTGTGAAATGGCCAAAGTCTTAATTACTGAATGCCCACTGCCCATAAAGTGATAAGCCCAATTTCTTTTCAAAATCAAGTGAAAATGCCCAAGTCTTGCTCAGATATGCTGTCTGAACCACAAGCAGGTGTATTCATTCAAGAGCCTGGCATAATCAGAATTGGCATGAAAGAGTGGAGAGGCATCGGAAGTCATCCCTACATCAATAAGCTTCAAGGCAACACTGATTTTGACATGCGCAAACACGTTGATGTGAATAACAGACTGGAAATATGTGTTTTAAATTGACATGATTTTATGACATGGATAACAGGAAGAATATTGGACACTTTGAACAGCGTCTATTTCAACATAGTATTTGAGTGTGAGTGTGTGTGTGTGTGTGTGTGTGTGTGTGTGTGTGTGTGTGTGTGTGTGTGCGCGCGTGCACATATATGTGTGACCATGCACATGTGGTGCTTGAGCGTATATGTATATGTATGCATTCAGAGGTATGTCCATACAAACCAAAATGAACATAAGAGAAACTAACAGGAAAGAAAGACTATAATGTCAAAAAAGATACAGCAGGAATTCAAGTTTTCAGAAACAATATTCTTTAAGAACTTGATGAATTTTGAAAATTTCTCAGATTTACTAAATGGTTTGTACTAATTACTGGTACCTATTTTCTGAAAAATGCAGGAAGGATCTTCTTCATCTCCTGCTGACCTCATACTTCTTATTTTTCACTATAAATGAAATACTCATTAATCGGTGAACTGTTTTAATTTAAAAACTGTTGCCTTCATTCATACAAAACAACATTAGTGCTGTATTTGCTCAGGTTTAATTCATTTTTGGATCCTTTTCATTGCCACTATTTTGCATTGTGAGTTTAACTGAAGGTGGGGAATAACAAATTGATGTATTGCGCATTACAATTATCATCTAAGCAGACATTTAATTTGAACTTAATAGCAGCTGTGCCATTGGGAACTTGGAACATGATGTCATAATGTCATACAGCGTGTTGTTGACATGAATTTAAAAAAAAAACATCAAAATTATCTTGTTTTTATAACTCCTTGATTTCTTCCATTTTACTGCTTCTCTTTCTGTTTCTAAATGTCTTGCTATTAAAACTGACACACAAAAGAAAAGAAAAAAAGCAAGAAGAAAAAAAAGCTGAAAGTGTTGTGAACTTTCACTGTATAATAAATGTCAAATTTCAAATTCCATGGAGAGACTAACATAGCCAGTTCAGAACCTGCTGATGAGTGTGATCCAGGGGATGACATTCAACTAGACATTGTGATTCTGTTTACAAGACAGAAATTAACAATTTCAGTATACCATGAGTGAAGGGTTTAACATTTACACCTTAATACCTCTTCTTCTCCTCCTATGTTCTGAAAATAAAACGTCTTAGCTATACTGCTTGTAAAGTGATTATAAACATTCCTATTAAGAGAAAGAATGCTTTTAAGACTTTCTGTGCAAGGGGAAAAATTACTCGAGAAAATTCTGATGTCAATGTGAATGCCAAATGTATACATACATCAAATGTCTCTGTGCATATGAGCAAAGTGTACCTAGCAATCAGTAGTGGCACTTTCAGGTTTGTTGACCAATGGATTGTTTTTAGACATAATTTAACTGCCCTCTGTTGGATTTTCATTCTGAGATTTCATTATAAAAATCATCCAGGCATAAGATAACAGTATAAGATATTTTTTAAAAGTGTTGCCATTTTATAAATATTTTTCCTCTGCCCTGATGCATAACAATAATTGAGGTTAAAAGAGTTTGGAGGTGGGGGGAGGGGAGGTTGAAGGCCAGGGTGGAAGTTTAGGGGGTGGGGGTTGGGATGTGAAAAACTCATAACATAACAAAGACCTCAAAACAACTGACATAACACAGAGAATCATGCCACACAATCCTTACACTGAACTCTGGGCGAATTAAATTGCATACACAAGCATTTTTAACAATCACTTTGTGAAATGTATGCAGCTCAAACGTAGCATATTAATGCCGATATATATGGGCTTTGTGTGTGCTTTGATTTAAGAGTGGGGTAAGAATGCAAGGAAATGCCAGTATAAAGTTTAAAGAGGATTGTGCATTGTAATGTCTCTTCTTCACTGAAAATGTAATTAAATTTTCCGTGTTTATCTGAAAGAACTTACCACATAAACATTCCCATGCTATGAAGTCTATTAAGGATGAG
>JADBJO010000645.1:60000-70000 GCA_016801955.1 Conus betulinus | reverse complement strand
AGAAAATAAGAGAGAGAGAGAGAGAGAGAGAGAGAGAGAGAGAGAGAGAGAGAGAGAGAGAGAGAGAGAGAGAGAGAGAGAGAGAGAGAGCAGAAAAGAAAACAAAAACACAAAAACAGCAGTAGCAATGGATGTGAAAAAACAAAGATGCATAATTTATGGTACTAACACTATCATTGATCCTATTTTCTACAGCCTTTTTCAGTTATTAAGTTCACCGTGCTTCTGCAACTCGTGTTAAATAACAGATTTTAGTTGGCATATGTGTAGTAAATGCAAACCTCAGCAGAATTAAACTATGGACTCGATGCACATCCCCCCCCCCCCTCCCCCCCCCCCCCCCCCCCCTCCTTACTGTTTATATACATTGGTTGTAAATCACATTTCATGTCGCAGGCTGCTGAACAATGAACATAACACTTGCTTGTTTCCCCGATCTCCAGTTAAATGGAATCATGTAATAAAAAAAAAAATAACGGCATAATCAGGGTGATAATGACGCCTGTCCTCATTATCATGATGATAATGACATTACCCTCAAATCCAATCAATAGCCAACTGAGCGACATGCTGAAATAACATCAGGAGCTCACCAACAGGTAAGGTGATGTTGACACCGCAGATGTAGACCATTTCATCCTTGTAGCCTTCAGGGTGCTCCGGGTAGGCTGGGGTCAGACGCCCATCCTTGTGTTTCTTCTTCAGGTAGGCCATATAAATATTCCCCACCGCAAAGACACTCTCGAAGCACTTGTCGGGCACTTTACCTGCAACAGACATACAGTTACCATGTTGTAGTACTTTGCGTCTGGTTTCAGTTTTGCCTTGTGTCCTGCTCTTTATTATACAAGTGATCACTTGCTCTTACGTCGTTACATATCGCTTTGGACTGCTATAAATCGTAGAGGACAATGACTCAGCTTAGAAGGTATATCGCTTACATGTCCATGTATACATGCAAACCATACGAAACAGAAATTGAATTTGACATTAAACTGAAAGGCAAAACAGAAATTAAATTTGACTTAAAACAGAAATTTGGTGTGAGCTTTTTTTTAAAATTATTTTTTATTTATTTTTTTTTTTTTTTTCTTTATTTTTTTTTTTCTTCACACACATGTCCATGAAAGCCATTGACGTTTTGACAGTTTCTCTTTTTCTTTAAAGCGTCTGTAATCAAAGTAGTTTACTATTTCCTTCAAGAATGTTGCAATAGCTAAGCCACCTTATCCTTCCCAATCCCCCCCCCCCCCCCCCCCCCTTTTTTTTTTTTTTTTTCCCTTTTTCTCCTTGTTTGTTTGTAAGTTGTCCGTCAGTTTCCATGCTTTGTTTTTAGGAAATAGGGTCTATTTGACGTTTTATCATCTCTCTTTTTCAAGTTTTGTTTGTTGATGTGGTTGTTTTTTCGTATAACTCCAATCCATCTGCGTTCATATCACTTCAATGTAAAACTTCTTTTTTCTTTGTGTCTACTTCCATTTATGAGAGTGTGTGATAGGGCAGCTAACTCCGTCAATCCTGCATCCTTTCAAACAATCCACTGAACAATTCAAAGTAGCTTATCGTCATTGTATTAATATTCATGAGCTATTCCTGGTCCAAGAGATACAGGGAGGAATCAATGTTAATCAGGAAAAAAAAAGTTTGAACAGCCTGGATCGAGTGGTTCCCGACCTGCTTCCATTCAGGCTGAAGATCCACAACAACTGGAGACAAAAAGGGCGGACGGAACAATTCCAGGAGCAGGAATGCCGAAGGCCTGTCTTACACTACACTTGACCACCAGAACGACAACACGTGAAGTTAAAACCTTCCTTCTTACATGGTCGCCAGCGGGATTCAAACTCATATTAGCTGACAGAAAACTTAGCGCTCTCCTACTGTATGTGTAAACCAGGCACTTCTGCCCCCCCCCCCCCCCCCCCCCCCCCACACACACACACACACACACGAGTACTACACACCGACGGGGGGTGTGGTTCCCAACACTGCCACAGCAAGACAAGCTGATTCTGGATCAGTACCAAGAAAAAACCTACCTTTCTCCAGGACAGGTCAGGCAAGCTCTAGGGATTTATTATTGTATCATTGTTTGAATTAGCATCGTCGCAAGTTTCACACTGTGAAACCTGGGTGGGGGTGGGCCGCGTTGCTTTAGTATAGCGCTACTCACAATGTTCAGTGTCTGCACTTTTATGGTTTTCTTTACACGTGAAAAGTGAGGTTTTCTACAGTGTTTTGCCAGTGACTGTTTCCTTCCGTTGCAGTTGATTTTTTTTTTTTTTTAATTCAAACGAAAGTGTCTACCGCACATGAGATCTCTCTTTATCCTCTCATCTGAAATTCGTTCATATCGCCCTACAACTTCAAAAAAAAAAAAAAAAAAAAAAAAAAATCTGACGATTATTCATTCAAAACGTAATACAATCAATATCAGGTAATTCACTTTCCAAGTTTGCAGAAAACAACAGTGGTTTTTGTTTGTTTGTTTGTTTTTTTTAAGGCTGGTGCTCATTCTTCTTGTGTCATTCCTCCATCCAAATTAGGTCCAGCGCGTTGGCGCATGAGACTTCCCTGGGAATACCTCTGGCACAGCATGAAGGTTATGAACGAACCAATTACCCTATTTCCCAGTTGGTGGGTGGATGAGTGGGACAAGGGTGGCGGTAGGGGTTAGCCCAGTTCGTATGCCCTGTCTGGGTCTTATTGATTAACGCTAGTGCCATTTCGCTGTGCATTGGTGCAGTCTCACACCAATGCAGCGCGGCTCTTGTGCGCAGTGATGATAAGAGGCTGACGTCAAGAAAGATGGGGGAGTATGCTGCTCCGTCTTTTATGGTCATTAGGGCGTGAGGATCGAGATTATGTATGCCTGTATGTATGCATGGGTGTATGTGTATATGTATGCGTGTGTGTGTGTATATATGTATGTGTGTATGTATGTATGTATGCATGTATGTACGTGTGTGTGTGTGTGTGTGTGTGTGTGTGTGTGTGTGTGTGTGTGTGTGTGTGTGTGTGACTCTGTGTGTGTGTGTGTGTGTGTGTGTGTGTGTGTGTGTGTGTGTGTGTGTGTGTGTGTGTGTGTGTGTGTGTGTGTGTGTGCGAGGGCGCGCGCGCACGCACGCGCGTGTGTATATGTGTACATTCGTCTGCAGATCGGAATCAAATGAATCAGAACATTATAGTATGGTATGGTATGGTATGGTATGGTATGGTATGATATGGTATGGTATGGTATGGTATGGTATGGTATGGTATGGTGTGGTGTGGTATTGTATTGTGTAGTATAGTATGGTGGTGGTATGGCATGGTATAATGTGGTGTGATGTGGTATGGTAGTGTGGTGTGGTGTGGTGTGGTATGCAATGGTGTGGGATGGTATGATACATTGTATATGACACGATGTGGTGTGGTGTGGTATGGTATGGTATGTTGTGGTATAATACAGTATGGTATGGTATGGTATGGTATGGTACGGTATGGTCTGGTATGGTGTAATACAGTATGGTGTGGTATGGTATGGTATGGTATGGTGTGGTGTGGTACGGTGATAGGGAATAATTGGGCAAGGTATGGCGTGACAAGGTATGATTCATGGTTTGGTAGGGTAGGGTATGATTTGGTAGGATATGGTCTGAACCGGCATCGCAGAGTACGATTTGTTAAGGCAGGGTCTAACCTGGTACAGCTGGGCGAGACATGCTGAGCAATCACAACATAAAGAGTCACAGTTTTCCAGAGAATTCACCCAGGGGGCGTCCTAAACCCCATGTCACCATGGATTTACTTCACGTGCGTCCATCGCACTCCGCCCGAGGATCTCCCTCGGTTTGTATTGTCTGAAAGACTAGCATCCAGCCCACTGCTCAATATCGAGTTACCTAATCTAGATAGGCACAGCCAACACACCTTGCCTAGTTGGAGACTCCACTGATGGACCTGCAGGGACCTTCACGCTGTCTGTCTTGTCAGTGGGAATGCCTGATCCATGGAGCCGGCAGTGAAATGAATGCTTGTGGGTCAGGGTCTCTCATACATAATGTAGGTATGAAGCAGGGGGAGGGGGGGGGGGGGGGGGGGGGGGGGTGGGGGGGGGGGGGGAGGGGGTGGGTGGGGGGGGGAGGGAGGGGGGGGACGGGGGGGGGGGGGGAGGGGAGGGGGGGGGGGAGGGGGGGGGCGGGGGGGGGGGGGGGGGGGGTGGGAGACCTGGATATGATTGGGGGGGGGGGGGGGGGGTCAACAGCGCCGATGTCCCACCATCACTGTCCTCTCTTCCCTGGTTTCCCAGTCTTGGTAAATGGCTTCTCTCTGTCTCTGTCTGTCTGTCTGTCTCTCTGTCTGTCTGTCTCTCTCTCTCTCTCTCTCTGGGTGCGTGCATGTATGTGTGCGTATGTATGTGGGTGCGTGCGCGAGTGCATTCTTGTGTGCCTGCATACGGGTGTTTCCTTTGTCTCCTATGTACGTATCTCGTAAAGAACAACTCAAGGTAAACAATTCAGCCTTTTCTACTAGCCCCCCTAGGAAGGATTTTGTCTTGGCCCCTCTCCCTCCCCTTCCTCCCTCTCCTCTCCTCTCTCTCTCTCTCTCTCTCTCTCTCTCTCTCTCTCTCCCCTCCCCCCCCCTCTCTCTCTCTCTCTTTTCTCTTTACCTACAAACAAAACAAACATTGTAAATGGTCACTAAAAATATTCTGAAAGCTTTTCAGGTTTGTACTGTTGGATCTCATACCTCCAGAAGAGGGGCAAGATGGGGGGAAGAACAGACTGAAGGGAAGGGAAGGGAAGGGAGAAGGAAGGGGATGGCATGGAGAGAGAGACGAACAGACACTGCCTGCTGTAATGGTCCTCATCATACACATGTCGTGGTACAGCCCCCCCCCCCCCCCCCCCCCCCCCCCCCCCCCCCCCCCCCAGTATCATGAATTATGTACGCTCCGAGCTCTGTGAACTTTTCCCAATATGACCAACACCCACCCAGCCTCCCTGAAAACAAAAAGTCAGCAGTGCTGAAATGGGGCTTGCATGGGGCTTGTATGACATACTAACGACTGTCATCGTTCACGCTCACAATACTCGTGGACAGAAGGAATAAAGGCAAAAAAAAAAAAAAAAAAAAAAAAAACACCCCACCCTCAAACAAACACAAAAAACAAAAACAAAAACAAACAAACAAACAAACAAAAAAAAAAAAAAAAAAAAACACAACCTAAGACCACATGATATGCCTACAAACAGAAAGAATAACGGTGGGGAAAAGACACCTCAGAAGACACGATACGCCTACAAAGAAACAAACTGCACTAAGATGGAAAGAAACAGGAGAAAAAAACTAAAACCGCACAAAACAAAAACAATACAAACACATCATTTCTTGAAAACGTTGGGAACTGTCATTATCTCCTTCTCCTCTTCCTCCCCCCCCCCCCCCCCCCCCCCCCCCCTCGAATCAGGATAAAACAGACTGAAAGATGTTGGACATTGCAAAAATAACCAGACGTAGGATGCAACGAAACTGAAATGATTTTTTTTTTTCAAGGGAAATCAGTCATTCTATACGTTCATCAAGGATGAACTGGACCACAATTAGTCCAACATATGATGTGTGTTTGTGTTTTTGTGTGCTATATGGCTGTTGTTGAGTTCTACTCTTCCTGTTGCTGTGTTATTCTTAGCGCAGTTCTTGCCCTTTTCCATCACTTTACACTTTAAAGTGATGGAAAAGAGGAAACTGAAATGATACAGGACACTTTAAAAATGAACAGGTATAGGATGAAACGAAACTGAAAAACGCAGGACATTGTATAAATGAACAGACATAGGATACAACGAAACTGAAAAGACATAGGACATTGTATAAAATGAGCAGACATAGTATATACCGAAACTGAAAAAAAAAAAACAAAAAAAAAAAAAAAAGGACATTGTTTAAATGAACAGACATAGGAGACAACGAAACTGAAAAGACATAGGACATTGTACAAATGAACAGACATAGGATACAAGGAAGCTGAAAAGACACAGGACCTTGCATAAATGAACACACATAGGATACAACTGAAACGGAAAAGACATAGGACATCGTATGAATAGATACAAATACAACAAAACGGAAAAGACAATGATCACTGTAAAACTGGAAACACTTACGATACAACGAAACTGAAAAGAGACAGGACATTGTATAGATAAACAAATACAGAACACAACAAAACTGAAAAGAGACAGGAAACTGTATAGATAAACAAATACAGAACACAACAAACCTGAAAAGAGACAGGAAACTGTATAGATAAACAAATACAGAACACAACAAAACTGAAAAGAGACAGGAAACTGTATAGATAAACAAATACAGAAACACAACAAAACTGAAAAGAGACAGGAAGCTGTATAGATAAACAAATACAGAACACGACAAAACTGAAAAGACACGGATCACTGTACAAATGAAAAGGCAAAGGATACAACGCATCAAGGTAAGGTCATGTAAGGTAAGGTAATGTAATGTTGCTTATAGCCCAGCCGACCGCAAAGGGCCATATCAGGGCTGTCACCACGTTTTCCAATCAACACAAAAGTCATTCATTCACACAACTATTTTAAAATACATCTTCTAAAAACCTACCCCGAAAATTTTGATTAAAAATCTTTCCACTATGAAATCTTAGATCCGATGAAATATGTTAATCTGTTTCGCGAATTTAAAGATCGCATCACATAACATGTTTCATTGTGAGTGGCACATGAGAAGGAATGCACCACGGAGCTTCTTCACTCTTTAAAAGGTGTGAATGAGTAAAATACGAATGGCCGTTGTGCAGCCGGCACAGAACCGTTAAGGATGCCGGGACAAAAAAGCTGAAATTGAGACAGATAACACTCAGCAATGCTTTATCTGGGACTGTTTTAAGGACAGAACAAAAAGGTGAAACACTGTTAACGTGAATTTAAGACTAATAACACACCATGAATAAGAGAATAGTGAAGGGGATAAAAACTGAATCACAAACCCTTGATGAAAGTCAAAGGGACACATTGACAGAATGCCACGAGACATTTCAGTATTCTGCCATTGACAGAATGCCATGAGACCGTTGGGTAAAACTGGCACTGACAGAAAGCCAGGAGACCGTGGGGTAAATGGCATTGACAGAATGCCATGAGACCGTTCGGTATTCTGGTATTGACAGAATGCCATGAGACCGTTCGGTATTTCTTGTATTGGCAGAATGTCATGAGACCATTCGGTATTATGGCATGACAGAATGCCATGATACCGTTCGGTTTGTGATTGTCAACCTGCAGCAGATGATTCTTTAAGACAGAATGCAATGAGACTAAAGAGCCGTGGTGTACATTTTCTTTGTTCTACACAGAATGAGATGAGAGGAAGGAGAGAGAGACGATGGGTCATCGGGGTATTTGGGATCTTGAGCGTGTGGCATTCTATCAGGGAGAGAGAGAGAGAGGAGAGAGAGAGAAGAGAGAGGTTGAGAGATGCAGAAGTGAGATTTATTGGGGGCAAAGGTGAGAGAGGACGGGAACAAATGATGGCGTGAGAGGACACACACACATAACACTCCAGCCAGACCAAGGAGTAAAGACCAGTTGACAGACGAGACAGGACGAGGAGAGGGGGCGGAGTGACTGTTCTCTTTCCGAGAGAGAGACCCCTGTAGAGGAGGAAGAGACAGAGAGAGCAGCGGAGACACACAACAGAAGACACACCATGCACACTTAAACGAGAGAGGAGACATACAGCGCCATTGAGAGAGAGAGATGAGAGAGAGAGAGGAGAGAGGGACCAGAGGACCCTTGGAGAGAGAGAGAGAGATTGGGAGAGACCAGGGACTAGAGGAGGGAGGAGAGAGAGATTTGATTGGAGAGAGATCTGGAGTGAGAGAATGAGGATGAGAGAGGGAGAGAGAGGAGAGAGAGAATAGTTTCGGCCTCCTGTCCCCAGAGGAGCCAGAGAGAGAGAGGAGAGAGAAGAGAACTGAGGCCCCCCCCCCCCCTCTGGAGGAGGAGAGAGAGAATAGCATTGAGGGGAATGGAGAGAGGAAGATCAGGGAGAGGTCCAAACAGCGAGGTCATTCTGAGACGACGAGTCAGCTTAGAGAGATGAGTAGAAGGAAGAGGGACATTAGAGGACCCGAGCGGAGAGAGAGGAGAGAGAGAGAGGACCAGGATGAGGGGCATTGAGAGGAGAGATGACGAGGAGAGAGAGTTCGGTTTGTGCAGTGTCAAGTTGATTTTTCGTGAGGTGCTTAGTACGTAAGTGGGGAGATGTTTAAGCATTCTAACCAATAGCCAGACCCCCCGCTGAGAGAGAGGGAGAGAGAGAGAGAGGAGAGAGAGAGAGAGGGGAGAGAAGGACCGGGTCTCCCATGGACGGAGAGGTGAGAGAGGAGGATAGAGAGAGAGAGCGAGAGAGAGAGAGAGATTACACAGGAGGAGTCCGGCTGGCGCATAGATAAGGTCACAGGTGAGTTCGAACCGTGCATGTTGACGTAAAATTGAGGGGCCGGACCTAGCTTCGTTTGTAGAGCGCCGGACTCGATGAGAGATCGAGAGCCGAGGAGATGAGAGAGAGAGAGGAGAGAGAGATAGAGAGAGAGATGAGGAGAGGATGCATGAGAGAGAGAGAGAGGAGAGAGAGCGTGAGTGAGATGCAGGCATACAGTTCTGTACTCAGTGATTTATATGATTATGATCGTGGATGTCATTCATTACCAGAGATAGGAGGTGCAGATGAGACCAGAGAGTGTGCGTGCACGCAATAAGAGAGAGCATATTATTTGATTTATACTGGTGGCACATGAGATAGGAGACTCGAATAACGCATGCTCGCGTGCTGTATACACACACACACACACACACACACACACACACACACACACACACACACGCAAGCACACACACACACACACACATGCGCGCTCTCTCTCTCTCTCTCTCTCTCACACACACACACACACACACACACACACACACACACACACTAAACATATACATACATGCGCGTGCGCGCGCGTCCTAGTGGTAAATGATGAGAGTCGATGGCAGCCTGGCACAGGGAAGGTCAATTGCGGCAAGGTGCCATTCTGCCCCTGCGCTCAGCAACACAGGCAACACACCATAAATTCATAACACCATGGCCGTGAGTAAGTCTTTGTGCAAAGATAGGCACAGCCACTAGACTGTCCACGAATCAGGGAGAGGTCCAAACAGCTCCCCATGTCAAACCATCGTCTGCAGACGGCGCTCCACTGGCTGGGTCATGTCTTAAGATTACCCTCTTCAAGACCTGCAAACCAGGCCATTAAATGGACCCCAGCAGGCCAGAGAAAAAGAGGACGACCCCAGGATGAGCTGGCGACAGACAGTGGAGAGAGACCTCAGACTCGTTGACAGAGCCCTCCCCCCCCCCTTTTTTTTTTTTTTTTTTTTTTTAAACAAACTGCTATCGGGTTCCAATGAGAGAGAAATGAAACGACAGGGATATGACTACACAGGAAAGTCCGGCTGGCGCATAGATAAGGTCACAGGTGGCTTCTGAACCGTGCAGTCTGACGTGAAATTGAGGGGGCCGGACTAGCTTAGTTTGTAGAGCGCCGGACTCGTCATCCTGGGTGATCTTGGTGTTGCGGGTCCCAGTCTCCGCCGGGAAGATTGGCTCGGAGTAGACACTAGGTCTGACCCCGCTCTCCATAAAGTCTTTCGAACGAGACTGTTATCAGCTGAGTTTCCGTGAGTGGATGCACGCACACAGACTGTTATCAGCTGAGTTTCCGTGAGTGGATGCACGCATACAGACTGTTATCAGTTGAGTTTCCGTGAGTGGATGCACGCATACAGACTGTTATCAGCTGAGTTTCCGTGAGTGGATGCACGCATACAGACTGTTATCAGCTGAGTTTCCGTGAGTGGATGCACGCATACAGACTGTTATCAGCTGAGTTTCCGTGAGTGAATGCACGCATAACATCTTGGGACAC
>JADBJO010000645.1:40000-52500 GCA_016801955.1 Conus betulinus | reverse complement strand
CTTCTTCTTCTTCTTCTCTCTCTCTCTCTCTCTCTCTCTCTCTCTCTCTCTCTCTCTCTCAACTCTGCGGGTATTCACTGAGGCACCAGAGAGAAGAAGAGTTCACCAGGTTCCTCAGTTTTGTCCATCATGTGCCAAGGCCTGGGGCCTCTGCAAATCATGTTTCTGTCCACTCTGCGATGCTGTCAGGCCATCGTTTCTTTGTCCTTCTCTGTCTTCCCCCCTCCTTCTCCCTCTTCCAACAGCTCCCGGGAAGATTGTTTTAGCAAGGCTACTGGATCTTTTTAAATGACCATGCCAACAGTAGTTTTTTTTTTTTTTTTTTTTTTAAATTCTCTACTGACTGATGACAGTCGATATTCGTCGGTTCTATCTGCAGCTTGATGGTTTGACGCACTTGATTGGTGATATGATTAGTGTATATGATGATGTGAGATTATCTTCGGCAGCATCGCACTTCCAGGGCTGGGCTACTTCCTTCCAGATTCGCTGTAAGGGTCCACGACTCGCATACGTCCTGGAAGATGGAATCTACCAGAGCACGCAGGAAGGAGCCTGGTCTGAAGTTTGATGGAGATGCTCATGTCCTTCCATACAGCTTATAGTCTGGACAGGGCTGTGGTTGTCTTTGCTGCCTTTGAGAGGATTTCTGGTGTGGGTCCCTCCTTGTTGATAATGGATCAGGGCTACGTGAATTGTTCAAACGGATTCTCCCTGTCTGTCTGTGGACAGTGTTATCAGAGTTGATGGTGATGGTGTGGCTGGGCCATCCACTTGGTCTTCTTGGCGCTGATCTCCATGCCGTACCTTGTTGATGTTTCATTCAGTCGTTCAACAAGCTCGGCGAGTTCATGTTCACTGTCTGCCAGACCAAAGACCAGCGTCATCTGCAAATCGGAGAGTCTCTGTGAAAAGTTCTTCCTCCAGTGCTGACTGTGCTGACATGAGCTTTAACTGCACCAGTCAGGACGCGTTCCAGGAGGACGTGGAAATAGTGAAGGGAGATATCTGTTAGGCTCTTCATACATAAAATCATTCAGTGCTGGGGGGGGGAGGGGGGGGGGGGGGGGGGGGGGGGGGGTGGGGGGGGGGGAGGTGGGGGGGGGGGGGGGGGGGGCGGGGGGGTGAGGGAGAGAGAGAGAGAGAGAGAGAGAGAGAGGGGGGAGAGAGAGGGAGAGAGAGACAGACGAGAGAGGACAGAGAGAGAGAGGAAGAGAGAGACGAACGGACACCGACGGAAGGACGGAGAGTGAGAGGACGGAGAGAGAGAGGAGACAGATAGAGAGAGAGAGAGAGAGAGACAGACGAAGAGACAGACAGACAGACAGACAGACACGAACGGACCAGACGGACAGGACGGGGAGAGAGAGGAGGTGAGTTAGAGAGAGAGGGAGAGAGAGAGAGAGAGAGATATAGAGAGGACAAGAGACACACACAGACAGACACCACACAGGAGGACACACAGAGAGAGAAGAGAGAGAGAGAGGAGAGAGAGAGAGAGGAGATAGAGAGAATAGAAGACTGACAATGACAAAGTTTATTGTCCATACAGCACTGCAGCCCTCAGACAAGAGGGTTTGTAATAAACAATTGTGAGCGCATGTCAGTTTATTCACTGATTCCACGCACGTACAGACATGCACGAGCACGAATGCACATGATGATGATGTTTATTTCCCCATGTACCAGACAGGCAAGCATAAGCCCTTTTAAGAGGGTCAGAGGGGGGAGGGGGGAAGAGAGAGAGAGAGAGAGAGAGAGAGAGAGAGAGAGAGAGAGAGAGAGAGAGGAGAGAGAGAGAGAGAGAGAGAAGAAGAATCCTCTCGCAATGCCTGTCAAACAATCTGGCAGCAGTATCTGTTAAAAGGAAGCAGCCACTCCGCGGATAACTTTGGCACCATGCCAGCTTCAAAAGCCCTATGATAATCTGTTTTCTCCCACGAAACACAGGAATCTTCGTAAAAACAAACAAACAAAACAAACAAAAAAAAAAACAGTCATAATTACTGCTGTCACATGAAAACAGTAGTCATCACTGAAGTTGTTTTTTATAATTAGTCGTTTTCTTTCTTTCTCGGCCTGATAAGGCGGCGGTCAAATGTAATCATGGAACAGATAATAATGACTCGTGAAATCAGATTATTAAGACAGATGAAAAACAGATAGGCCTTCTTGTGGCTGATAAAAACAGATTACTAAGACGTATGAAAACAGGCAATGATATCTCGTGAAAACAAGTAACCAGGACTCATGGAATCAGGTAATTATGACTAAAACAAATACGAAACTATAGCTCCAGTCCACGCGCATGGTTTTTACGTGGAAATATAAGCCCCCTTTATGAGCCTGACTGCCGAGTGTGATCAGGGAATATTGTTTTGTACATTTTCTATATCTGTACTTTGTATAGTCTTAAGACCACGTAGACTCTTTGTCGAAAATGCTCTCCTTTGTTTCGTATTTTTGTATCAAAAGAAGTGTTTCCATGCACCTTCCTTCAGGTCTTTTGGGTACATTTCGGCTTGTGGTCAGTTAGGCTGTTATTCATTCGTCACTTTCACAAGACGGTACTCTTTGTCACGATGATTTGTTTTCATGGATCACGGCTTTTTAGGGTCGAAATATTTTTGTGTGTGGTTTTTTTTTTTCTTATGGTCTTCACAGCGTAAAACCTGTTTTAAAAAAAAATTATTCTCGATCTGCCAAAAAATCACTGTTTTCCTTCCATAAGTACTCCTTTTCTCATGGCCACATTGAGCATTTTTCGCGTGAGAAGAGTAAACAAACACCAGAAAACAGTACTAATCACCAGAGCTCATTTGATATATATATTTTTTTCTATTTGCAAGCACTGATTACGGGCCTTTTGATTCTACTCAAGTGCCATATCAAGTGCCCCAAGAAACAACCCCGAGTCCAGACAGAAAGATGGAACCGTTTATTTACATTGCCTTGTCTCAAGTTCTGCTTTACATGCATGCCCCCCCCCCCCCCCCCCACCACCCCCTCTACGTCCCCATCCCCACTCCAGCTCATCCCTCATGCTCTGCCCCTCCACCTGCACCCCCGACCTCCCCTTCACACTCTCTCTTTCATGCCCTCTCCGTAACACCCCCCCCTCCACCTCCCCCCCCCCCCCCCCCCAATCCTCCACCTCTGTATTCCGCATCTTCTAGCTGCCGTGATCACCTGACAGCATTATCTTTCATCTGTCAGCTTCAGTGGCCAGGTGTCGCTTCCCCCTGTGTGACAGGCCTCTTACCGTGTTTTAGACAGATTGGTAGAGAGAGACACACCGAGACTGCTTTTGACATGCGCTTACAGACAGACATGTACAGAACGCGCTCATGCAAACACAGACACACGGACACAGACACACATGAGTAGAAAGCATACATACACAGACACAGAGACAGACAGAAGACAGACAAACACAAAGAGGGACCACACACAGACAACACACACACACACACACAACACACACACACACACACACACACACACACACACACACACACACACTTCTCCCCATCCCTTTCTCCTTCCAAATCACCGCCATCTCCGCACACACCCACATATGCATGCCACTAACAAAGAAGAAGAGAGGGAGAGAGAGAGAGAGAGAGAGGAGAGAGAGAAAGAGGAGAGAGAGAGAGAGAGAGAGAAACAGAGACAGAGAGACAGAGAGAGAGAGGAAGAGAGAGACAGAGAGAGAGAGACACCAGAGAGAGAGACATATGTACACACACAACCTTCCCCCCAGCCCTTCTACCCTTCTACACACCTCCACACACACACACACACACATTAATGCATCCCTCCGTCCCTCTCTCTCCTACAAGCAGTCATCCACATGTAAACCATCGCACACGCAGACAGAAAATGGACAGCGGACACATACACAAACGCGCACATGTACACATCTCTCTCTCTCTCTCTCTCTCTCTCTCTCTCTCTCTCTCTCTCACACACACACACACACACACACACACACACACACACACACACACACACACACGCACGCACGCACACGCGCGTATGGTCGCACACATACTCCTCTCTCGCTCTCTTTCACACACACACACACACACACACACACACACACACACACCACACACACACACACACACACACACAACACACACACGCACCTACGCACACGCGCGCACAGGCGTACGACCGCAACTCGCACACTTACTCTCTCTCTCTCTCTCTCTCTCTCTCTCTCTCTCTCTCTCTCTCCACACATCACACACACACACACACACACACACACACACACACGCGCGCGCACGCATGCACACGCACCACGCACGTATGCCGCTCACTTAGACAATGGAAGCTGTGACTTTCAAGCATGTTTGTATCCTTCGCTTCCAGTTCACTGCATTGGTATCAATCAGCTTTGTTCTCTTCCACTGTTCAATGTTAAATGTCCATACTCAGCTGCCAGAGTTTCCATAGCAGGTGGGGTGGCCGGGGGGACTCTCCAGATTCAACTTCATGAGTACGGGGTCAAAACAGCAGTGGGTTGGCAGGTTGGGAATTGTCAACCACTTCAAAAATGGAATGGACAACCCGCACGAGTCCCAAAATGAGAGGCGGGTGGGGGGACAAAGCGTTCCATGAGACTCGATGGCGGGGTTGAAGGATGTTTAGGGAGGAGCGAAGGGTGGGAATGAGGGGGGGGGGGGGGAGGAGGATGTGATCTTATCTAATACTGCACAAATACAGGTCCGAATCCACAGTTACGAGTAGCGCCCCCCCCCCCCCCCCCCCCCCTCCCCCCTCTTCCCCCCCCTCAAATGCTAGATACTCTCTATTTCATTCAACCCAAAGGTACATGGAACATACTTATCTCAGTCCACATTACAATAAATTCGCTGCACAGTTTCAGACCTTATACTGTACCTGACTTTTAAGAGAGCCCCAATGTTTTTTGTTTACTCTACGTACAAATAAAATCGACATGATCCCTTTGTTATCCTGCAGTCTGCTAGGCTGTTAATTCCCAAATTCACGTTTCCCGAGCAATAGCGCATGAACACAAGTGGTCCACAAGTCATGCGTATTTTCACTATTGTTGATGACGTTGGCATTGACCTAATTCATTAAACCCGAATACAACGACAGAGTCTTCTTTTTCCCATCAAAAGTCTTTTCACAGCAGCATGGCCATTTCCATCTATTCAAAATGCGTTGGTCCAACCTGAACTCGACCATAGCCATAAACTCTGACCAGAACCACCAGAACGACATGAGTGGCCAGCGAAAAACGCAATTTTTTTTTTTTAATGTTGCACAACCGGGATTCTAATTCGCCACCCGCTGTATGCCAGGTCGCAATGTTGGCCTAACTCAGTAAGTGTCCCAGGGTACCCTCACCCTCCACCTACACCCCCCCCCCCCCCCTCTCAAACGCACATATTTCCTACATCGTCCTAAAGTTAGTTATATCCAGGTTTAACCGCACTCGAACCCGTGAAGTGTGATTGACAGACAGGAATAAGCAAACATCCTACGGTAGGTGAGGTGAGTGGGAAACGAAGAGGCGGGGTTGTGTGTGGTGTGGGGGGGGGGGGGGGGGGGAAGAAGGGGCGGCTGGGTGGTGGTGTGGGGGGGACACGGGGCCGGGGGGGGGGGATGTGGGGGGGGGGGGGGGGGGGGGGGGGGGGGGGCGGGAGGGCCGGGGGAGGGGGGGGGGGGGGGGAGAGAGGGAGGGAGGGAGACTTATCTACCATGACTGGGACAATCCACCAGAGGGACCGGAAGGGTACCACCAGAATGGGTAATAACGGATATGAGGAAGGGAGGGAGGAAAACGAGAATGAAATGGTAATGGTTCTACTAGTCTGGAGGAAGGGGGAAGGGAGAAGGGGGAAGGGAGGAGGGGGAGCAGCGGGAATCGTACTTGCTACGCCACGTGTCTGTACAAAACTCGGTGCTTTTCTGCTGTACCTGTGCTGAGACAAGCAGGCATCCCGCTGCCGCTAGTGCTGGTCGCCCCATGGTATTAGTGATTATATCACTAACATATGGCAAGCACAAAAAAAAGACCCCCCCACAAAAACAAAAACCAAAACAAAACAAAAAAAAAATTGTCATGTCATTGTTCTTACGCGCACGCGCGTGCATGTGCGTGTGAGAGAGCAAGAGAGCGAGCGAGCGAGGCGAGCGAGCGAGCGAGAGAGACAGAGACAGAGAGAGAGAGAGGAGAGAGACAGACAGAGATAAATTGTACAAGGTCCTTGCATGAGTATTATGAATTTTGTTGAGAGATTTTGATGAGAGAGACAGAGAGAGAGACAGACAGACAGAGACAGAGAGGATGTGAGGGAGCAGAGAGAGAGGAGAGAGAGGAGAGGAGGACTGGAGGAGAGAGAGAGAGAGAGAGAGGACGAGAGAGAGAGAGAAGAGGAGAAGAGAGAGAGAGGGAGGAGAGAGAGAGGACAGAGACAGACAGACAGACAGACAGGACAGACAGACAGGACAGACAGACAGAGATGAGGATGTGAGGGAGCAGGAAGGGGGACAGAGAGAGAGAGAGAGAGAGAGAGAGAGAGGAGACAGACAGACAGACAGACAGACACAGCTGGAGATAGATAGATAGATAGATAGATAGATAGATAGATAGTAGATAGATAGATAGATAGATAGATAGATAGATAGATAGATAGATAGATAGATAGATAGATAGACAGACAGAGAGAGAGACAGAGACAGAGAGGATGGAGAGGGATGGTGGGACACACACACACACACACACACACACACACACACACACACACACACACACACACACACACACACACACACAGGTGTGGAGTTATGGGCGGGGATGGTGGGTTGTGGGAAGCCTAGAGAAATGTACTGAAAACCGAAGGGAATTCAACACCCAACCAAAACAAAAAGCTAAAATGACGCCAGGAGAGACAGACAATCTAGCACAAATTCACACTGCAGAGTACCTTTACATACACAATTTATCTCTTTCTCCTCCCCCCCCCCCCCCCCGGCCCCTCTGCCTCTTCTTGATGACTCAAGCAGTTTTCGTTGTTATATTTACATAAGCGGATAAAGTGTAGTCCACGATCGACATGGCAGACCCATTCCTTACCAGACCCTGCAGTTAATCCAAGTATATATCGCCATAATAACAGTCAACTTCTGACTTCACGGCCATCTAGTTTCTTTGCGTGGGGGGTGGGGTGGGGGGGGTGGGGGGTGGGGGGGGGGGCTTTCTATGAGTTAAACCGAGGTTTCAGACTCAGACAGCGACGTAAATCATGGCGATCTTGGAGCTTCTGGTCCTGTGGGCACACAAAGGGAGAGCTCACTAGGAAAAAACCAGAATGACTTTCAAGGGACAGGCAGCCGTCAGATATAAAGTGTGGCCTGTTTTTGAGAGAGAGAGAGAGAGAGAGAGAGAGACTGACAGAGAGAGAGAGGGAGGAGAGAGCATGAGAGGAGAGAGAGAGGGGGGGGTGGGAGAGCAGGGACTGATTTAATGAAAGTAGTAGTAGTAGTGTAGTAGTAGTAGTAGTATAGTAGTAGTGGTGGTGGTGGTGGTGTGGTGGGATGAGGAAGAAGAAGACGTAAGAAGAGAGAAGAAAGGGGGGAAGAAAGGATAGAAGAGAAGAAGAGAAAGAAAGAAGGAGCAGAAAACGAAGAAGAAGAAGAGAGGGAGGAAGAAAGAAGAAGAGAAAGAAGAAAAAGGAAGAGAAGTAGAGAAGAAGAAGAAGAAAGAGAAGAAGAAGAATGAAGAGAAGAAGAAGAGAAGGACAGACGAAGAAGCGAGAGGAAGAGAAGAAGAGGAAAGAAAGCCAGAACGAAGAAGACGAGGGAAAGAGGAAGAAAGAAGAAAAGAGAAGAAGAAGAAGGAAAGAGAGAGAAGAAGAGGAAAGGAAGAAAGAAGAAGAAAGAAGCGAGGAAGAGGAAGAGGAAGGAAGACGACGAGAAGAAGAGGGAAGGGGAAGAGGGGGAGAAGAAAAGAAAGAGTTAGGAAAGGAGGAGAAGAGGAGAGAAGAAGAAAGAAGAATCAGCAGCGAAGAAGGAAGAAAAGAACTGAGGGGAAGAGGAAGACGAAGAGAGAAAAAAGAGAAAGAAAAGGGAAGAAGAAGAAGAAAGAAGAAGGGGAGAAGAAGAAGGGTAGCCAGAGGACAAGAAAGAAGAAGGGAAAGAAGTAATCGAGATGTAGAAGAAGATGAAGAGAGAAGAGAAAAGAAGAGAAGAGAGAGAAGAGGAGAAAGAAAAGAGAGAGGAGAAAGGAGGAAAGAAGAGAAGGGATTGAAAGAAGGGGAGAAAAGGGGAAAAAAAGAAAGATAGGAGGAAAAAGAAGAGGTGGGAAGAGAAGAGAGGGGGAGGAGAAAGAAGTAAGAGAGGAAGAAAGTAGAAAGAAGAAGGGAAGCAGAGGTGGAGAAGAAGAAGAAAGAGGAAGAAGAACGAGGAAGAAGAGAGAAGAACAGAAGAAGAAAGAAGAGAAGTCAGAACGAAGACTCAAAGGAAAAGAAGAGAAGAAGTAGAAGACACGCATGTGAGACGACGACGACGACGACGACGAGAAGAAGAAGAAGACGAAAGAAAGAAGAAGAAGAAGAAGTGAAGAAGAAGGGGAGAAGGAGGAGTAGACGACGACGAGGACGAGGAAGAGGGGGAGAAAGAGTAGAAGGGGAGCAACAATGGCAAGTATAAAGTGAACAAGAAAAAACTAACAACTGAGGCAGCCAGCTCACACGTGAGATATTGTAACCGGCATGTAACAGGTCAGTAAAAACAGAAGAGGATAAAAGGCGGGTGGACAGACAGAGGGGCTGGAGGTAAGGGATGGAGGAAGTGGAGGGAGAGGGGGGGGAGGAGGGGGGATGCAAGGGGAGGGATTGGGAAAGGGGTAGGCTCGGAGGGTCGACAGACTAATGGTGATGGTTTGGATTCAGCACTCGGCCCTGAGAATCGGCTGACAAGACACGCGCATTTGCCGTTCCCTTGTTCTTCTTCTTTTTTTTCTTTTCGCTTATCCTCAGCCTCAACAGAACACTAGCTGATGTCAAGTCAGCTCTCGTGCTCAAACTGAGGATCCAGAATTGCGTGTGTGCACGCATGTGCGCGCGTGCGTTTGTGCGTGCCTCTGTGTGTGTGTGTGTGTGTGTGTGTGTGTGTGTGGTGTGTGTGTGTGTGTGTGTGTGTGTGTGTGTGTCTCTTCCTCTGTATGTGTGCGTGTGCGTGCGTGCGTGCGTTTGCGTGTGTGTGTGTGTGTGTGTGTGTGTGTGTGTGTGCGTGTGCGTGCGTGCGTGCGTTTGCGTGTGTGTGTGTGTGTGTGTGTGTGTGTGTGTGTGTGTGTGTGTGTGTGTGTGCGTGCGTGCGTGCGTGCGTGCGTGCGTGCGTGCGTTTGCGTGTGCGTGTGTGTGCGTGTGTGTGTGCGTGCGTGCGTGCGTGCGTGCGTGCGTGCGTGTGTGTGTGTGTGTGTGTGTGTAATGTTGTCACACATGAAAACAGGGATGAAACCGTTTTGCTGTAGTTGTTACTACATCATGTCCTGGTATGCAGGGAACGTCCTCCGCATGGAACCCACAACTGTCCGTAGCAGGCAGTGATATTCAAAGCCAGCGACTTGCTGCACGGATACGGGACGTCTGACCTTTTTTGCTATGTAACAAAACACCTAAACACACGCATGATTTCTGTCCACAGATTTGTAGAAATTATCTCTCTCCCCCCCCCCCCCCCCCACCCCCCCCGTCCAATTTCTGTCCAGTGACGTCGCCAGACTGATCGTCTGCAAACACGAACGAGCGTATATACATACGTCTCTGTACATGCGTGCGTATGACTGTTTACCACACTGACAGACAGACGGCCAAACAAGCCCCAGATGAAAAAAACAGATGAAAAAAAACAGTGGTGAACAATCCTTCATTGTAGAACTAAATGGCAGTCATATGTATCCAATCAAGACCATTATTTACAATATCAATCACTGAAGCATTTAGTAACTGGTCCATGTCGATGCTACAGCAATCTTGTTTCGATTCTGCCAAAAGGTATCTTAGCGAATACTGAGGACAGCAGCCTCCTAAGTTACATGTTTCTGGGCATATGTTATAAGCTAATGAATAAGCACAACTCGAAATGCAAAACAAGAAAGATAACGAACTCCGTGTACTTCTCCTAAACCTAATGCAAGGGAGGTAATTCAGATCATGCAGATGAATCATAATGCTAATCATGTAGTCTGGCATGTAGATTAATATTAATGAATAGAAAATACAGTGATGAAAAAAAGACGGAGTCATGCAATCTAGCTTCTAAATAAATTTCTGTTTCATTTCAAATCCATTTCATCTACAAACAAGATATTTTCTTTCAGTGCTTAGGGGCAGAAAGCAAATCCTTTGTGATTGTGTTTGGATATAATTTTTCCCCTCGCACCAAAAAACAGTAATGTCTTCTGATTGGTAGAAAATGTCGTCGGTATTTTTCATTGTCTGTGTGACTGGAGTATAACTAAAGCAAAGCCATAGACACTTTAAACAACAAGAGAAGTAACTCTTTCAACAACCGAAGAAAACGTGTGTGAAGATCTCTATGTCAAGCTACAAAAGAAATGCTGAAAACAAGTCTTTAATTTCAAGTCTTTACTATTTCCTGAGTGAAAAATTGATTTGGGTTATTTCTTTTCAATCAGCTGTTTCGATGATCTTTTAGCATTATCAGAATTGTGTCTTATCTTTTATAAATTCATTTGTAAGGAACAAATAAATCTCAGTTAATGTAATAACGTACTTATCTATTCATATCAAGTCATCAAATCACTCTCGTCCCCCCCCCTTTCTTTTTCCTTACTTATTCATTTCACTATTTATTTTCCCTGGGTTCTTCTTTATCAGCAGTAGCAGTAGAACAGTAGCAGTATTATCATGAAAGATTATTAGCACCCCCCCCCCCCCCCCCCCCGCCGCTCCTCAATCCTAATCTTTACGTCTTCAAGACAGATAACTCTCACATACTTTCCACTCACAAAACAAAGACACCAACTACGCACAGCTAGGCCACTATACATTTTCCTTGGGTCTCCTTCATCTTTTGTTTGTCCGTCTGAGCTTCAGTATCGAAAGGCGTTACATCTGAGTTGTCCTTCCTTAGTTCCATTCGTTTTGGCAGCGTGGGTAGCCCATTCCACAGTCCACGCTAAGGAAGACTGGACAAAGTCCTAGTTTAAAAGCCCCCGTTTGTTTTGGTGTCATCTAATGGTGCTGTCACGGACAGACTGCCGGTTTCTCTTCGTCAGATACGAATAAATGAAAACGATTCAAATGGAAGAGGCGAGAGGGTGGGGGGGGTAGGGTGGGGGGGGGAGATGCATTAGTATGAAAGTGCCAGAACTTCCCTTCCTGAGAGCGCAAATCAACGCGGGTGGTGTAGGGGCCTCTAAACTACGACACTGCCGACCTCTCTTCTTTCACTTGACGACTGATACTAATATTCTGATGATTCTGTCATTTTGCGGGAGGCTGCAGTTTTACAGCTCCGACTGGAGACCATCGTAACGTTGAGAGAGAGAGAGAGAGAGAGGAGAGAGAGAGACGGGAGAGAGAGAGATGAGAGAGAGGAGAGAGAGGGAGGGACAGGGAGGAGAGGGAGAGAGAGGAGAGAGAGAGAGAGAGAGAGAGAGAGAGGGAGAGGAGGGAGGGAGGGAGGGAGGGAGGGAGAGGAGAGAGAGGAGAGAGAGAGAGAGAGAGAGAGAAGAGGGAGGGAGGGAGGGAGGGAGGGAGCGGAGAGAGAGGAGAGAGAGAAGAGAGGAGAGAGGAGAGAGACACTTGGAGAGAAGAGAGGAGCAGACAGACAGACAGACAAACAGACAGACCAGACAGACAGACAGACAGACCAACACAGAGACACCGACAGGACGACCAACACACACACACACCACACACACGCGCGCGCGCGCGCGCGCGCACAAGACAGAGAAGAGAGAGAGAGAGAGAGAGAGAGAGAGAGAGAGAGAGAGAGAGAGAGAGAGAGAGAACATTCTGGCAGCGGTGCCTCAGAACAATGCAGATTCTGCAAGATAACATGACAAGTATAATTATGCCGGAGACTTTCACGTGGCCTGTCTTGAACGTGCGTGGGTCGACAAATGAGCGTCACTGTGCTGCTGTACTTACTTACTGATCTGTCTGCCTGCCTGCCTGCCTGCCCTGGCCTGTCTCTCTCTCTCTCTCTCTGTCTCTGTCTCTCTCTCTCTCTCTCTCTCTCTCTCTCTCTCTCTCTCTCTCTCTCTCTCTCTCTCTCCTTTTTTCTTTCCTAGCAAATGTCATTTGTTGAGACAGCTCTCTTCGTCCATACCATAATTCCTGCTTTGTGTCCTGGTTAATTTCCTTCACAATGAACACGAAATCACCCTCTCTCTCTCTCTCTCTCCTCTCCTCTCTCTCTCTGGAAAATGTAATTTTTGAGACAGCATTCTTCGTCCATGCCATAATTCCTGCTGTGTGTACTGGTAA
>JADBJO010000645.1:7500-22500 GCA_016801955.1 Conus betulinus | reverse complement strand
CACTGAACTCAACTGTAGCCCTATCTTTGTGCCAGGTGGGTTTCCCAAAATAATCCCATTCCTTTCATTTTAAATGTGTCCCCGTGGAACCATCTGGTATGTAGCTTGATGGGCATATGAAAGAAAAGAAGGTAAACCAACTTTCAGACACCAGGAACACGCTCAAAACAGTATAATTGTGACGATCTATAACATACTCGATTCCTTCAGCAATGCCTTAGCGCATTAATGTTTGGTGTGTGCATCCACACTTAACAACAAAAGAGACAGAGATAAAAAAAAAAAAAAAAAACCACCCAAAGACGAAGATTAACCAGTCTACTTCCTAACTCAGCTTCTTTCCGGTTAAAACCAACTTCATTTTCAAAAGAAACAAGAAAAACGTTGCGTTCATACAGGGCGAAAGGTCAAACAGAAAATCTTTTTGGACTATATTCAACCCTTTTCTTTTTCTCGCCATGCACCAAAAATAGTAACTTCATCTGATTGGTTACGTAGAAACTTGCGACAACCACTCATTCTTCCAGGATTGCTTGGGTAAGATGGAGTCCAGGGACCGGAAATTTATGCTGATCCGGCCAACCGGTGACTGAAGTCTGTACAAGTGCCGCTAAAGGTGTATTTATTGTCTTGTCAGTCCAACGTTGTCGGCCTCTACGTCCACTATAAGCTCCATATAAATCTCGGTCCTGGCAAAGAACGAAGTAAGCACGCTGCATAAATAAGTTTCACGTTGTCTACCTTTACCTGTGTTTACTAAAACCGTCTGTGCAATGAGTCTGTCTCTCTAGCTACTGATCCATCTACTTATGTATGCATCTATTTAGCAATCTATATGAATCTGTCTGTCTCTCTCTACCTACTAATCCATCTATTTATGTGTGTATCTATTCATCAATCTGTCTACCTAACTATTTTTCTGTCTGTCTGATGAAAATCTGGAAAGGCTATATCAATGTTCTTTTCCTTTTCATATGGGGCGTCGCATCTTCATGTTGTAACGTGTGTGTGTGTGTGTGTGTGTGTGTGTGTGTGTGTGTGTGTGTGTGTGTGTGTGTGTGTGTGTGCGTGCGCGCGTGTGTGCGTGGGGCGTGCGCTTATGCGTGTGTGTGTGTGTGTGTGTGTGTGTGTGTGTGTGTGTGTGTGTGTGTGTGTGTGTGTGTGTGTGTACGCGCGCACGCGTGTGTGTGGGTGTGTTCTGAACGACTCGTCAAATCGAGGTACGTCGTCCGCACTGTGGAGGTTTTGTATGTATGACCACAAAGATCAGCCAGCAGCGAGCTGACTGGGGGTTCCGACCGATGTCACAACGCACGGAGTTTGTGACGCTCATGCTGAGATCGAAGTCATTTTGGTCTTGGGGGAGATGGAGCTCTTCAGTATACCACCCTTACCACCTTTCCATCCACTGCTCCTCCCCAAACCCTCCCATCTCCCCCCTCTCTCTTTAACGAAAAACACGCCCGCACACACACACACACACACACACACACACACACACACACACACACACACACACACACACACACACACACACACACACGCACGCACACACACACACGCAAGTGGCAAATGTGGTTTCTCAGAGACGAATTCAGTTCAACAGTTTTCTGTACATTCCCCTTTTCCTTCAACTTCCTCTCCTCCTCCTCCCTTCCCCCCCCCCCCCCCCTCCTCCTCCTCCCCCCCCCACTTCTTCTTCTTCTTCTTCTTCTTCTCCTTCTCCTTCTCCTCCTCCCTCCTCCTCCAGAAAAGTGGCGCATCGAAATGCAAGAACCAGGCTAGGTGAAACGTAACTGAGATTTTGAACAGCCTTTGTACAAGTGCACTACACCCCCCCTCCCCCCCACCTTCCCTCCCCCCCCCCCACCTTCCCTCCCCCCCCCCCCCACCCATCTTTCCTCACTCACTACCACAATCGTCTTCCCACCTCTCTCGCCCCCCCCCCTCCCCCCCCCCTCTCCCCCTCCCCCCCCCCCTCCCCCTTTTCCTGACTTCCTTTTTCAGCTGCCTTGGTGAGGGCCTACCGTCAGTGCGCGGAAGGAAGACAATACGTTTGGAACCAGGTCAGCGGTTCAAGGTGCCAGAACAAGAGAGAGAGAGAGAGAGTGCGTTCAGTCAGGGTTGTCTTCCGCTACTTTTCTCCTCTTTTTCCCTGCGTTTTCCTACACTTTCCTACAGCGGTTTTCACACTGTTTCTTCAGCTCTCCACGTCTTTTTTTTCAGACTTGTTGATATCTTTTGCTTTAGCGTTTCTTCCTACCTTTTCCTTATGTTTTGCCTGATCTCTTCCTACTATTTTGATGGGTTTTTTTTTCACCTTTTTCTTCTCCCCCTCCTCTTTTATCCTCCCCCCCCTTTTCTTTTTTGTTTGTTTTTCTTTATTCTTTTCCTTTTTCTGAATGTCACACCTTTTCCTAGTTTTTTTTTTTTCTGACCTTGAAAGTCCATCAAATCATCTTCAGGGTACACGGAATGTGTGACCAAACAACACAGGGTCAGTCAAACGTAGCAGAGAATATTTGTGGCTGAGCAACACATGTAGTAAAACGTTGCGCTTAATACTGGTCTTGAACGACACATGTAGCAAAAACGTAGTACAAAATATTTATGGCTGAATGACATATGTTGTAAAACGTGGTACATACTACTTGTGGCTGAACGACACATGTAGTTTAAAATGTAGTGCATAATACCTGTGGCTGAACGACATTATGGAGTCAAACGTAGTGTATGCATAATACTAGTGGCTGAACGACACATGTATTAAAAGCGTGGCGCATAATACTTGTGGCTGAAAACGACACATGTAGTAAAAAAACGTTTACCGTAGTGCAGTGATAATACTCGCGTCCGAACGGTACATGTAGTTAAACGTAGTGCATAATACTTGTGATTGAAATGAAAGTAAAACGTAGTACATAATACCAGTGGCTCAACGACACATGTAGTAAAACGTAGCGCATAATACTTGTGGCTGAACGACATATGTAGTAAAAACGTATTGCATAATACTTGTTGCTGAACGACAAGGCCTATATAGTAAAAAAGTAGTACATAACACTTGTGGCTGAACGACACATGTATAAAAACGTAGTGCATAATATATGGTGGCTGAACGACATACGTAGTAAAAACGTAGTGCATAATTACTGTGGGCTGAACGACACATGTAGTAAAAAACGTAGTGCATAATAATTTATTGTGGCTGAACGACACGCGTAGTAAAAGGTAGTAGAGCATAATTATTGTGGCTGAACGACACATTTAGTATAAAACGTAGTGCATAATTACTGTGGCTGAACGACACACGTAGTAGTAAAACGTAGCACATAATACTTGTTGCTGAACGACACATGCAGTAAACCATAGTGCATAACACTTGTGGCTGAACGACATATGTAGTAAAACGTATTGCATTATACTTGTTGCTGAACGACACATGTAGTAAAACGTAGTGCATAATTATTGTGGCTGAACGACACGCGTAGTAGTAAAACGTAGTGCATAATACTCGCGGCTGAACGGTACATGTAGTAAAACGTAGCATACAACACTTGTAACTACACAACACGCGTAGTTCAACGTAGTATATAACAGCATTTGTGACTGAACGGCCTTCAGGTGAGGACCTAGTGTTGTCGCCTGAGGAAAAAGAGGCGTGATCGTCGTGAGATAAGACATAAGGTAGATCGACAAGAATGTCGCTTGCGCGCGTGCCAACATAGCCACACCGACTGTGATTCCCATAACATGTCTTCACAGACGAGCTAACCCTATGCTGCATCTGGTTAGACGAAGAGAGAAAGAATGACAGAACGAAACGTAGTGGATAATTATTGTGGCTGAACGAAACGAGTAGAACGTAGAAATAATATTGTGGCTGAAAATACATTTAGTAAAAAGTAGAGCATAATTAGCAACGACACATGTAAGAAAAGTAAGACTGTTGCTGAACGACACAGCTAGTAAAACGTAGTGCATAATACTTGTGGCTGAAACGACACATGTAGTAAAAACCATAGTGCATAATACTTGTGGCTGAACGACACATGTAGAGAAACATAGAGTGCAGAAAGACTTGTTGCTGAACGACACATGTAGTAAAACGTAGTGCAACTGGCTGAACGACACGTAGTAGTAAAAACGTAGTGCATAATACTCGCGGCTGAACGGTACAACAGTAAAAGCATTATGTGGTGCTGAACAATAGTAAACTAGACTGAGCGCACACACGCGTAATCGTCGGACATAGTTAAAACGGTATGAGTATGCAGCAAAATGTTGTGACACTGAACGGCCACGTATCATTGTGAGGAACGGCCTTCAGGTGTTGTCGCCTGAGGAAAAGAGGCGTGACGTCGTGAGATAAGACATAAGGTAGATCGACAAGAATGTCGCTTGCGCGCGTGCCAACAGCCACACGACTGTGATTCCCACACATGTCTTCACAGACGGAGCTACCCTATGCTGCATATCTGGTTAGACGAGAGAGGAAAGAATGACAGAACGAAAAGGGGAAGGACACGAAAGAGCAGAGGTAGAAACAGAGATGAAAAATAAGGAGCAGCAGACGAAACTGAAGAAAAGTAACACGAGAGAGAGAGAGAGAGAGAGAGAGAGAGAGAGAGAGAGACAGAGAGAAACGAGAAACAGGTAACACTAAACAAACAAACAACAACAACAAACAAACACACAACAACAACAACCACACACACACACACACACACACACACACACACACACACACAAAGACACACACACACACACACCATACAAGAGAGAGGAGACGCACGCACAACAACACACGCTCAACGCGCGCAACACACAACACACAAACAAAACAACACCTTCTCTCACACACACACACACACACACACACACACACACACACCCAACCACCTTACACACCACGCACTACGCACAGCTTACACACACGCTCGCGCGGCGCGCACACACACATCTCAACAACAGCCTTCGAAGAATGGAGGAGGACACCCCCAACCCACCTTCGCCCCTAACGACAGTTAAATCACAAACAGAACAGAAAAGCAACGAAGATGGAGGAGGAAAGAAAGACAAACAGAAAACAGTCCCGCACGGACAAGCAGAACCCATGCTTACTCGTATTCGACCAGCAAGGGAGGGAACTCTGAACATCGTCGATGTCAGAGTTATCAGTCGAACTCTCCGGCCATCTTGATCCACAATAGAATCGTGCGGACTCATTTGTGGATGTTCCATACATTTTTTTTGTTAAAAAAAAAAAATCGAGAATAATTTCCGATCGCATTAACTCTCTGAATCCATGTACACCATTTTCTGTATGAACTAGAAGTGAGAGGGAGGCCTTTTCTCGGTCACGTTATGCAGATGCATTTTGGCTAGATTTTATCCCCTCCCCTCCCTCCCCTCTCCCCCCGACCACCCCCACTGCTGTCCCAAAGCATGCCCTCCAGAGTGGGAAAACTGAAATTCTTTAATCAATATCGAAAACTTTGTACAATGTCCATCATTTGTCCCCTGTCCTGAGTACTGTTTCAGGCTGAGTGGTTATCAGATTCATTCATGACTTTTAAACAAGACGTCACTTAAGCGAAAGAGCGGAAGTGGGACGGGGGAAGTATGAATAATTGAAAATTAGCATTCAAACTTCGACCAAAAGTATGCAAAAACGTTCTAGATCCAGCCAGCCATTGACCATCCAGCATCATCATCATCATCATCATCATCATCATCATCATCATCATCATCTCTCTGCCTCTCTCTCTGTCTCTTTCTCTGTCTGTCTGTCTGTCTCTCTCTCTCTCTCTCTCTCTCTCTCTCTCTCTCTCTCACACAGAGAGGGGGGGGGGGGGGAGGGGGGAGGGGAGAGAGAGTTCTCTTCTCTTAGTCGGTTAGTCAACCGTTCGCAAGCTGACTGATCACGAGCCAGTCTTTCTCCCCCAGTGGTACATATAGCCTCCACATGCGTCGCTCGAGCATGAAATTTTAACTGGCTCGGGCTTGTGGCAAAGAAGTCTGCTATTACTCTAGTGTTAATTCCTTCAGGCCACTAGCCCATAGAAACAGGGTCAAGGTGCAAAATCAGTATGTACGTAGAGATAAACATAAAAAAAAGAAAAATGCCTTCATGCATCATATGAACAGCCGTTCAACAATCTGCCTACATTTGCATACATTCAATGACTAACTTTCTCTGACGAAGAGCATAGAAAACGTACATTGCTAGTTTTCGCATAGGTATCATAGATCTATTACGCAGAATATCAACATAACGCTGTCCGATTCCGGCCAAATATTTGGATCTGATTTCATTATACAAAGGACAACAATGTACAAAATGATTTTCATCTTCAGTTATTTTACAGGCAGGACATAAAAAGTTAACATTTTCACAGAATGTTTTTCTAAAGGTCGATCCATTTATTGGTAACACACAGTTCTTAATTTAATGATCCCGTCCCGGAAACATCTTATATCTAGAAATTGGAAATAAGATTCACTTTCAAATGATCTTTTAAAGAGCCTGTAGGTGCTGTATATATCCTTGCTCATAACAGATGCATTCCATTCTTGCATATAGTTATCTTTCAATCGTTGTTTGAACAAAGACACAATGAAATTTCACACCCTATTCCTTGGTTTAACCACGCATCCCCAAACCCCATTCTGCACAAAATATTTCTTACTAAACTAGCCCAGCACGTTTTACCTCTGTCATCTAAATTCTTAAGCATGATATACGACAGTTTTGGAAGTCTTGTAGTGTCCATCTTCAAGATCTTAAGCCAGTACTTAATACATCTCACAGAACTATTAACGAACAATGGGTATCGCCCGATCTCACCATAAACGAATTTATTTGGTACTTTTAAAGGGACTTTCAAAAACCGCTTACATGCAAATGTGTGTACTTTTTCAATATTATAGCATTCTATTTAGGCCCCACATTTCAGCTGCATACATTAATATAGGTTGCACCTGAGAATCAAAAATTCTAAAGAAACAAGGTTTTGAAATATCATGAAGTCTGCTGATATGTTTCACGCATTCAATACAAGCTCTTCTGCCTTTTACTGCCAGGGCATCAACGCATTTCTGCAAGCTCATTTTCGTCGTAAAGACAAAACCCAAATAATTATATTCATTTACGACTTCCAAGGTATTACCGTCCAAAGTCCATTTATCGCTCTTGCCCAAAAAATCCCCCTTTCCGAAAAAAACCAAAATTTTTTGTTTTATCTGTATTTATATTCAAAAAACGTTTTTTTTTACAAGCATCATTTAAAATATCAATTTGATTCTGAAGACCTCTTGCAGTGATGGACAAAAAGGACAATGTCATCTGCAAACAAAAGCAGGAATAGTTCATCAAGACCAGGTAAGAGTTGAACACCATGCATACCATATTCACCCACGGCTGCCGCAATTTCGTTGATAAAAATTGAAAAAAAAAGTTCAGGGCTAAGTATACAGCCTTGTCTCAAACCAACAGGACATTCGAAAAATTCTGTCAAATGATCATCAATCCTTACACACGAAACTACAGAGTTATATATTGCCATAACAGCCTTCATAAATTTACCATGTATCCCATTTTTTAGTAGAATTTCAAACAAAGGGTCCATGTTGCACCGAGTCAAATGCCTTTTTAAGATCTACAAAAACACACACATAGAGTTTGCCTCCTCTTTTTTGAAAAGCACTTTTCAATAATTGCGTTTCAAAGTAAAAATATGATCAAAAGTAGAATATCCCTTTCTAAATCCTGCCTGAGACTCTGTTAACGTTCTGTTTGTTTCAATCCACTTTACAAGTCTTTGATTTAAAATGATAGTATAACATTTGCTCATCAAGCTTAACAAGGAAACTCCTCTGTAATTGTCTGGCTGAGTTTTGTCACCACTTTTTTAAAGATTGGCACAATGATAGCTTTTGTCCAATCTTCAGGGTATGAACCGTTATCAAATAAAGTATTGAATAATTTCGTCATAAAAGCAGCTGACAAATCGCTACATAATTTTAACATTTCTGGAACTATTCTGTCGATTCCACAGGCTTTCCCATTTTTCAATTTACGTACAGCCTCAAAAACTTCCCTTTCAGTAATAGGTAAATTCAGATCATCACAATTTGAATCAAGATTTTCAACGCTAAAATCGCATGTTTTAATATCTGGAACATTGAAGAGTTTCGCAAAATGATCAAACCACTGTTGGTCTGATATTTCTGAGCAAATACCAGTTCTTCTTTTACCTGAAACACATCTAATCTCTCTCCAGAATGATTTGCTATCTTTACCAAGGGAAGCAAGCTGTCTTGCTTTTTCCCGTTTAAAAACTACGTCTTTTTTTGTTTAATCAACGCTTTATAATCCTTCCGATCTTGAACGTATTGTCTTCGTTCGTCAGGCTGTTTTATTTGTCTAAACACAGTTAAAGACTGTCTAGTTTTTTTTTTCTGAGATTGTTTACATTGACTGTCATACCAATGCGGGGAGTCTGACATTATCACCGACATAAATGCGCTTCATCATGCAATTGCTGGAAGAAACTAAGGCACCAGAAAACAATCTCACAGCTTGATTAATATCGCTGTCAATTAATGCGAAAGCTTGGGAACACATGTTTTGAATTTCAGCTGTGTGTTAAGACTCTCAAGAACCTGTTGCTCCAAGGTTGGATTCCATACTTGTTTTTCCATCCATTTAACTCCCCGTCGTATTTTCATCACTCACAGTTTTATACTATCACTTAAAGATTCAGTTACATACAATTCAATACAAACAGGAGAGTGCGTTGAGTCAATGGATGGCAGAACACGCAATGAGCTGACATACTGCTGCAGACATATATCCCTGGAAGTTATAAAATAATCGATAGTGCTACCACCCCCACTTGAAACAAAAGTGAATGAATCATCAAACCGATAATGACTAAGACCATTGACAATAACGCACTCGAACGACATACATAGATTGAGTAAATCTTTTCCAAAATTGTTAACTTCTTTATCGTCAGAGCTTCTATTAAATATATAGTTTACCTGGTCTGCAGTGCGCAATGTTTCCCACACATTATTATGAGGGAGCTCATCATTTAACATTGCATTCTTACATCCAGTCCTCGCATTCAAATCACCACAAATCATAACATAAAAATCTTCAAATTTTTTCATATAAATCCATTAAACATTGTTCGATGATCTCTATTCCAACACCTTGACGTGACTGTCTCCAGAACCTACTATCATAGGGGTGAATATATGTACAAAATCAGGAATACTGGTTTATTTGTCCCTATCAGTCTTCCGTCCAGTTTTCAAAATAATCATTTGTTCTAAGTTAGTATCAATTCTTCCACAAATCCTGCTAAACTTTTTCGAACAAACACGATCACTCCTCCCGAATATCGCCCTTGATGTGATAATTTTATAGCTCTAGAGACAAACACATCATAGTTACTAAAAGGTGTGTATGACATTGTGTTTGAATAAACAAAAGTTTCATTTAGAGCGAAAATATCAAAAAGATAACATTGTTGAAATAACATCAGGGATGTCCAACTTCTGCAACCAACCGTCACAGTTCCACGTACAAATGTTTATAACTTTATTCTCCGGGCTTCGGCAAACCGTCATCTTTTTGTTTTACCACCCTCACCACGCCCACTCCCAACCCCACTAGCACTCCTTTTTCCTTACCCCACCGATTTCACACCGCTTTCCCCTGCCTTGTCGGTCTCCAGCCCGCCCACCCCTTCCTCCCCGCGCTTGTTGTGTATTGCCTGGCTTCATCCACTGGTGTAACGTGTTGGAATTCACACTGTCACGCCTATCTTTTACGCCTGGTCTACTTTGTGTTGACAAGCCCGACCTTTGGCGTGTCTTCACCGGGCTATAAGGTTGCGCTGCACTGCTGCTATACCGAGAGAGAGAGAGAGAGAGAGAGAGAGAGAGAGAGAGAGAGAGAGAGAGAGAGAGAGAGAGACAGACAGACAGACAGACAGACAGAGAGAGGGGAAGCGGAGGGAAGGAAATGGGGGAGGCACTGAACGGGGGAGGAGGGCAAAGGGAAAGGTGGGGAAGGCGTTGGAGTAGGTGGGGTGGGGGCAGGAACGGGATTGGGGGGGGGGGGGTGGGGGTGGGGGGTGGGGAGGCGAGAAACTGCGAGACATGGTCCAAAGATGAAGAACACAGTTTCCACACGTGCTAGTGGTAATCGAGGAGGAAGGACCCGTCCACATCTGGATGCTGTTCTTGTTGACTGTGTACATTTTTCCCCCTCTTTTTTCTTGCTTGTCCGTCTCTCTCTCTCTCTCTCTCTCTCTCTCTCTCTCTCTCTCTCTCTCTCTCTCTCTCTCTCTCTCTCTCTCTTCCCTTTTGTCTGTCTGTCTGTCTGTCTGTCTGTCTGTCGGTCTGTCTGTCTGTCTGTCCACCCAGCCCAGCAGTTCTCGCCATGTGCAGAGATATTAATTCCGTTCAGTGTCTCTTGCGAAAACTGAAACTGGAACGAGCTTTTTCCCTCCCTTCACTAGAAATCACTACCGTGAGAGTCACACCACGCAAGGTACTGCTCTCATAAACACAAATAAACAAAATTTACCTGTTTTACTACTACTACGATTAAAACAACAACACCATTGACAATAACAACACAGCAAGAAAAAGTACTACTACTACTGCTGCTGCTGGTGTTGTTGCTGCAACTACTTCTGCTCCTACTCCTCCTCCTACTACTACTGCTACTATTGCTATTACGACTTCTATACATTATTTATAGACCGCAATATCTTGCATTAAAAGCCCAACGCGGTTTCCATTCGCCATTCCCTCAACAACTGTTTTTTTTTTTCAAGATACTGTTTTCCGTAAAGTTCATAACAATAATACCTGTTTTCCCCCATTATCGCGGATAACCACATGCATTTTCCATACTTTCGTGGGGGAAAATAGCTATAAATGTAAGGAAAACAACGGTAATTGAAAAGCAGGTGCAGTCACTCGTGCCGAAAGCTCAAGGTGGGTACCTTCTCCAGTCTGTCCTTGTGGGCAGGAAGAACAATCAGCGGAGCATGCGCTCCAAAAATGCCCATTGCATGAACAGACACGGAGAGAGGTGTGGCCAACAGAGACAGCTCTAACGACGAAGCTCTACGGCAGTCTACAAGAGCTGGAGAAAATGGCACTAATCATCTCAAGTGCCGGACGGACCGTGTAGACCAAGGCCTACGCAAAGATGAAGAAGAAGAAGAATAGCAGGTTTACAACTGATTTTTCGAGCGCTTGTGACGATAAACAGTGATGATAGCTGTCTACCCTGTCACTGAACGACGATTCCTCGAGTCTACGTCATAGTCACGTGCATTCCACTCCTAATGGCGTCACAGGTTTAACCCGGCAGCCCCCGTCACGATAATTCAGACGACCAGACACCGACATATGCAGCAGACGCCATTACCGGGGCAACCACCAGGTGGCGCTAACTAATAGCACACGTCACCCCCACCTTGCTTCCTCATCCGTTTTCCTGTCATGTGACCTGTGCGAAACTGACGTGCTTACCAGCTTCGTTTGAGTGGCGAGGCAAGGCAAGATGAGGAATGGTCAGTGCCTCGCGTAGTTTCGAAATGACGAATGGGTCTCCGCGCAAAATGGGTAAGTGCCAGAGAGCGGAAATTTCGCAACGAATTTCTACCTATCACGGGTAGTCTGTAGTGCATTACTCATTGAATTAGAGCAGGAAATAATTAGAGAAGAAAAGATTCCTGATATCTGACCTCTAGCCTTTAAAAACAACATTCATATTGTTGTGTTGAAATGTAAGGCGACTTTGACCAGAAAGAAGTTGAACCGGACACGTGGTTTGAATCCAACCCCCCCCCCCCCCCCCCCCTGTCTCTATCCGTCTGTCTGTCTGTATGTCTCTGCTCTCTCTCTCTCTCTCTTCTCTCTCCTCTCTCTCTCTCCTCCCTGTCTGTCTATCTGTCTGTCTCTGCCTGTCTATTGTCTCTGTCTCTGTCTCCCTGTCTGTCTGTCTGTCTGTCTCACACACACACACACACACACACACACACACACACACACACACACACACACACACACACACACACACACACACGTATAAGTACATGTACAGTCTGATGTATACAGAGGTGCTCTCATGAACATACATAAACACGCTCGCACGCACACGCCTCTGCATCCCATCTTCTCCAACCTCCACATACACACGCACGCAAGCGAGCACATACTCACTCACTCACTCACACACACACACACACACACACACACACACACACACACACACACACACACACACACACACACACGCATGTGCTCACGCACGCACGCACGCACGCACACACACACACACACACACACACACACACACACACACACACACACACACACACACACACACACACACACACACACACACACACACACTGAATACAACACTGCAGGGGAAAGGATCTGGAGAGATTGGAGTGCAATTCATACCGTTATCAGCTCTGTGCAGCGCACACACGAACTGGTTTTTAACGACTTTTTGTAACACTGTACCACTTCTAATGAACGTTTTCTCTTCCGCTGTGTTTCACTGCGTGCGTGCGTGAGTGTGTGCGTGCGTGAGCCTGTGTGCGAGCGCGCGCGCGTGTGTGTGTGTGTGTGTGTGTGTGTGTGTGTGTGTGTGTGTGTGTGTGTGTGTGTGTGTGTGTGTGTGTGCACGCGCGCGCATATGTGTGTGTGTGTGTGTGTGTGTGTGTGTGTGTGTGTGTGTGTGTGTGTGTGTGTGCATGTGTGTGTGTGTGTGTGTGTGTGTGTGTGTGTGTGTGTGTGTGTGGTGTGTGTGTGTGTGTGTGTGTGTGTGTGTGTGTGAGTGCATGTGCGTGTGTGTGTGTGTGTATGCACGCGTGCGTGTATGTAATTGTGTATGGAAGGGGTGGGTTGAAAGTGGATGCGTTCACACGTGAGGAGGGCGCCGGCGGTGACGCGCGCGCGCGCGGGCGTGGCGGTGTGTGTGTGTGTGTGTGTGTGTGTGTGTGTGTGTGTGTGTGTGTGTGTGTGTGTGTGTGTGTGTGCGTGCGTGCGTGCGTGCGTGCGTGCTCACGCGTATGTGTATGTGTGTGTTGTTTTGTTGTTGTTGTTGTTGTTGATATTGTTATTGTTGTTGTTGTTGATGATGATGAAGATGGTGATAATGATGATGATGATGATGATAAAAAGAAAACCACCGATTAGGATGTGGTTAGGCAAAGAAATCGTATCATGAACAGAGTGAACCTCCACAGTAAAACTGCAGTTCATGATGGAGGTATATCTCAAAAGTCCTCGCCGTCCTGTCTGTTGGATTTGTAATTCATGCACAGGCCGCTTTCGTCCTTCTTTCTATACTGCTTAGTGTTTGTTGTTCAAACTGACATCGGTGAGGGTCGGTGGGTGAGAGATGGTGGCAGAAGGGGGGGGGAGAGAGAGAGAGAGAGAGAGAGAGAGAGAGAGAGAGAGAGAGAGAGAGAGGTCATGGACACACACACCACACACACACACACACACACACACACACACACTTACACACTTTCTCTCCGTCACTCCATCCCGTTCGTTTCTCTGTCTCTGCCTCTGTCTGTCTGTCTGCCTCTCTGTGTCTGTCTCTCTTTCAGTCTATCGGTCTGTCTGCATTTCTTTCTTTGTCTCTCCTCCCACTGCGTCTCTTTCACTGTCCCTTCTCTTTGAGTCCCCCCCTCCCACCTTCAACGACCTTCCCCTCTCCTCACTCATGCTACATCTCTTCCCTCTGTCCCCGCCCTTCCCCTGTTCCACTCGTATTGCTCCCTCTCTCTCTCTTCCCTGCCTCTCTGTGCGTCTCCCCCTCCCCCCCCACCCCTCCTCTCCTCCTCTCCCTCCCTCATTCCTTGTCTCTCTCTTTCTCTCTCTCTGCGTATTCGTCTAGCCATCTACGTATCCATCTATCCATTCACCTATTCATCCATGTATGCATCCACCCATCCATCCGGCTATATGGCTTAAATAGCAGTAACCTCCGTTCGTTTGAAGCATCCTTTCTGGGGGATGTTTCCTTGTTTGTTCTGTGTGCTCTGCGCTGTCATGTCTGCAAGACGATTCGTTGTCGAAAGCAGCATTCCTTTAAAGAACTGAATATGTTTTTCATGTGGGAGCAAGAGTTACCGTACTTGTTTATCATTTACCGTTCCCTGCCTCGCTTCATATTTACTTTCGTTTCAAAATAAATCGAGGTTATTTGTATTTGTTTCTGTCCGTTTTTTTTTTTTTGTTGTGATTGTCTGACTGTGTTCAAGTTTTAAAAGGCTGTGCCAGTCTTGAATAAAAGTTACTTTTATATATTTTCAATTCTCCAGTTCTTGTTGCTGTGTAGATGTGTTCAGTATAGGGCATATGGGCATGTTTGGAGCAACCTTTTATGGAGATGTTTCCTTGTTTTGTTCCGTTTGCTCTCATGTCTGCAAGACGATTCGGTATCGCAAGCAGCATTTCTTTGGAGAACTGAATATGTTTTTCTTGTGGGAGCAAAAAAGAGTTACCGTACTTGTTTATTCTTCGTTCGTTCGTTCTCTCTCTCTCTCTCTCTCTCTCTTCTCTCTCTCTCTCTCTCTCTCTCTCTCTCTCTCTCTCTCTCTCTCTCTCTCTCTCTCTCTCTCTCTCTCTCTCTCTCTCTGAGGACCAGAATAATGGCAGACCGGGCAATGGATGCTCAGCCACTGTGCCCAACACTATCGTATACATCAAGCCGTGCTGCCTATCATCCTGGGGGACCGCACGTCGGAGCTGACCGCTCAGCTCATCCGTCTCCCCCTCGCCTCCCACTGACCGACGCTTCCCCCTCAAGACCCGGACAGTAGGTACACATATATACATATACAAAGCGGGTGCGAAGGCGTGCGTGCGCACGCGCGCGCGCACACACACACACGCACGCACACACGCACGCACGCACGCACACAAGCGCGCGCACACACA
>JADBJO010000645.1:0-2500 GCA_016801955.1 Conus betulinus | reverse complement strand
TAATTTCAAAGGCCAGCCACATGAATTATTAAGCCGCAGGCAAAGATGGAGAAACAAACAAACCAAAAAACCAACAGACGGGAAAAAAATCCACAAGCATGGATAAAAAAAACATAAAATAATAAAATTGGGGGTGGGGTGTGACTAGGAAAAAAGAGAGAGAGAGAAGAGAGAGAGGAGAGATAGAGAGAGAGATAGGAAGAGCGATAGATAAGAGAGAAGAAGAGAAGAGAAAGAAGGCAAAAGAAGAAGAAGAAGAACGGTTGTGTTGGGGGGGGGGGGATAGAGACAAGAGAGAGCGAGAGAGAGAGAGAGAGATAGAGAGAGACGAAGAGGAGAGAGGGATAGAGAAGAATAATGAGAAGAAGAAGAAGAAAATAGACGAAGAAGAAAAGGAGAAACATATAGACGATAGAGGAATAGATGGATAGATAGAGAGAGAAGAGATAAGAGAGAGAGAGAGAGATAGAGAGAGAGAGAGAGAGAGGTGCTGTTTTATTTACACCCAAGAGACGCTGAAATGAATTATAAAGCAACAACACAGAGGGGAAACAAACAAAACACGGACTAAGTTTCCACTACAAGGCTGGGTGAAGCTTTGGGGCGAATGAATGGAGAAGAAAGGAGAAAAAGCACAGAGAGGACAAAGGAACAGAGAGACATAGAGAGAGAACGAAAGAAACAGAGAAGGAAGGTAGAGGAGAGGAGAGAGAGCGGGAGAGGAGAGAGAGAGACAGTGAGACAGACATATCAGAGACGATAGACATAGACAGAGACAAAGAGAGAGTACAGACAGATACCGCGGGAGAAGAACAAGGTATAGAGAGATAGAGAGAATAGGTATATATATAGGAGATAGAGATAGAGAGAAGTAAGGGGAGAGAGATAGATAGATACAGAGACAATAAAGCCCCTTTTAGATAGACGAGATACAAGATATCCACCCGACATAGCACAGCGACGAGAGCTAGGACACCTACATAGACACAGGCAGAGAGGAAGAGAGAGAGCAAGAGAGAGGCGAATTGAGATACAAGAGACAGACACAAAGACATAGATAGAGAGAGATGACGACCGATAACGAGACAGAGAACCGAAAGACAGAGATTGACACATACAGACATACAGACCAGACAGGAACGACCAGGGATCACATGATACCGCATCACTCAGACTCCCTTCCCTCGACTAATCCATAGGCCCCTCGGTCCCCCATAAAACGTCTCTGGGACAAATCACATCGTGGTTTTTGTCCCACTCTGATCACTCTTTTTTTTTATTTTTTTTTTTTTTGTTTTCCTTACACATTGTGCCCAACGCGGGGAGGAGTAGAAAACAACACCGGGGGCTGGGCTGTAAAAAGAGGAAACAGCAAGAGTTGTTTGCCGTCGCTCATTTTTTAGTTCTTTATATCTGCTGCCTGCCTTGCCTGCCTGCCTTGCTAGCCTGCCTGTGCCTGCCTGCCTGCCTGCCTGCCTGCCTGCCTGCCTGCATGTCTGTCCTGTCTATGGGCCCTTGTCTGGCTGTTGTCTGTCTTTGTCTCTCACACTGAGTCTTCTGTCATTCGCTCTGTCTCTGCCTGTGGTTTTTCTCTTCCTTCTCTCGGAGGGTTGTGTGTGTGTGTGGGTGTGTTGGTGTGTGTGGTTGCCGTCCTTCATGAGTTTTAAAAAAATAACAAATAAAAACTATTAAATTCATTTAATACACTAAAACTCTTTTGGGTCTTTCTTCCTGTTATTTTCTCGTCCTGTGTGTTGAGTGTGTGTGTGTGGGTGTGTGTGTGTGTGTTGTTGTGGTGTGGTGGGTGTGTGTGTGTGTGTGTAGTTAGTGGTGATGTGTGTATGTTGTGCGTGTGTGCCAGTTGCGTTTCGTGCGTGTGTATGTGTGTATTTGAAGGAGAGCGAGAAGCGACAGACAGCCAAGCAGACAGACGACAGACAGAATGTAAGGGACTGCCAACAACAAACCCCCTATCCGGCGCTTAAAACTGTATTATTTCGTTTTTAGGTAGGGTCTCTCTGGCCATAAATTGAAATCAAGCTGGAAGATTGGGAAGATTATGCTTGTTTTGGGGCAAGTGGGGTGAGGAAGAGGGAGGGAAAAAGGGAGGTGGCACCAAGTCATATCAGTTTTTTGTTATTTCACTTGAAGTCGTTTCCTCCCATAAAGTGGGGTTAGTGCCAGGCCAAGTTTTTCCGCCCCAAAACTATTTTCCCTATGTTAGAAATGAGACACGCCGACTGGCTTACTTGCCTTTTACTACTAACCCTCCCAAAAAGTACAGAACCTCTAAAGTATTAACCGTGACACCAAAGAGTATGGTTTGGGTATGTAAGGGGGAGCGGTTGAAAGTGGGTACTGCCTTGCGTAAGGCAGATTACCATGAAGCTTCCTTCCTTCAGGGAGGGGATTTTTTTTTTTTCCCACTGAGAGGGAGCGAGAGAGAGGATAGAGAGTAGAGAGGAACGTAGGGAGACAGACACGACGACCAGACAACACC
>JADBJO010000644.1:607500-610691 GCA_016801955.1 Conus betulinus | reverse complement strand
AAGGAGGGAAGGAGCTAGAGAAAGTGAGAATGGGGGGGGTGAATGAGGGGAGACGGACAGACAGACGGACAACAAAAATTTTTTTCTCTGCAAACATAATCTGTTTCCATTCTTTTCTTCATGGTCTTATCTCTGTATGCTCTTTGCCTCTGTTTTTGCCTGCAACTTACTCTTTCTCAACTACTTTATATATATACGACTCTGTCTCTGTGTCTTTTTCTCTTCTTCTGTGTGTCTCTTGATTCGTCTATTCCTCTTTCTCTTTCTTTGTGTGTGCGAGTACATGCCAGCGCATTTGTGCGTATATGTGGTGTTTGTATTTTGTGCGCGTTAAATGTGTGTGTGTGTACTTTTATGTATTGTCTTGCGTGTACAGCGTGTGTGTGTGTGCGCGCGCGCGCGCGTGTGTGTATGTGTCTGTCTGTCTGTCTGTCTGCCTGTGTTTATTTATGCACGCATACCAGAGTGTGTTATCTTAAAAACAAGGAATTTAATGGTAGGACTCCTATTTCAGTTTTGGATAGTGAAGCCAAAGAATGTTGGAAAGAAATTAAAAAAAAAAAGACTCATCACCGCCGGATTTATCGGGGAATAATCAATGATACATTCCACTGGGTGCAATACCATCTTTTCCATGATCCCCCAGGGGCTTAGAGTTCCGACAGAAATATCTTTTTTCACGGATGTTTGCTGCAAGAAAGAAGCAGGCGGACAGACAGACGGACAGACAGACGGACAGACAGGTGGACAGACAGGCGGACAGACAGGCGGGCAGGCAGGCGGACAGACAGGCGGACAGACAGGCGGACAGACAGGCGGACAGGACAGACGGACAGACAGGCGGAGGCGGGCTGACAGGCAGACAGACAGGCGGACAGACAGGCGGACAGACAGGCGGGCTGACAGGCGGACAGACAGGCAGGCGGACAGACAGGTGGACAGACAGGCGGACAGACAGGCGGACAGACAGGCAGAACAACACATAGCAGGGCAACTTTATAGAGGGACGGAAGTGGACAGACGAAGTGTGGGTTGTAAAGTGGAGGGGATGGGGAGAGAAATTTGAAAACAAAAATGTAAGCACACGGGCGGGCGGGACGGGTTTTGGGGTGGGGGGGGAGGAGGGGAGGGGGGGGGCACAGGTAAAGTGCGGGAAACTAATAAACTGGCTGGTGGAGAGAGAGAGAGAGAGAGAGAGAGAGAGAGAGAGAGAGAGAGAGAGAGAGAGAGAGAGAGGAGACGTTGATGACGATGACTGTTGACGTTGATGATGACTGATGTTCATGATCATTGATGTTGACGATGATTTTGATTGATGATCATAGCGTTACTAATATCCATAATAAAATCAACAAGCTGTTTAGTGTGTGTGTGTGTGTGTGTGTGTGTGTGTGTGTGTGTGTGTGTGTGTGTGTGTGTGTGTTGTGCTTTTGTGCGTGCGTACGTATGCATGTGTGTGTATGTTCGTGCGCGCGTGTGTGTGTGTATGTGTGTGCGCGCGCGCGCGCGCAAGCGTGTGTGTGTGTGTGTGTGTGTGTGTGTGTGTGTGTGTGTGTGTGTGTGTGTGTGTGTGTGTGTGTGTGTGTGTGTGTGGGGGCGCGCACCGGTGTGTGTGTGTGTGATTGTATGTGTGTGTGTGTGTGTGTGTGTGTGTGTGTGTGTGTGTGTGTGTGTGTGATTTTTATGCCAAAAAAGTGGCTTTGGTTTGTGAAGTCCTTCTATTTTTGTTCTTTTGTTAGTCCTAAGATCACAAGTTCCATTGGGAATTTGAGACTGGAGCAGTACCTCAACACGAAAGTACACATGGGATTTAACTAATCCAGCTAAACCCCCAGGGTCTGTCTCAAACCGTAGCTTAATCCATGGAACGGGTGGTTGGACAGGTATCTAAAAAACTGCACCTTCTGTTGCTTGTGGTCACATTCTTGATATTCCTTTTTTGTGCTCCCAGTTCTTATAGAACAGGGAGTACTTTAGAATGGGAACGAAGAAATGCTGTCTGTGTGTCTGTCCGTCCGTCCGTCCGTCCGTGGTCAAAATGTGTTCCACTCGCTCCAGACAAAACTGCTGGGCCGATCTTTCTGGAAACTTGTAGGTATGTTCGTTATGGGTCGCGGATGATGCCCGATGTCTTAGTTTACCGTTATAGTCGTCACTAAGGACTGTACGGACTGTGTGACGGTTTTTCTTCTTTATGCAGTCTAATTCAGTTTATTTCAGAGAGTACTTGGCCGATCTTTGTGAAAATTAGCAGGTATGTTCACCATGGGTTACGGGTGATGCCCGATGTTTAGTTTACCGTTATAGCCGTTAGTAACGGCTGTAATGGCCTGTAACGGTTTTTCTTCTTATGGAATATCTCAGAAAGCACTTTGTCGATCTTTCTGAAATTGTGTAGGTATGTTCAGTATGAGTTACGGATGATACCCGGTGTTTTAGTTTACCATTATAGCCTATCAACGGCCGTTACTAACGGCTATAACGGGCCATAACGGTTTTTCTCCTTTATGGAATATTTCAGAAAGTACTTGGCCGATCTTTCTGAAAATTTGTAGGTTTGTTCATTATGGGCGACGGATGATGCCTGACGTTTTCATTTACCGTTATAGCCATCACTAACGGCCGATCTTTCTGAAAAATGTGTAGGTTTGTTCAGTATGAGTCACGGATGATGTCCGATATTTTAGTTTACCGTTATAGCCGTTACTAACGGCCCATAATGATTTTCTTCTTTATGGAAAATCTCAGCAAGTTCTTGGCCGATCTTTCTGAAAAATTGTAAGTATGTTCATTAGAGGTCACAGATGATGGCCGATCTTTCTGAAAATGTGTAGGTATGTTCGGTATGGGTCATGGATGATGTCCGATATTTTAGTTTACCGTTATAGCCGTTACTAAACGGCCCATAATGGTTTTCTTCTTGATGGAAAATCTCAGAAAGTTCTTGGCCGATCTTTCTGAAAATTTGTAAGTATGTTCATCATAGGTCACAGACGATGGCCAATGTTTACCAGAATAGCCATTACGAACGGTTACACGAGCCCAAGACGGTTTTACCTCTTTATGGAATATCTCACGCATATTCAGGATAAACTGGGAATACGTTTATATGCTTTGCATCTTGTTTTCTTTTTTTGAAAGGAAATCGAAAATGAGGCAGGGTACAGGAAACAGTAAATAACAAACAAACA
>JADBJO010000644.1:600000-602500 GCA_016801955.1 Conus betulinus | reverse complement strand
AGAGAGAAACAAGACAGTGAGAGACAGAAAGAAAGAGGTGGAGTGGGTGAAATCATTGTGTTTATATCCCAAACGACCAAAGAGGCTGCATTAAGATTCACGCAAACTGACAAAGGATCTCTCTGTGTGTACGTGTGTGTGTGTGTGTGTGTGTGTGTGTGTGTGTGTGTGTGTGTGTGTGTGTGTGTGTGTGAGATGCGCGCGCACACGTGTGTGTGTGTGTGTGTGTGTGTGTGTATGTGTGTGTGTGTGTGTGTGTGTGTGTGTGTGTGTGTGTGTGTGTGTGTGTGTGTGTGTGTGTGTGTGTGTGTGTGTGTGCGCGTGCGTGCCCCTCCTGACTTCACCTCTCATGACGTCAGTAGCGAAGACAAAAGTTTGAGGGGAAGGGGGGGGAAATCAACAGGATGAGTGTGTATGTATGTTAGGGGTAGGGGTGGGGGTGGGGGCAGAGGGGGGCAACAACAGGGCGAGTGCGCGTGCGTATACTGAGTGTGCATGTTACGTGCGAGTGCGCGTGCGTATACGTGAGTGTGCATGTGTGTGTGTGCATGTGTGTATGTGTGGTGTGTGTGTGTGTGTGTGGAGAGAGAGAGAGAGAGAGAGAGAGTGTGTGTGTGTGTGTGTGTGTGTGTGTGTGTGTGTGTGTGTGTGTGTGTGTGTGTGTGTGTTTGCGCAGGCACAGACACGAGAGACAGATTGATTGATTGACTGACTGAATGATTGATTGGTAATCAATATTCCCAAGGGTAACAGAAAAGCAAGAGGATGCTTTTTTTCTCCATTTGACCCAGTCCCCATAGTGACTAAGATGCAAACACACAAACACAATAAAGAACTGATCATGACTAAAGAGTTATGACTCATATAAGTATTAAAGGGAAACATGCATGCACACTAAAACTGTATGCCAAACACACACACACACACACACACACACACACACACACACACACACACACACACACACACACACAAGTCTGATCCAAGAGTACACATAAGTCTGATCCAATTTCAGTGAATTTTATTCACAAATCAACCTATGCTAGAAGTACAATACATGCACAGAATCAATCAAAGCACACCTCCCTCGAAAATCTAAATGATTGTTCATTTTGTTTGTTATTTTTAAGGTTGTTCGTCCTACCTGGAGAACCCCAATGTGTGTGTGATTGTTCATTTTGTTTGTTATTTTTAAGGTTGTTCGTCCTACCTGAAGAAGCCCAGTGTGTGTGTGTGATTGTTCATTTTGGTTTGTTATTTTTTAAGGTTGTTCGTCCTACCTGAAGAAGCCCAGTGTGTGTGTGTGATTGTTCATTTGGTTTGTTATTTTTAAGGTTGTTCGTCCTACCTGAAGAAGCCCAGTGTGTGCGTGTGATTGTTCATTTGGTTTGTTATTTTAAAGGTTCTTCCTACCTGAAGGAGCCCAGTGGGTCCAAAACGCGTTGTTCCATTCGCTTGGCGGGCGAGTACCTGTACTGTAGCTCATCTGCTGCAGTTACCGCCCGCAGTCATCCCCCATTCAAACCAAATTGTGTTTGGTATTCTCCAGTCGTAGAGCTTCTTCACTGAAGCCCTCTACGGTCTGCAGTAACGTTTTCACAATACTGTCCTCTGCAGAGGACCACAGTATGACTGGAAAGTGCTGGTCTGCTGTGATTTACGTTGAGGAAGAATGAAAAAAAATTCAATTAGGCAGGCGGGGGGTGGGGGGGGGGGGAAGAGAAGATAGGAGAGGAGGAGTTGAATGAGACTTGTGGAGAAAGTTGACATGAAAGATGAACGCATAGCTACAACCGTCTGCAGCCCTATTTCTGCAAGGAAAAAAAACGACCGTACCCCTCCATGTTCAAAGCGAGTTTGTTGTTTTTATTTTCATTCGTATTGTTCGTAATGCTCTACAGACTCATCACATATCCTAGACAGACAAGTCACCACATGTCCTAGACAGACAAGTCACCACATGTCCTAGACAGATAAGTCACCACATGTCCTAGATAGAAAAGTCACTACATGTCCTAGATGGGAAAAGTCACCACATGTTCTAGATAGGAAAGTCACCACATGTCCTAGATAGGAAAGTCACCACATGTCCTAGATAGGAAAGTCACCATATGTCCTAGATAGAAAAGTCACCACATGTCCTAGATAGAAAAGTCACTACATGTCCTAGATGGGAAAGTCACCACATGTCCTAGATAGGAAAGTCACCACGCGCCAAAGGAAATCATTCATCACATATCTTAGAAAGATAGCTCATCATATCGACAAAGAGAGATAACTCATCACATAACCAAGATAAGTAACTCACCACATACATAAGACAGATTACTCTTCACATATTTTGTGGGCAGAGACCCTTGGTCTGACCGAAGTAGTATCTTTGGTCTGACAATGTTGAGACAGAGAGACAGACATAGTCACTGGCTCGTTGTCTGATAAGAAGAAAGATTGTAGCGGGCGCTAAGAGCACACTGCAAACCAAACAAAAAAGGACGAAGAC
>JADBJO010000644.1:572500-575000 GCA_016801955.1 Conus betulinus | reverse complement strand
GATGATATGATATGTGTAATATAATATACCATCAAATGATATGAGACAATATATATATAATATATGATACAATACAATTCAGTACAGTACATACATAGTAGTATAAATAATGTAATGCAACGTAACATAACACAACACAGCAGAATACAATTTTCTTTGTGGAGCGCAAGTAACTGTGCACACGAAAATGTCATTTTTGCTATTTTTGACATCATTTGTCGGATCAAATTGCAAATGTGTGAAAATAAAATAATAATTGTGGTCCTTTGACCTCTAGCTAGACAACTGCAGTGACGTCACTAATCATGGCGGCTACTTCCTTCCGCTGATCAGCACCGTCAACAGGCATGTAACCCAATAAGTTCCCACAACTCAGTTCGGTAGCTGCATTCAACGTCTCTTCGTCATACTTGATATTAGACACTAACAGTTATAATAGCATGCACTTCTCTCTCTCTCTCTCTCTCTCTCTCTCTCTCTCTCTCTCACTCACACACTCTCACACACACACACACACACACACACACACACACACACACACACACACACACACACACACACACACACACACACACACACACACTCATCTCATCTCGCTTCTTGGTGTTCCTCATGTCTCCTTTGTATACTTCTCTTTTCTCTCTAAGGGTAGCATCTTTGGGGAATAGCCCAATTTCCGAGATCATAGGTGACCCTCATCTGTGTCTCCTGTATATGTTTGTCATCTTTCCTAGGGTCGTCAGTGCATTCTTTTTTTGCCTTTGCTCTTCACGGATGATTACCGGGAATGTTTAGAAGTGCAGGAGTCACAGCGATGGGTGTTAAAAAAACTGACATTTTTTTTTTTATAATCCTAACGACATTCCTCATCCGCCAGACTTCTGTACGTTTGAGATTCTGAGGCTTCTATTAGCCCTTCTTTATCGTCTCTGTCTGTCTATCTGTGTGTCTGTGTGTGTGTGTGTGTGTGTGTGTGTGTGTGTGTGTGTGTGTGTGTGTGTGTGTGTGTGTGTGTGTGTGTGTGTGTGTGTGTGTGAAAAACTGAAAGAAAAGAAAAGAATGGAGTCTTTTGTTTCATGCATGTTGTTCTCTTTGTATAAGCAGCACTATCAGAGTGAGAGTTCCAATACACCCCAATAGAACATTAAGCAAACCCAGACACTTTGTATCAAACTCCAATACACTTAAACCAGCAAGAATATGTCAATTTGTAAGAGAACATACAGGCAATGCATGGTGTTAGAGACTGGTTGGAAAAAAAGAGCTCGCAGAGGAAATTGTTTTTGCTGTTTTTTGTTGTTGTTTGTTGTTGTTGTTTTTGCAGATGAAGAGGACAATGTGAAGCACCAAAAATGAAGACGTGGATTTCGGCCATAGAGGAGAAAAAAAAAAAAAAAAAAAAAAACGAAGTCACCGCCTTAGGTGCTCTATTGATCCGATAACTGATGCCTCAAAAACAATTTGTTTTAAATATGACGTATTTTATGGGACTTAAACACCAATAGTGACACCTTCATAATCATCTAGCAACCTCAGCCTAGGCACTGACAGCTGCAGTGGTAATAACGCATGGATCCTACAAGATATGGCTTGCCTTTTGGTGATCAACAGTAATATCTTCCTCATTACAGCTCCTGGTTCACACTGGGCAGTCCAATAATTGGTGGTTCACAGAAATGCTTTCTTTGTAAATACTTTAACATCGCGAGAAAATTTGGTGTTCGGAGTATCTAACGTCAGCCTTTTATGTTTTCCTATGTGTCTTGTGCAAGTGGGCAATGTATTAGACTTCACTGCAGTTTGATAAACATGTAGAATTTTCCACTATCCGAACTGTTCCTTGAAGATGAATTTGTAGTGGGCAATTTATGGCATTTTTCCTTGATATTCCTGCGCTCTTTGCTTTGCAAGATAATCTGCTGCTTCGCTGCACTTGAAACAAAAGATCACGGGACTCAACGGAAGTCTACGTCTATACTTTGAAATGCTATAGAACGTGTGAAGTATTCAATGTTATAGAATAGAGTTCAATAAATATCTTCTCTTTTTCTTCTTCTTTTCTTCTTCTCTTCTTCTTCTTCTTCTTCTTCTTCTTCTTCTCCCTCCATGGGGAGTCATCATCAGGGCATGAACCTGAAGATGAGTTCATCAGGCCATAAGGCTGTGAAGTCTGATACATTGCCCATTTGCACAAGGCACGTAGCTAAGACAAAATTATTCAGAGGAATGGTACCTAAACAGCACGTAATCTGTTCTCACGGATTAATTCCAACACTGAAATATTATCCTAGTAAATTGAAACACCATTTGTTAACAATAGGTTGTTGTTGTTGTTGTTGCTGTGCTGCTGCTGCTGCTGCTGCTGCTGCTGCTGCTGCTGCTGCTGCTGTTTGTTGTTGTTTACTAATATTTGAAACTCTTAACCCAGCATTATGGTAGCTGCAGCAACACACAACTGTTTGAAAACTGAACCAGCTGAACAGGAAGGAGTACTGCTTCC
>JADBJO010000644.1:552500-557500 GCA_016801955.1 Conus betulinus | reverse complement strand
ACACACACACACACACACACACACACACACACACACACACACACACACACACACACTCACACATCACACACACACACACACACACACACACACACACACACACACACACACACACACACACACACACACACACACACACACACACACACACACACACACACACACACACACACACACACACACACACACACACACACACACACACACACACACACACACACACACACACACACACACACACACAGAACAAACTATCGCAAGAGACATTTTCGGAATGTTTTTTGGACGTAATTATTGACAATAATCTTCGTAGTTCTTGCACAAGCCATCTGTTTTCCCCAAGGAAACAAAAGACCCACCGCTCAATGTGAACTATGTGATATGGTAGTTGGGTGGGATTTCTTGTTTTTCTGACGCCCGTTTTTCTTTTTTCTTCTCCTTCGCCGTCTCACTGGCAGTCCCCACTCTGAGATCAACGTGTCTGTCCTCTGCACCCCCACCCCCCCCCACCCCCCCCCCCACCCCCAAGGCATCCTCCACACAGCCTCCGGCGCATTGTTGCCCCATCAGGCCAGGATCTGTCTCTCTCTCTCTCTCAGGTCAGCATGGACTGGGCATTCTGCAGGAGGACAATCTGTCTCATCTGCTCCACCTGCCTGATCTTACAGTCAAGCGGCGAATGGCAATCTTCAGCTTATGGTGCACACGGCTGTCAAGCCTTTGCCTATCCTGCGCATAGCTTGAAGATGATAATGATGGGGACCCGGGTCTGCTTTGCCGGGGAGACGTGCGGCATCCTTTTGAGCTAGCTCTCATCCCCGTTGATGGTTGTTGTTGTTGTTGTTGTTGTTGTTGTTGTTGTGTTGTTGTCGTCGTCGTTTTAATCTTCTGTCACGCGCTGGAAATTATTTGGAAGGTCCCCCCCCCCCCCCCCCAGGCATTGAAGTGACGGGTGTTCGGTGTGACGTGACTTGTGCTTTACAAGCATCAGCCTGAAAGGGTTCGGTGTGGTCTGCAGCGAGGGAAGAGGGGGGTGGGGAGTGGGGGGATGGGGAGGAGTGAGGAGGGAGGTATGGGACTGAAGCTGAAAGCCTGATTTGGGTACATTCTTTCATGAATGTTACGAGGGTAACATCAGGGTGGGTACATTCTTTATGAGTGTCGTAACATCAGGGTGGGTACATCCTTTCATGAGTGTTACGAGGTAACATCAGGGTGGGTACATCCTTTCATGAGTGTTACGAGGTAACATCAGGGTGGGTACATCCTTTCATGAGTGTTACGAGGTAACATCAGGGTGGGTACATTCTTTATGAGTGTCGTAACATCAGGGTGGGTACATCCTTTCATGAGTGTTACGATGTAACATCAAGTGAGTACATCCTTTCATGAATGTTACGAGGTAACATCAAGTGAGTACATCCTTTCATGAGTGTTACGAGGTAACATCAAGTGAGTACATCCTTTCATGAGTGTTACGAGGTTACATCAAGTGAGTACATCCTTTCATGAGTGTTACGAGGTAACATCAAGTGAGTACATCCTTTCATGAGTGTTACGAGGTAACATCAAGTGAGTACATCCTTTCATGAGTGTTACGAGGTAACATCAAGTGAGTACATCCTTTCATGAGTGTTACGAGGTAACATCAAGTGAGTACATCCTTTCATGAGTGTTACGAGGTAACATCAAGTGAGTACATCCTTTCATGAGTGTTACGAGGTAACATCAAGTGAGTACATCCTTTCATGAGTGTTACGAGGTAACATCAGGGTGAGTACATCCTTTCATGAGTGTTACGAGGTAACATCAGGGTGGGTACATCCTTTCATGAGTGTTACGATGTAACATCAAGTGAGTACATCCTTTCATGAGTGTTACGAGGTAACATCAGGGCGAGTACATCCTTTCATGAGTGTTACGAGGTAACATCAGGGTGGGTACATCCCTTTCATGAGTGTTACGATGTAACATCAGGGTGGGTACATCCTTTCATGAGTGTTACGAGGTAACATCAAGTGAGTACATCATTTCATGAGTGTTACGAGGTAACATCAGGGTGAGTACATCCTTCATGAGTGTTACGAGGTAACATCAGGGTGGGTACATCCTTTCATGAGTGTTACGAGGTAACATCAAGTGAGTACATCCTTTCATGAGTGTTACGAGGTAACATCAGGGTGGGTACATCCTTTCATGAGTGTTACGAGGTAACATCAAGTGAGTACATCCTTTCATGAGTGTTACGAGGTAACATCAAGTGAGTACATCCTTTCATGAGTGTTACGAGGTAACATCAGGGTGAGTACATCCTTTCATGAGTGTTACGAGGTAACATCAGGGTGGGTACATTCTTTCATGAGTGTTACGATGTAACATCAGGGTGGGTACATTCTTTCATGAGTGTTACGATGTAACATCAGGGTGGGTACATTCTTTCATGAGTGTTACGATGTAACATCAGGGTCTGCCACAACTTTGATTTTCTATGTGTATGGTGTTTCTACGTTCACCAGAAAACTGGAGCTGAATCTTCGTCACTCCGACATAGGTCTAACACACAATGACAAAACCTAACTGCAATATACATCAAGAAGACTACAGACTTACACTTGGCTTTGATTTTCAATGTCAGGTGTGGCGTCGAAACTGGGTCGGAGGGGGCGAGCAGAGGGCACGGGAGTACGTTCCCCCCCCCCCCCCCCCCCCCCCCCCCCCCCCCCCCCCCAAATTTTCAAGCTGATCAGACACTGAATAATCACGAAGAAAAGGAGACATATGAGGGGAAAACACATTTCACACACTGTTTGTTAGAGTTGACGATGTGTATTCCTTAATGACATTTTGGTGAGAAGTAATACAGGAAAACATTATCTTGGCTGATCAGATACGCCATTTTGTTTCTTTCGACCGAAAAAGAAGGACTGCATGTTACAACACATACACACACGCGCGCGCGCGCGCGCGCATGCACACGCACACACACACACACACACACGCACGCGCAAAAGCGCACGCGCGCGCACACACACACACACACACACACACACACACACACACACCACACACACACACACAACTTGTATCAAGGTTTTTATGATGGGAGTCCACACACACACACACACCCTCGCCATCTCCCCCCCGCCTCCTAGCTTTTATACAATTTGTAATACTACCGCTGTGTTTTATCAACATGCTTGTCAGTTTCAGGCTCTCTCAGCCTCCCCACCACCATGACCCTCCCCTCCCTCCCCCTCCCCCCCGTGCCTCTCATCCGTCCATCTCCCCCTTCCCTCTGCTGAATATATTCCGATGCCTGATGAGCATAGTGTTTCTATGAAACTTCGTCACACTGACATAGTTTACACACACACACACACACACACACACACACAGAGCGCGCGTTCACACACACACACACACACACACACACACACACACACACACAATGACAACGCACTGACAAAATATAAAGCCAAAATACTGGCCTACATCAGAAAGAATTCCGATCCTCGCACGGAAAGACCCAGTAGACACCACTTGACTGACAGTACTTGAAGAGAGGACTCCGAAAACAGCACTTCATAACACGGTCACCACGTGAGAGCTGCCATCTCTACTAATCGTCCTGAGCATTACAACTTTCTGTTTATTGTTGCAAGCCTCCTTTACGGGCCACGGAACACCTGGCGTAGCTAGGACCTTTTTTTTTTTCTTTTTCTTTTTTTTTTTTTATGACATTATTTTGGACAGAAGATAGTTTATTTTCTCTTTTCTCCAGGGAGGTGAACACAGTGGAGGTTCAGTTCTATTTGAGGGGATGGGGTGGCTGTGGTTTTCTTTCAACCTGACCTTTTTCTGACACTGAGGAAGACATTTTTCGGGGGGCAGAGAAAGGAGGAAGGAAGGAAGGAAGGAAGGATGGGCATGAAGGGCGGAAAAGTGAGCCTCTCCGTGACCTAGCCTGAAAAAAGCAAGCTGTTCACGCACACTCACCACCACCCCACCCTCCCCACCCTCCTACCCTCAACCCCCCCCCCACCCTCAGCCTCTAACCAACCTACTCCCTCCCAACCCTAGACAAGACAAGACAGACAGACAGACACACGCCCGCATTTTTCCGCCCGCTCACACGCGCTGCTATGGAAACCGAATGCCAGCAGGAAATGACTCGACGCGCATGCGCCCGGTGGCTGCTGACACCTCGGGCATCATGTCGGACTGTAAACAGTGTGGGGGAGTGAGAGACTAAAGGCCCAAGTACCGACCCTCGGAGAGCGGGGAGAACGTAGTCACCTACGCCGGGGTGTCGTCGGTGTGAGTGGGAAGAGTGTGTGCCGGTGGAGGCTTGCTTTGCCCTTAGGGCAGCGACGTGTAGCCGTGGGGCAGGCCGGCTGCGAGAAGCGAGAATCCAGGGGGAAAGGGAAAGGGGCGAGAACTGAAGAGCTGCCGTTGTTGCTGCTGCTACGTGAAGTCCTCCCTGTCTCTGACACACCATGCCGTGTGCTGCTGCCGCTGTGTGCTAGTGCTGCTGCTGCTGCTGCTGCTGGTGCTGGTGGTAGTGGGAGTAGTAGCGGACGCGGTGGTGGTTGTGGAGGTGGTGATGGCATTCATCTTACCGAAGTGATAGTCACCGACTTGGAGTGTAGCGGGAGTGTGTGTCAGTTGTGTGTTCCCTGCCAGCCGACGTGTGTGGTTCGACCGTCGTTGTCGTCGTTGTCGTGGTTGGTGGTAGAGGTAGTAAGCGCGAATCGCCAGTGTATTCGTGTGTGTGTGTGTGTGTGTGTGTGTGTGTGTGTGTGTGTGTGTGTGTGTGTGAGAGAGAGAGAGAGAGAGAGAGAGAGAGAGAGAGCAAAGATGGTATTCTTACCCCCTTGAGGGGGGTGGGGGAGGAAAAGCTATCGAACGGAATTTACCCTTCCCGAACCTCCTCCAGTCGCTCATACTACAACTACTACTACAGCTAGCTACTACTTACTACTACTACTACTACTACTACT
>JADBJO010000644.1:537500-540000 GCA_016801955.1 Conus betulinus | reverse complement strand
AATTGGTCTTCTTTAGGCAAGACAAATGATCTTCAAGACAATGATAACGAAGGGTGACCAGTGAGTCACTTACCTGTTCGAAATCTGTAACCTTTCTGCACCCAGTTTGAAGAAATAAGTGACTGTCTGTTCATCCTCCGTTTTCATTGTCTTGAATGTTATTTGTTTTACCTGAAGAAGATTAAGTAGGTCGAAAAACGCGATGTGTCTGTTATTTGTTTATGTTGTCTGTCTTTGCTTTAGTCTTGCTTCTAATTCAGCTTTTTTTTTTTTTTTCAATCGAAAATCCGCTTTAATCTTTGACACAAACAAGACAAATGTTGACTTTAGGAACAGGAGGTTATAAAGATAAAAAAAAAAAAATATATGTAAAGCGGTATTTCCAACCATGCACCCAGAATGATAATATCTTTTGATAGGTAGGAGGACGAGGTAGGGGGGGGAAGGGGGGGGGGGGGGGGGGGGGGGGGGGTGGGGGAAGAAAAAGGGTGGGGAAAGAAATGGGTCGAGTGCCGGACTCATGATGCTGGGTTGACGGGGTCGAATCTCAACCGGGTCGTTTCGGTACAAGAGAATCTGTTCACCTCTCGGCGTTTGCATTTGTTTCCGAGTCCACTTCCTGTCACAGAGTCCTTCGGTTGGAATTTTGCACCAAGATCCGGTGCGTGAACACTGAACGCATGCAGAAAAGATCTCGCACGCGCGTTATGTCCGATTGCATCTTTCGGTTGGGCAGGCTGTCGTGTGTCTGTGGAAATGGTTGACACCAATATAACACGTGCACAATGTATAGCGCACCGGAGTTCAGTGTGTTGAAATTGTATGCCAAAATAGAAAGTGAAAGAAGAGTTGTCGGGCCCTGTGATCTGCCTAAATAGAAAGAAAAAGAAGAGTTGTCGGACCTGTTTACTGTCGGGACGTGGCTTTTCATTTACATTTCTGAGATCCTGGGCGGTATGTCAGTTGTCGTAACTGTCAGTGCAGAGATTTAATAACATCTCTGTTGGTATTCTTCGTGCGCTGCAATAGGTTCGGCTTGATCACACCCTCCTCCCCCCCCCCCCCCCCCCCCCCCCCCCCCCCCCCCCCCCCCCCCCCTTCCTCCCCCCTCCTCCCTCCGCCCCACTCCTTTTCTTTTGTAGCAAGCATGTTAAAGGACAAATGTGAATTCTTTGTGAGGGCCGGTGTCACAGCCGAAGCTGTCGGCTCCCCCCCCCCCCCCCCCCCCCCCCCTCTCACTGTACAATACAGGCCAGCCTACGCTGTCCTCCAGCCGCCAACAGTGTGCCCCCTCCCCATCCCCTCCCCTCCCCTCCCCGGACTGTTTGGCTGCGTGGAATGTTTAAACTGTCCCCAACCCTCACCCCCCACCCCCGCCTGTTTTGTCTCCTCCCCCTCCTCCCACCCCCCTCCTCAAGACGATCCTTTTCACCTGTGAAAGGATCACTCACCAGTCCAGTTAATGACACACAACTGCGTACATACACACATACGTGCAATGTGTTAAAGTTTATGTAGTAAAAAAAAGGTTCATAAAAAAAGAGAAAGAAAATGTCTGGAACAATAGTGAAGGGAAAGACTGGAACTGTCCTAATAAAGTGACAAAAGAAAATCACATACATTCAGGCTACAAACGAATAATAAAGTGACAAAAGAAAATCACATACATTCAGGCTACAAACGAATAATAAAGTGACAAAAGAAAAAACCACATACATTCAGGCTACAAACGAATAATAAAGTGACAAAAGAAAAGCACATACATTCAGGCTACAAACGAATAATAAAGTGACAAAAGAAACTCACATACATTCAGGCTACAAACGAATAATAAAGTGACAAAAGAAAATCACATACATTCAGGCTACAAACGAATAATAAAGTGACAAAAGAAACTCACATACATTCAGGCTACAAACGAACACTTTGTCCTTTTACATGCCTGCCACAAAAGGAAAAAAAGGGAGGGGGAGGGGGAGGGGGGGGGGGGGGGGGGGGGGGGTCTGCGTTAGATCCAAACGAACACCCATTGAATGCCCTTTGCTCTGACACTTCAACTTGACGAGGACTCGTTGTTGTTGTTGTTCTCGTTCTTGTTTTTCTTGTGTATGTGTGTGTGTGTGTGTGTGTGTGTGTGTGTGTGTGTGTGTGTGTGTGTGTGTGCGTGCGTGCGTGTGTGTGTGTGTGTGTTGAATCAGATATTAGAATGAAAAATGTTTTCACTGCTAGCACCGCGAACGTCGAACACCTCAGCTACTTGAACGAAGCTCAGTTCATTATTGCTACTGACAACGCCGCCTGAGTCACTTGTCGCAAATTATCATCAGTTCGATGGATAAGGAATCAGTCACAAACCCCTAGCCCCCCTCAGTGGTAGTTTCACATTTACACGCACTGCCGTATGACACACGTTGAAGTGCTGCTTCTAGCCACAAACATACCAAGGGATGTTCATCACAGCTTATCATCATCACTTTCTCTGTTTGAGGAAACGGGGATG
>JADBJO010000644.1:525000-530000 GCA_016801955.1 Conus betulinus | reverse complement strand
GGAAGAGGCGGACGATGGAAGTTGACAAGGAAAGGGCAGGGCACTGGAAACGTAACGGCACTGGACAAGGGGAGACAACGGATCGCAGCGGACAGACTTGGAAATGGGGGGCGGGGGGGGGGGGGGGGGTGCAGAAGGGAGGGGAGGGGAAGAGGGGTTTTGTATTCTTTGGACCCTTTGCCAAGAAAGCAGGAAGCGGTTTGTCTCTCCGAGCGAGTGTTTTCCAGAAATAGGTGGAAATCCGACCGTTAGAGAGGAGCATCATCTGAGTAATTGTCCTCCTACAGAGCGATGCACCCCGGGGTGGGGGTGGGGGGGGGGGGGTGGGGTGGGGGGGAGGGAGAAGGAGGAGCGCTGGGGAGCAAGCGAGCTGTGCTGCGATGCATCCTCACTATAGTCAGAGTCGCGACGAACTGTGTAAGCTTGTTATTTCTCATAAAGATCTCATGGTGAATATAGGTTGTTGTTTCTCATAGAGATCTTATGGTGAATATAGGTTGTTGTTCTCATAGAGCTCTCATGATGAATATAGGATGTTGTTTCCCATAGAGATCTTATGGTGAATATAGGTTGTTGTTTCTCATAGAGATCTTATAGTGAATATATCATCTACCGTGTGTTTTCCATGAAAAGGCAGAAAGAAAACGACTACACGTGACACAAGCAAAGCTGCATGTGAATATGTGTGTGTGTGTGTGTGTGTGTGTGTGTGTGTGTGTGTGTGTGTGTGTGTGTGTGTGATATCCGTGTGGGTTTATGTCTGTATGTGCATTTTTGTTCAGAATTAATCTTTAAATCATTTAACATCTAATGACAATTGTTATGTCAATATTTTTTTTGCATAAGCGTGTGTGTGCATGCGTGTGTGTGTGTGAGTGTGTGTATATATGTGTGGGTGTATGTATGCATTTATGTGTGAGTGAATGTGTGTTTTTCTTTGTTCACATGTGCGCGCGTGCGTGCGCATGTGTCTGTGTAAATGTGTGTGCGTGTATGTGTGTGTGTGTGTGTGTGTGTGTGTGTGTGTGTGTGTGTGTGTGTGTGTGTGCTCCTTTTATGTGCATGAGAAAGAGAGACAGTGAATGAGACACAGAGAGAGACACACACACACATGCGCGCGCACACGCACACACATACACGCACGCACGCACGCACGCACACACACACACACACACACACACACACACACACACACACACACACACACGCGCGCGCGCGCGCGCACACACACACACATTCACACACACACACACACATATATACACACGCACGCACGCACGCACGCACGCTTGCACGCACGCACACACACACACACACACACACACGCGCGCGCGCGCGCGCGCGCACACACACACACACACACAGAGGTACAGAGAGAGCAACTTAGAGAGAGAGATAGACAGACATACACACGGACAGACACACAAATAGACACACGGACAGACGGGAACAGAGACACAGAAAGACAGATGTGAAATCACAGTTGGTAAAATCGCCTCTTACCGTTGGTTGACTGTGTAGGTAAGCGAGTTCTTGTTGATCGAAGTGGCTGAGGGGAGGGGGGGGGGGGGGGGGTCCAGGAGAGGGTTTGTTCTGTCACAGGAACCAAACCACACAAGCCTTATTAGAGATCGATAGTCTCTTTCGTTTACGACGTGTTGAAGTGGCCGGGGACATGGGGTTGGGGTGGGGGTCCAGGAGAGGGTTCACTCTGCGACAGGTGCCGCACGATCATTACTATAAATATGTCTCTGGCGGATACAACGGGTGTATCAGCACTGTCGTAAGACTCTGTGGGCTACAACGGGTAGGTACATCAGCACTGATGTATGTCTCTGTCGAGTACGGCGAGTGCATCAGCACTGATGTGTGTCTGTCGGGTACGACGTCAAGTCTCTGTGAGCACGACGGGTACACCAACACTGCTGTATGTCTGTCGGATACAACGGGTGCATCAACGCTGCCCTAGGTCTCTGTTGGGTACGACGGGTGCGTCAGTACTAAGATATGTCCCTGTCGGATACGACGGGTGCATCAGTACTGACGTATGTCTTTTGTCGAGTACGACGGGTCCGTCAGCACTGACGTATTTCTCTATCGGATAAGACGGGTGCATCAGCACTGACGTATGGTCTCTGTCGGGAGAGACGGGTGCATCAGCACTGACGTATGTCTCTGTCGAGTACGACGGTGCATCAGCACTGACGTATGTCTCTGTCGGATAAGACGGGTGCATCAGCACTGACCTATGTCTCTGTCGAGTACGACGGGTGCCACAGCACTGATGTATGTCTCTGTCGAGAAAGGCTGGTGCAAGCACTGACGTGGTCTCTGCATCAGAACATGACGTGTGTCTCTGTCGGGAAAGAACGGATGCATCAGCACTGACGTATGTCTCTGTCGGGTACGACGGGTGCATCAGCACTGACGTATGTCTCTGTCGGGAAACTGACGTACGGGTGCATCAGCACTGACGTAAAAAGACGCCGGGCCTCAGACTGTATCTCTGCATCGGCACTGACGTATGTCTCTGTCGGTACGAAGGGTCCATCACCACTGACGTATGTCTGACGGGAAAGACGGAGTGCCTCAGCACTGACGTATCTCTCTGTTGGAGACGACGGGTGCATCAGCACTACGTATGCCTCTGTCGGGAAAGACGGGAGCATCAGCATTGACGTATGCCTCTATCGGAGACGACGGATGCATCAGCACTGAGGTATATCTCTGTCGGGAAAGACGGGTGCATCAGCACTGAGGTATATCTGTCGGGAAAGACGGGTGCATCAGCACTGACGTATGTCTGTCGGGAAAAACGGGTGCATCGGCACTGATGTATGTCTGTGTGAAGTACGGCGGGTGCATCAGCACTGACGTATGTCTGTCGGGAAAGACGGGTGCATCAGCACTGACGTATGTCCTTGTCGGAGACGACGGGTGCATCACCACTGACCTATGTCTCTGTCGGAGACGACGGATGCATCAGCACTACGTATGTCTGTGTCGGGAAAGACGGGTGGATGATGACCGCCACTGTCGCAGGTACTTGGGATTTTCATGGCATCCACTGATATTTTTCCTACTGCAGTTTTGCCCATTGGCGTACGCAACTCCACCCCCACTCCCACCCCCCATCCCCATCCCCTCCACCCTTACACCCTCTCACACACACACACACACACACACACACACACACACACACACACACACACACACACACACACACACACACACACACACACACACACACACACACACACACACACGCACGCACACACACACACACACACACACACACACACACACACACACACGCACGCACGCACGCACGCACGCACGCACGCACGCACGCACGCACGCGCACACACACACACACACACACACACACACACACACACACACACACACACACACACACACGTAAGGCTTACAAATGTAGGAGGTTTATTTCGCGTGTACACCAGGATGCTAGAATAATAGGAATCGTAGTAGATTCAAGCAGTAAATCGGCTATGACAATGTTGTGCCAGTTTTTTTTTGTTTTTTGGGGGGGGGGTTTTTTTTTTTTTTTTTTACGCGTGTTCTCAGCCTCTTCGCCGACAAGAGGTTTTCTTTCTATACTTCTTTCCTTTTCTTTTTCCTTTGTTGTTGTTGCTGTTCTTTTGTTTTGATTTGTTTTTTATGTTTTTTTATCAGTCGACGGGTGAAGCCACTCATGCTACTCTTTCCGTATGTCTCCAGGGGAAGTCAAGCGTTCTTTCACAATAAACAGCTCCCTCGCTCTCTGAAAATGTTGTGCTACTTCCTCTCTTCAGTCACTCTGTCGCTTTTCAAAATTCATTTTTGTCTGCTCTTTTAAACTGTTGTCTGTTTTGTTTGTTGTTTTTTTTCTGCTTTTGTGGACCATTCTTCTATCTTTGTCTAAGAAATTGCTATGTTTTGTTTTTATCGGACTGCAATTTATGACGTACTAGCATGTATGTTGTGATCTGGTGACTAGCACGTGAGAATCGTATGGAAAATGCTTGGCGCTCTCATTACAACCTAATTCTGTACTCCATCGGATGTCAGTAGTTTACCTATTATGACATGATCAACTTGTACACTTTTTTTGGGATGGTCTTACTTGTACATGGTGTGATTTTTTTTTCTTATGTGAGTTCTACATTTCTGAAAAGGCGTTGTGTAGTCGGCTTGGTTTGTAAGGAGTTGAATTAAAACTTCATAATTCGTAAATCAGATCATGGATAATTTTGCATTTTGATATATCCAGAATTATCACATCACTAAACGATGTGGACGCTGTGATTATATTGCTCTTGAATGGTCGATGTCTAGAGGTCTGAAAACAGGAACCGTCTGTTTGTTTGTTTGTTTGTCATACTGTGAACATTTGAAATCGACAGAATGGCGTGCACATACAGGCAGCGTGCTCTCCTGCCTCCTTCCGGTGCTCTGGCAAAATTCGCTGCGAAATAGTTATGATCACTGTTTTGAAAAAACCAGACGAAGAAAAGGGAGAAGCTTGTCTGTTTGTTTGTCTGTTTGTTTGTTTTTTGTTTTGTTTTTCCTGCTGCCGGCATGATCTCAGATTCAATTTCCTGTTCACATCCATATCCGTGGTTTGATGGCGTCAGAGTTGTCGGTATCGGTAAGATCATGGGGACTTCCGTTAGATAGACGAGGTGGCGCCCTCCGGAGGGAAATGTCTATTCACGCTGGCACTGTGTCAAAACAATTTTCGTCGTCAGTAGGGGGCTTAGTAGGGTGTCCTCCAATTTGGCCGCCTATACTTCCGCTGCGAACTTCGCCGCTTATATTTTCGCCGTCGAGTGGGGGTATAATTTTACAGGATAGGAGAAAGAAAACGCTTTTCATTGGTGTATTCCATTCCTCCCCTCCTCCTCCCTCTCTCTCTCTCTCTCTCTCTCTCTCTCTCTCTCTCTCTCTCTCTCTCTCTCTCTCTCTCTCCTTCAAGACTGAAGAAGATGACACTGACA
>JADBJO010000644.1:510000-512500 GCA_016801955.1 Conus betulinus | reverse complement strand
ATCAAACAAAACATTGCTGAGCCTGAAAACAAATGCTGGGAAGAAACGAACTATGTCAGCTTTAGTGGTAAGAAATCAAGACCTATTTTATTCAAACGGTGGGGGCCATTTTGCTCTACTTTTTTCTCTCACTACACACATCCTCGTAACATTCTGTCCGTCTCGAGGGCTTTGCCTTACATATCGTCTTGTAAATAATTGGCTTCTTCAAATCACAGTTTATGCAGCAGTTTGTCAGTTTGACACTTGCGATGTGACTATCACACATTTTCCACCTCCTTTTTTATTTTTTTTTAATTTCTGTATTTCTATTAAAAGATAGAGAGAAGTCATGCTATTTATTTTTAAATGGATGACTTCCGGTTCTTACCGACAACTAATTTTTTTTCCCTTTATAAAAAAAAAAACAAAAGATACGGAGGTCAAGGACAGGGAGCTTGAGGTGGGATGGAAAGTGAGGGGGGTAGGTAGGTGGAAGTGACGTGGAACAATGACGACGACGGAAATCAAACAACGGCGAGGGACAAAGTTGCAGGCGATGACGAAAGGAAGACGTGGCGTCCTCAGTCGGAGGAAGGAAATGTGCTGGTTCTGTCGACAGGAAGTCGTCCTAAACATGCCCGGCCAAGAACTCATTGAAACAACAAAGAAAGCGACAGTTCCCATGTTCAAAATGCAGTGAAGCTGTCACCATACCCCTCCCCTTTACACGCTCCCCCCCCCCCCCCCGCCTACCCCCCTCGCCCCCCCCCCCCCCCCCCCCCCCCCCCCCTGTCGCCCTCACCGCCATCCGACACCCCTTCTTCCCATTCCCATCGTGGGAACTGGAAAACAAAGCTGTGGTAATAAACGAACACCACCCGCCCGCTGTTGTCAGGATGTGACTGTGGATTGAGGACTGTTGTGTGTGGAATGAGCGGGTTGTCAGGATCTGATTGTAGAATACAACAGTCCCCAATCCACAATCAGATCCTGACAACTGCTCACCCCCACACAACAGTCCTCAATCCACAATCAGATCCTGGCAACTGCTTACCCCACACAACAGTCCTCAATCCTCAATCAGATCCTGACAACTGCTCACCCGTGACCGTTGTTATGCAATAATATCGCTGCAGTGCTGGGCGTATTCTGTTGTTTGGTTACTGAGACATTAGTCGCACTCTGTTTATTTCACTTCATTTCTTTATTTTGTACGGGAACGTCGTCTTCTATTGTTTATGGTGATAGTTGTGGTATTTTGGTTGTGTTTTTTTTTTTTTTTTTTTCCTTTTTAGCACTTTCAACAGTATTTGCTTTAAAAAGTCTTAACATTGCTTTTTTCCTTCATTACAGTATATTACTCTCCAACACACACACACACAAACACTCTCTCTCTCTCTCTCTCTCTCTCTCCTCTCTCTCTCTCTCTCTCTCTCTCTCTCTCTCTGTGTGTGTGTGTGTGTGTGTGTGTGTTTGGTGTGTGTGTGTGTGAACCAGCGTAGTAAGATCACACACTGTCCACTGTACCTGTTCATTTTGCGGTATCCTTTTGCTCAAATGCCCCCCCCCCCTCTCTCTCTCTCTCTCTCTCTCTCGTCTCTCTCTCTCTCCTCTCTCATCTCTCTCTCTCTTGTAGCACCAGTCTTTAATGAGATAATAGATTAAGAGGAATGGTAAACTGCTTTGGTGAGGTCTAGTTTCATATGCGTAAGTGGTCTTGATAGTTATGAATTGAGCAGATAATGTAGGGAGATGTCTTTGTTTGTTTCTTTCTTTTTTCAGGACAGTAATTGAATATCTCTCTCTCTCTCTCTCCTCTCTCTCTCTCTCTCTCTCTCTCTCTATATATATATATATATATATATAGTATATATATATATATATATATATATATATATATATATATATATGCATATATATTTCAAACTTTGCCAACTCATTAATGTAATGACGGAAGAAATGTTAGCCTGCATTTGTTTTCCCCCACTACGAAATTGTTCAGCATGATATTGTTTTGTCAGTCAGTGGGAGACTGCATCTCGTGGGAGATCCAAGCAAGGTTGGTCTGCACAATTCTTAGCTGTTGACAATGCTTGGGTTATTGTACAGCAGAGCTGACCACTCTGATTGCTGATCTTTTGACCTCCCTTGCATCCTTGAATGGCTCCTCAAGCGTAGGCTCAAAGGTTTTCCCCACACATTTTACACTGTTCATATAATGATTTTAGTTGTTTGTTTTGTTTTTTTTTTAGCAACTTATTTCCTTACCACACTTTCTTTTTGTTTTACTTGTCCGCCCTTCGCTGGCTGCTTTGGCTGCTGTTGGATTCCTTTTCTTAACCCCATGGTGGTGAGAACACCACAGAATTACAGACTGTGGGTAACTCCATGTGATGCCAAGGGAGTACAGGCACAGCCAGCCGTGTCTCCCTGATGAGTCCGATCCAGCGGACGAAAGGCCAAGGACCAGGCAATATGAACTGATCTGTCTTCAGGAAGGATTACGATGGTTTCCCAT
>JADBJO010000644.1:495000-497500 GCA_016801955.1 Conus betulinus | reverse complement strand
GTGGATTTTAATTAAATTTGGCACATAGGTTATCACACACAATGGCACTTCTAGTGTTTCAAAATCTGACCGTTAAAAACCGTTATTCTTGACATATTATCCGATCTGGATGAAATTTGGTATGTACACAGGCTTTAGGCCAGTGAGGACTAAAATACCAGATTCAAAAGTGTACCTGGGCTAGATAACCGCTGAAACCTTTTGTTTTGCCGTTATTTCTTATACATTGGTGGATTTTAATCAAATTGGGTAATAGAAAAGTTATCACACTCAATCTATGAAAGTACTGCATTTGCCGGATTTCAAAATAGCTTTAGATCTAATAACTGACTGGTAGATCATGGATATTTTCATAGTAAACATGCTCTTTTAACATGTACACGCGTATTCAAGATAAACTGGGAGCACGTTTATATGCTTTGCATCTTGTTTCTTATTTCCCTCTGCTTTGCCGCGTCTTTGTGTGCCTTGTCTTCCCCTGCCATGCCATTGTTTGTGTGGTCTTTCTTCTTTGTGTCTTGACTTTCTATGCTTTGTCTTGACTTTCTACGCTTTGTCTTGACTTTCTACGCTTTGTTTTGTCTTTTTCTTTGATTTGCTTCGCCTTTTCTTCCTTTGAAAAAAAAAAGATAATAAAAAAAATTTCCTTCCCTTACTTTGCTATAACTTTGCTTGTCTTTCCTCGCTTTGTCGTGTCTTTCTTTGCCTTGCCTTTCTTTGCTTTGTTATGTCTTTCCTTGCCTTTCCCTCCTGTATTGTTTGTCATGTCTTTCCTTACTTTGCCTTGACTTGTTCTGTCGTCGTGTCTTTCCTTGTCTCTTTTCTTGCTTCGTCATGTCTTACCTCCTCCCTTTGTCGTATCTTTCCTTGCTTTGCCTTTCTTTTGTCGTGTCTTTTCTTCCATTGTCTTGCCTTATTTCGTCATGTCTTTCCTGACCCTTACCTTTCCTTGCTTTTTTTTTTTTTTTTTTTTAAATGACTTCCCTTGCGTCACCTTTACCTTTTCTTGTCTTTCTTTGCTTGTCTCTGTTCTTCTTTTCCATTGCTTTGCTGTCTGTTTACGTGTTTTCCTTGGTTGTTTTTCCTTCCTTTTGCTTTCTTATTGTGTCTCTTTTCTGCCTTGCCTTTCTTCGCTTTGTCCTATCTTTTCTTGCTTTTCGTCAAGTCTTTTGTGTGTGTGCTTTGCCATTTTTTTCTTGCCTTCTCTTCTGTTTTCTTGCATAGTTTGTTGTTGTTGTTGTTGTTGTTTTTCCCTTGTTTGCCTTGTACTGGTTGTTTTGCCTTGGTTTTCCTGGGTTCACACATACAGTCTTCTCTTCCTTTGTCCCACGTTCCTTTGGCATGTCTTTCCCTGCCCTTTCTCTCCTTTCTTGTGCTTCACTTCCCGTGCTTGGTCTGACCTTTCTTTCTGTCGTCTTAGGTTGGTTGGTTGGTTTGTAGGTTGTTGTTGTTGCTCTGTCACCGTCTTTCATTCATGCTGCCTCGTCCTACTTTGCCATGCTGTTTCTTCCTTGCGTTGTCAATTCTTTCTTTGTGTTACTGTCTCGTTCCTGCTTCGTTTTCTCTGTACTAGCTGTACTTTTTTTTCTCTCTCTCTCTCTCTCTCTCTCTCTCTTCTCTCCTCTCTCTCTCTCTCTCTCTCTCTCTCTCTCTTGTTTCACCTTGTCTTTCCTTCCGCTTTACCGTCTCCTCGCCTTGGCTTGCTTTGCTTTCGTACTATGTGCCCCTCACCCCCCACCCCCTCCTCCCGCTTCACACACCCCCACCCCCCACCCCACAATCACCCCGGACCCAACCACCCACTTCGGCTGAACTGTCTAACCCCCTCATCCGTTTCCCCCCCATGCTCATATGAGCCACCCCCTTTGTCTTGCCTGCCTCATCACCTCAGACAACAAAACGAAGACGACCTAATCATCTGGAGCCCGTCCCAGAAAGGAAGCCTGAGCTGCCAGCAGGACAAGTGTCCCTCCTTCTCAGTTGATCAGAACGGTTTACACATGCCACTCGTCCGTGCACCTGCACAAGTGAATGAAGTTCGTGCTCAGCAAGGAGAGAAGTAGAGCGGACATGCTGGTTCCGCAGCGAATCCGTTATGTCCAGGACAGCCAAGGGTTAACGTGCGTAAGGGAAATTTACTTCCGGCTTCCAGAACATCGACTTTTGGCGAATGAAAATACGGAAAAAAAAAAATAAATACTCGTGCTTCATTTCAACATACAGTGTATGTGGGGAGAGGGGGAGGGAGGGGGGGGGGTGGGGGCTTTTTTTCGCCATTTTTGGTAGCAGGGCGATTAGGACCCTTCTTTTGAGGAAAGGCCAAACAAAGAAATAAAAACTGAGTGGTCTCACGTGCTAATATTGAAGATCTACAGAGTAACACGTCGTCCTGTACGAAGTCTCAGTCGTTCTAGAGTCGATATCATTAACCAGTCGGAATAAAGTGTGTATTGGCCAATCGGAACGCTGCTTCGCATAGATGCGGGCTGACTCTTTAACG
>JADBJO010000644.1:485000-487500 GCA_016801955.1 Conus betulinus | reverse complement strand
GTAGTGTTGGTCGTGAACAGCGCTGTCAGAGATCCCATCTGTTAAAGTAATGACCCGTTTGCTCTCTCTCTCTCTCTCTCTCTCTCTCTCTCTCTCTCTCTCTCTCTCTCTCTCTCTCTCTCTCTCTCTCTCCTCTCTCTTCTCTTCTCTCTCTTTTTCTGTCTCTCATTCTCTCATATGAGCTGTTGATCCACAGAACGGTGCACTGATCTCGGGTCTTGGCCGAAACCTCCCGTAGTGAAGCTGACACCTGTGGATTAGGACGGAATCCTTGTCTCTTCCACGTCTCATCTTGGCACCGACATCCGAGCCATGGTCCCTTTTAATGTTACATCACTTAAGCCGACGCTGTGCTGTGTTGTCTTTCATCACCTGGGAACAATTCAGAGTTGACTCTTCGTCAGCCACTGTCTACACAGCATGTACGGCGGCAGCAGGTCACGTACAGAGACAGAAAATCGCCTGACGAAGGTTCACCAAGCCAGTGGGGTTTGTGACGCTGTAATCCATACTGTCTTTGATTCTTCTCCGCTGCATTCTGTTCTGCTTTTCATTGCTCTGCTCTGCTGTTAAATGCTGCATTTCCTGGCGCTCCCCGCCACGCTGAAGCTCAGTCTGGAACTGGCCAGGGTCCAAGATGTCTATGTCTATATCATACACTTTGAGACCAGGAGCCTTGTGTTCCACACCGCGGGGCGACGGGTCAGCGTGCACGTGGCAGTTTCAGGCCTGGACGGGTTCCTGTTCAGGCTCCTTCAGCACACAGTGGACATTCACACAGAAATCACATAGTGGACATTCACACAGAAATCACACAGTGGACATTCACACAGAAATCACACAGTGGACATTCACACAGAAATCACCAAACCTTCCCGTCTCCTCGCAACGAAATGTCGCGACCTTTATGTCCTCTCCACCCGCGTGCGGATCTGGCCGAGGTTTGAACTCAACGAGATCTCCCATTCTGCGCGGTGCTTCAAACCCCACAGTGGATTGGGCAATAGCTCCTTTGGCCCGTTTTGCTGTGAGTGCAACACTCTAACGTTGTGGTCCTGACTCCAGTTGTGTGTCTTCCTTTCTTCTTGACCCCTGTCTTGACTTGCTGTTTCGAGTTGCAAAGTGTGGCGACTGCAGGCCGAAATCTAAACAAATTTTTAAATGTAATTATTAGCGAAGCGCGCAAGAAAACGTAGACAAACGAATCACAAGACAAAACACGACGCGTTTTTCGACCTCGTAGGTCTTCTTCAGGCAAGATACGAAAACACTGGGCAACAAAAGTGAACGAGCTATCACTTATCTTCATTCACTTCAGCACAAGATGGGCTTGAATGGATCGAAACGCGTCGTGTTTTGTCTTGTGACTCGTTTGTCTACGTTTTCTTGGCGGTTCGCTATTAATTACATTTGAAATTTGCAGTTTCAAGTTAACCAGAAAGAACTCGCTGTCCGCAGTGTGTGAAGTCGCTATGCCTCATCTATTAAAACATGAGATAGCTGTGCTCTAGGTACTGAAACAAAATAAATGCATGAATGACTAGATAGATAAATGAATCAATAAGTGCGTGTGTATGTGTGGTTTTCGGGGATGTGACGGGGTGGGGGTGGGGGGGGGGGAGAGAATATGTGTACGTGTATGTGTGTGTGCGCGCGCACTATGTGTGTGTGTGTGTGTGAGAGAGAGAGAGAGAGAGAGAGAGAGAGAGAGAGAGAGAGAGAGAGAGAGAGAGCGCACGCGCGCGCACCTCTGTGACTTCCACAAATGGGTCGTTTTTGTTTGTTTTTTTCGTTGCTCCGTGTTTCTCTCTGTCTGTCTGTCTGTCTGTTGAATGTCTGTCTGTCTGTCTGTCTCTCTCTCTCTCTCTCTCTCTCTCTCTCTCTCTCTCTTAAATATATCTGGATATATCTCTATGCTTCTGCTTTTTTTTTTATCCAGCTAGACTTTCTAAATATCTAATTTGAAAAAGAATATTTCATGAGCAGATTTCTGGAGAAAATTGAAAAATGAAAAAAAAAACGCCTTTAAAAAACAGGTCAGAGAGTTTAAAGGGAGGGTTTTATTTAGTCTTAAAGCTACATAAATATTGCAATTCTTCTGTAAATGAAAACACGGATCAAAGCGCATTTAAAACCCACACACAAACACACACACACACACACACACACACACACATCGTCCTGTGGGTTACACACACACACACACACACACGCACACACACACACACACACACACACACACATCATGTCTCGCATCATGCAAGCCGAGTGAAGCCAACAGCCTGACGTGAGAAGAAAATGTGGGCGCACAAGTTCGGCCGAACCAGAGCCTTTTGGAAACATTGCGTGGCACTCCGTGTGCCTTGTGTGTGTGCAGTATTGAGCAGTGAGAGAGAGATTCCTGGTGAATGACATATCAGAGAACATACACTCCCTGCCCCCCCCCTCCTCTCTCTCTCTCTCTCTCTCTCTCTCTCTCTCTCTCTCTCTCTCCTCTCTC
>JADBJO010000644.1:460000-475000 GCA_016801955.1 Conus betulinus | reverse complement strand
CCCATGCTGGTCCATCACTCAGTCCTGTGCTGTTTCTTTCACTCAGTCCCGTGCTGTTCTTCTTCACTCAGTCCCGTGCTGGTCCATCACTCAGTCCTGTGCTGTTCTTTCACTCAGTCCTGTGCTGTTCCTTCACTCAGTCCCATGCTGGTCCATCACTCAGTCCCGTGCTGGTCCTTCACTCAGTCCCGTGCTGGTCCATCACTCAGCCCCGTGCTGGTCCTTCACTCAGCCCCGTGCCGTTCCTTCACTCAGTCCCGTGCTGTTCCTTCACTCAGTCCCGTGCTGTTCCTTCACTCAGTCCCGTGCTCTTCCTTCACTCAGTCCCGTGCTGGTCCTTCACTCAGTCCCGTGCTGGTCCATCACTCAGTCCCGTGCTGTTCCTTCACTCAGTCCCGTGCTGTTCCTTCATTCAGTCCCGTGCTGTTCCTTCACTCAGTCCCGTGCTCTTCCTTCACTCAGTCCCGTGCTGGTCCTTCACTTTGAGTGAGGCTTCACGCCGATCTCTGTCTTCATTAAGGTTGGTCGCGGTGCATCACACGGGATGTTGATGCTTCGGTTTATTGTTTTGATTTTGAGTTCCCCCCCCCCCCCCCCCCCCACACACCCCCTCCCCAATTGGCGTTGTGGTAACAAATGGCGCCTCAATCGTCGTAGAATGTCGTTCAGTATATCAACAACTGAACTGCTGCTTTTTTCAAGAACAAATCGCATGGAAATGCTCGGAATCCGGCCAGTGACGTCGCCTGGCATACATTGTAGTAAGCTTATATTTCATGTCCTGTGCGAGAGACAGAGAGATGAGAACAAAGTGTATACAGTCACAGTCCGTGATTCAGATTCGTTCCGTTTGAAATCCGCTTCCTCCTTGATTCAGGCAATATGAGTTGTGATGTTTTGGAGTAAAAAGACAGGAAAGAATTTTTTTCTCATTGTACACCGCTACTTCTTTCCCTGCATACCTTATAAATGACAAGAGTGCACTGATTGGTGGACGTAACTATTGGAATGGACGATGTTCGGAAATCTGCAAGGAGATAATCAGTTAGAGCTCACAATCAGCGAGAATGACCTTGCCTGTTTCATAGGATAAACGACGCTGGTGGGCACGCCCAAAGCCGTTTAGCACCATCTGTCAGCTGAACTGTTCAGTCAGAGAGAAGAGGCCGAAACATGGGTGTGAATGAACTCGGGGACCTCCAGACTGGCCAAGGGAAAGTCCAGCCCTGCGAAGAGACCGTGCCACAATATCCTGGCCTCTCTCCTGCGAGAAGAGTTACAGTCGTGACGTTTGTGGGCTGGGGTAATTTTGGTCGGCACCTGCGCGTGTGGAGGGAGAGACGCCATGTTGACTTACGTGGTGACTGTGTAGTCGGCTGGCGCCTCGTGTAGCTGGGGTCGTCGTGGGGAATGTTGATGGGCGGGTAAATCAGACTGCACTTTCACCTTCACAGCAGCCCTGAGCCTGCTGGAAGGAGAAAGGGGAGGAGGGGGGCGGGGGGGGGGGGGGGGGGGGGGGGGCTAGTCGCCTGGATGTACAAGATGGGGGCGGGATGGGGTTGGGGGGTAGGGCGTCGTGTGTTTCCGCCCTGAGGTCCCGTGGACTTGTGGAGCGGTGTGGTGGAGCGTGTGTTGTGGGGGGGAGGGGAGGGATGGGAGGATGGAGGAAGCTTGAGAGAGGACCTCAATCTGTCTATCTGTCTGTACACACACACACACACACACACACACACACACACACACACACACACACATATATATATATATATATATATATATATATATATATATATATATATATATATATATATATATATATATATATAATATTAATTCTACTACCTTTCGCTGGCTGCTTTGGGGGTGCTGTTGGATTCTTTTTCGAACCCTTGGTGGTCAGAACACCACAGAATTATGGACTGTGGTGTGTCTCTATCTGACGCCAAGAGCACAGACACAATCAGCCGTGTCTCCCTGATGAGTCCGATCCAGCGGACGAAAGGCCTTGGAGCAGGCGATACACATAGATCTGCCTTCGAGAGGGATTGCAATAGTTTCTTCATGCAGTTAGTGAAGGGTTTTCATATTTATGATATATATTTTCCCATGTACTTTATCTTCATTTTTTTTCTCCCTCAATTTCAAATCTTTGCCTAGTCATTACTATAATGATGGAAGAATTGTTAACCTGCACTTGTTTTCCCCCACTACTTAATTGTTCAGCATTATATATATATATATATATATATATATATATATATATATATATATATATATATATATATATATATATATATAAACAACCACACAATGCAGAAGCAAACAAGCAAGTTTTCCTTTTTTCCGACGTTTCGGCTCTGGGTCTTCCTCAGGAACTTCTTTATTAGGTACTAATGCAAATCAAACAATCCGTAACTCTCTCTCTCTCTCTCTCTCTCTCTCTCTCTATATATATATATATATATATATATATATATATATATATATGTGTGTGTGTGTGTGTGTGTGTGTGTGTGTGTGTGTGTGTGTAATACATATGTATGTATGTAATTAGTACTCCTGCCTTCTGAAATACATGTGCAGTAAATGTGTCTGTTGATGTCCAGATGATTTTTTTAGAGAAGTTCAGAATAATGAATACGCTCATTTCTGGAAAGATGGTAATTAGCGTACACATAAAACTGGACAAGGACAAGGAGTGGGTGGCTGCACTTCCTTTCTTCTAAAGCGAATGTAATATTAAAACAGTGCTTTCTCATATGGAACGTTGATATATATTTTTCCCCGGTTTCCCGGTTGAAATCGGAAAGATTTTAAAATCTTATGGGGTTTTTTTTTCTAACAATTGTTGATTACTGCGCCGAACGTGAAGCACCTGAGTTACATTTAAACAATTAAAAAAAAAATAGTCGAAAAATAAAACTTTACAGAAAAAAGTAGAAGATGAAGAACTACTGCAGTGATGGCAGTGAAGTGTTGAAATATTATGTGGGGTTAATACAGCAGCCAGTATTTTATATATAGGATTATGTATGTAGAAAAAAAATTCCGATGAAAGGTTGTTTTTTATTTCTTTTTCTTTCTGTGTGTGTGTGTGTGTGTGTGTGTGTGTGTGTGTGTGTGTGTGTGTGTGTGTGTGTGTGTACCTTTAACAAAATGTATTACTGTGACTTCTTGCGAAGTAGGGTCACCATATTCGTAATGTCAGTACAATTAGTCAATTTCATAATCATTCTTATACATTCTGATAAATAATCAAATGTAGTCCTTTCAAAATTAAGAAAAAGTTAAAGAAAACTCTCAGTTTCCGTGTTTTCTAAAGTTATCATTGATTGTGAAATGTTCGAATTGCTGCTGTGCTCGCTTGCTGTGACAAATGTAAGCCAGACGTTGCTGAATTCTTTGGTATTACTAGCACGCTTGGTGGCTAAGAGACATCAAAGCACAGTTATATGTCTTTGCGTGTATTTAAAGAAAAAACTCCGCTGGTCTGTTTGTGTCTTAAGATTGCTTTTGTATTGATAACATCTACACTAGTTGTACACATGAAATACGATTTATTTATGTCATACAATAATAGGGAAATAGTTTTGGAATATGTGCTTGGGTGGAAAAAATGAGTTTGCTCTCTTGTTGTCTGTTTGTTGTCTTCTTTGTCTTTTGTATTTTCGTTGTGCTGTCTCTCTGAACCGTTAGCAATTGTATATTTTTCTTTTTTTTCACTAAAACAGAAATCGGTCTGTGTAATCTTTTGAGTAGTATATTTCTTATTCCCTCATTGACCCACAAGTTCTCTCTCTCTCTCTCTCTCTCTCTCTCTCTCTCTCTCTCTCTCTCTCTCTTCTTCTTCTTCTTCTTCTCTCTCTGTATGCCTCTGTCTCTCTCTCTGCCTCTCTCTCTGCCTCTCTCCTCTCTCTCTCTCTCTGTCTGTCTGTCTCTCTCTCTCTCTCTCTCTCTCTCTCTCTCTCTCTCTCTCTCTCTCTCTCTCTCTCTCTCTCTCTCTCTCTCTCTCTCTCTCTTCACTATTTCCATTGTCGATTAGCAAATTTTCTGCATGCCATTACACCTCTGTGTGTGTGTGTGTGTGTGTGTGTGTGTGTGTGTGTGTGTGTGTGTGTGTGTGTGTGTGTGTGGGTGTGTGTGTGTGTGTGTGTGTGTGTGTGTGTGTGTGTGTGTGTGTGTGTGTGTGTGTGTGTGTGTGTGTGTGTGATATTTTACAGGACGAAAAAAATCAAGTGATGAAAACGAACGTTTGGCTACAGATTGTAAGTATACTCAAGCACGATCCTGTGCATTTGTGTGCATGCACGTGTCGTACGTGTGTGTGTGTGTGTGTGTGTGTGTGTGTGTGTGTGTGTGTGTGTGTGTGTGTGTGTGTGCGCACACGTATACTGTACAGGATAAAATCAAGCATAATCTCTTTTCGCTGTGAAACCTTTCTAAGTCTTCTCTATTGAAACCCGTATTCATGTCTTGCAAATTGTTATCACTCTACGAAGAAGGCCATCTGATCGCATGGCGTGGAAAGAAACTCGGGGGTGGGGGGCTTGAATGGGAGGAAGAAATGGGGTCATATTTAGGTTTTCGTTGTGGCATGTTTTAGCTCCAGCATCCAATACTCATCTGTATCATCTTTATTTAATGTAGTATTGCATGCTGTTGTATGGTTGGCGACGAAGGGATTTTGTTTTGTTTGGTTTGGTTTTGGTTTTGGTTTTTTTTTTTAACAGTTTATTGTATTCTTCTCCCTAACTTTGTCGTTATATCCGATTTTTTCTCTTGAAAATCTTGTGTTGTGTTGTTTTTATGGCAGGTGGGGAAGGAAGGAAGTAGGTGTGGGGATGGTTTGAGGGTGGGTAGAATTGGAGCGGGGAGTGAGAGAAAAGGGATGTTGTAAAAGTGCCTTTAGCTCAACAGACATGCCTCACTACAGTAGAATATCAATGCCATGATTATAAGAGTATGATATGGATTTCCATCTAACTGTGTCTTCCGTCTTAACGTTCCTTATCCAGTGAAACCCAACTTTGTTTTAAGGATCGATGTATATGTAAGTTTTAAGATTCAGCTTCGACTTCTGTCATTAGAATTCAGGTTTGCTCTTAACACGGGGGGAACGCGTGCGTCAGAAAAGTATAGAGCAACGGGTAGTTGTGTGTGTGTGTGTGTGTGTGTGTGTGTGTGTGTGTGTGTGTGTGTTGTGTGTGTGTGTGTGTGTGTGTATGCCCGCTTGCGTTAGCGAGTGTGTGTGTGTGTGTGTGTATATGTGTGTGTGTGTGTGTGTGTGTGTGTGTGTGTGTGTGTGTGTGTGTGTGTGTGTGTTTGCGCGCGCGCGTATGTCTTCATGTGTGTGTCTGTGTGTGTATATTTGAGTATTTTTTTTTTTTCCTTTTCATTTATTTGTTTGTTTGGTGGTGTGCAGGCGCGCAAATATATGTGTGCGTGGGACAGGGGTGTGCATGCGTTTGACTGTGTTTGCGTATATGTGTGCGTGTGCGTGTGTGTGTGTGTGTGTGTGTGTGTGTGTTGTGTATGTGTGTGTGTGTGTGTGTGTGTGTGTGTGTGTGTGTGTGTGTCCGCGCGTGCGTGTGTGTGCGTGTGTCTTCGCGCATGCATTTGTTTGGTTAGTTTTGATGATGTGCAAGGGTTGCTGGTGGGAATACATTGTGGAGGATAGAAGTTACACTATTTGGCCACCAGACGAATGGAACTAATAGAGACTGCCGTTTGTGTGTCGTGCATTCCTTTGACAGCATGGTCATGTCATTTTGATGCTCTCTCTCTCTCTCTCTCTCTCTCTCTCCTCTCTCTCTCTCTCTCTCTCTGTTACTCAGTTTCTTATACGAAAGTGTCTGTCTGTCTGTCTGTCTGTCTGTCTGCCTGCCTGTGTATGCTTTCGTGTGCGTGAGCGCGCGCGCGCGCGTGCGTGCGTGCGTGCGTGTGTGTGTGTGTGTGTGTGTGTGTGTGTGTGTGTGTGTGTGTGTGTGTGTGTGTGTACACACACACAAGTGTGTGCATGAATTTGTGCGTATGTGCATGTGCGCGCCGCGTGTGCATGTATGTATGAAGGTGTGAATGTGTGCGCGCACGTGTATACGTGTGTGTTTGTATGTGTGGGTGGGTGTGCACATGCGTGCGTGCGTACGTGTGTTTGCGCGCGCGCGTGAGCGCGTGTGTGTGTATGAAGGTGTGAATATGTGCGCGCACGTGTATATATATGTATGTGTGTGTGTTCGCGCGCGCATGCGCGTGTGTGTGTACAGAAATGGGTCGGAGACACGCCCTTGCTGCAGGGGGTTCGTTAAATGCTTAAAGGCATGCTGTCCACGGACCTCGGTTGACAGTCTCAATGGACAGACTGGTCACTACTTATAGTCTGGTGCAAAGCTGACAAGGCTTTTCCCTGTGTTCCCAAGGAAAACAGTTATCGGCAGTATTGCCCATAAGGATTACAAATGCTTTCCTTTATTTTCCCAAGGAAAACAGTTATCAGCAGTATTGTCCATCAGGATGACAAGTGTTTTCCTTATTTTCCCAAGGAAAACAGTTAACAGTATTGTCCATAAGATTACACGTGTTTTCCTTATTTTCCCAAGGAAAACAGTTATCAACAGTATTGTCCATCAGGATGAAAGTGTTTTCCTTATTTTCCAAAGGAAAACAGTTAACAGTATTGTCCGTAAGATTACACGTGTTTTCCATATGTTCCCAAGGAAAACAGTTATCAGCATTGTTGTCCATATGGATCGCATGTGTTTTCCCTATTTCTTGGAGATTACAGGCATTCTTCTTATGACAAACAACGAAAACAGCGACAGACTTATCACAGTTTGTTTTCCTTATTTTGCCAGCCCCATTTGCGCTTGTCATGGTAAAACAGCATTTATAGCTGTTTTCCCAATTAACAACGTTTTTCTTGCAATATTACTGGTTTTTCCTCAGACAAAACAATTACCTTCGTAAGAGAAAAAACATTATCCTAAAGAAACAGGGAAAAAATTGTAGAGGTCGTAAGGAAAAATAGTTATGTCCCCAAGGAAATTAGCTACGATCTCCGGAATAATACTTATTTTCCATCTTTTCCTATTTTCCTCACGGATAACCTCAGTTTTTCTGTGGAAAAACAGCTGTTGTCCACTTCAGATGCTAGTACGCTCCCATACAATGCCTAGGCTCTTCAGACCAACCGCAAGAAAATTTTCGAGGATAACCTCAGTTTTTCTGTGGAAAAACAGCTGTTGTCCACTTCAGATGCTAGTACGCTCCCATACAATGCCTAGGCTCTTCAGACCAACCGCAAGAAAAGTTTCGAGAATTTGACGAATCAGATAACCGGACAGATCTGTAAATGAAAGAAAGAGAGCTGAGAAGCGAAAAGGACGCGTAAACGATCTATTTTCTTATGTAGCTTGTTTAACATCTTTTGATCTTCAATATGAACAAGATTCATTTCGTCCTAAAGGGTTGCAACTCTAAGAGCAGATCTTTTCGAATTATGTTCAATCATTGTTTTTGTCACCATCCACTAAATAAGAAAAAAGATAGTGACGTCGTTTGGTTGGTAAGGACAGCCATCAGCAGTTTTACCTTCTGTGCCGGTAGAACTGTAACAGGCGTTCCGGGTCCGAAGAGCATTCTACACACAGCTTGATGTGATAAAATCTCTCTCTCTCTCTCTCTCTCTCTCTCTCTCTCTCTCTCTCTCTCTCTCTCTCTCTCTCTCTCTCTCTCTCTCTCTCTCTCTCTCTCTCTCTCTCTCTCTCTCTCTCTCTCGTCTTCCAACCTCCATTTTCTTCCCTTTTTTGTGGGTCCTCCATCCTCCTACTTTTTTTCCTCACTTTTTCTCTCAATCTCTTTTTTCTGTTCTCCTCCTTACTGACTGACACTCACTATGCAATATCTGTGTGTTTTTTCAGCGGATGGACATTTTGCTTGCTGAAGTTGAATGTTTCGTCGTTTGATACAGGGCGTCCAAGTTTCTTCATGTTATCATCATACATTTGTTGTTGTTGTTGTTGTGTTGTGTCCTCAGTACTGGCATGACTACCAGCTGGCCTGGGAGCCCTCGGACTATGGGGAGATCTCCCTCCATCCGCATCAAGCCGGAGTCGGTGTGGGTGCCGGACATCGTGCTCTTCAACAAGTCAGTCCAGGGCCCGAGAGAGTCTTCTTCCTCTCTCTGTGCACAGACGCACGGAACTCGTGCACACGCACGCACGCACACACACACACACACACACACACACACACACACACACACACACACACACACACACACACACACACACACACACACACACACACACACACGAACGCACACGAACGCGCACTGATGCACACACACACACACACACACACACACACACACACACACACACACACACACACACACATGAGCGCACTGATGCACGCACTCACACACGCACACACACACACACACACACTCACGCACACACACATGCGTGCGCTCTCATACACAGCACGTAGCATGCACGCATGCTCTCACGCACAATATCTCTCTCTCTCTCTCTCTCTCTCTCTCTCTCTCTCTCTCTCTCTCTCTCTCTCTCTCTCTCTCTCTCTCTCTCTCTCTCTCTCTCTCTCTCTCACACACACACACACACACACACACACACACACACACACACACACACACACACACACGCACACACATGCACACATACATACACACACACACACACACACACACACACACACACACACGCACACACACACACACACACACACACCCCCTCAAACGACACACACGTTCCGCGCACACACACTCATGTATGTGTGCACAGTTCACACATGCTCGCGCAGCTTAAAAGTGCTCATTTATATTCATTCATTCGTTCGTTCGTTCATTCATTCATTCATTCATTCATTCATTCATCCATCCATCCATCCATTAATTGCTCGTGTGAACATGCTCCCTGCTGTCCATTCATTCGTCGTGATACATGTATTCAGCTGTCCGCTTGAACTACGATGTAGTCCATGCCATCTTCTAACCAGAGAGAGGCACAGGTAGACATGAAGACAAGTAACCAGTTTTTAATCAGTAAATCAAAATAATGATCATTTTTTTAATCCAATTTGAGAAATTTTCTTTGACTGAAATTGCAAAAAGAAAATGAAAAGCCAAATGAAAAATGAATGAAATTTTCATAAGTTAAGGAATTGACAAATACATAAACTGTGCACAAACGTTCGAGGTTTTCTGCTCTTGTTCAAGCCCAATAACATATCAGATGATCCTGTAATAGCTTACAGACCGATCTGCTCCTGTTCACAGATTTGTCAAATGTGTAGAATATTAACAGTCCACTCGCTGTTACTGGTTTGTCGCATGGCGGTGTAAATATTACAGCCTGCTCGCTGTGAAGGCTGTTAAACTGATCGTGTGATTATTGTATTTACAGCTTGCTCGCTTTAACTCAATCGAGTCGCGTAACTGATCGTGTGATTATTGTATTTACAGCTTGCTCGCTTTAACTCAATCGAGTCGCGTAAAATCGTGAGGTATTTACAGCTTGCTCGCTTTAACTCAATCGAGTCGCGTAACTGATCGTCAAAATTATTGTATTTACAGAATTGCTCGCTTTAACTCAATCAGACGCGGTAAAAGGAGACCAAATGCTCCCTCAGACCGCACAGGATGTGCTGACTCAAAAAAATTAAGATAAAATTAAAGAATCAACAGTTGTAGGCATAGATTATAGTCAAATGTCAGCAGACAGAAAAAATATATAAGATTTAAATAAATCAGATCGGAAAATAGTTTGATAATTTGATATATATATATATATATATATATATGTATTATTCGAAAATGGTAAAACCCATATATATATATATATATATATATATTATTCGAAAATGGTATGCACATCAGAAGCATACATCCACGCTGTCAACGGCAAAAAAAGGGGTGTCGGAGTGCCGCTTCCGACACGACACGATTGAGTTAAAGATTTGTCTGGTGGTAAACATACCGTATATGCAGGTACACACCCAGGCATCAGCAAGTACTTAAAAAAGGAAAAAAGATGGCACACACGATAAGCAATGCCAGAGAAAAGGCCACACACCAGCAGAAGCTCCAGCAACAACATTCTACACGGCAGGAGGCAGCAAGCCATGCTCTGAACCAGCTGTGACACCCGGAACATGGAACAGGGATGTCAGTCCAGCCCAGGCCACGCTTTCTGGCAATCCTGGATTTCTCGCGCATTTCGAGAAAGCGTGCTCCGCGTGCTCCCCCCCCCCTCCCCCCCCCCCCCCCCCCCCCCCCCCCCCCCCTCCCCCTTACAGCTCCCCCTTACCTCCCCCCCCCCCCCCCCCATCCCCTCATCACGCTTTTCACATGCACCGCTCTCACCCCCTACCCCATCCCTCTTCACTGCTCCCCTTCCCCCTCCCTGCCTACATTTGCTTGCACTTTGTAAGAGAGAGCGTGATCATTTCCCCTCCCTGCCACCCACCCCTCTCTCTGTCTCTGTCTCTCTCTGTCTCTCTCTCTCTCTCTCTCTCTCTCTCTCTCTCTGCTTTTTTTTTAATTTCTGCCCGTCTACATGATCCAGAAACAGCTTATAAGATATAGAAAACTGTATATGACTTACTGATTTTCGAAAAAAAAAAAAAAAAAATTGCCCCGTGTATATTTTGATTTTGAAAAAAAAAAAAACTAAAGATATGGAAAATAATGCAAAAAAGGGATTAAATAGGAAAATATGAAATGATATTAAGAGCATGTGCACTGTTGTGAAAGTAAACGCAAGTGCTGAAAGAGAATTGTCGGTCTTTTTTTTTTTTTTTTTTTTTTTTTGTCCCTTGGACTTAGGTAAGGCGATGTTTGTTCTCCTATCTCGTTTTCTTTCCTTGTAATGAACTGACATGTGAACTGACCACAGAAATCACATCCAGAGACGAGCATGGCATCCAGGCCAACTCTTCCTGCTTCTTTTTGCTGACGACGTTGCGTTATTTACTGTAATAACTAAGCAAATAATCTTGGATCATCTGTCTTTCTGGAAATGAAAAACAAACTGGAATTTTAATGTATCGTAATGGTGGATATGTTAAATCAGAAGACGTTTGGTTCTCAGGGGATCAGGAATTAAAGATTGTGGTTATGTGTAAATATCAAGCCATGTTCCTGTCAACCAGACTTTCGTTTGCACACACCCTGAATGATCTTGCCGAACGTGCAAGAAGAGGGTGTCAGTCCTTTGTTACGCTGCCACGGTCAGTCGGTGAAACGTTCTAGTTACGTATTCTTTAAATTGTTTGATCGTCAGAATCAATCCATTCCAGTGTATGGCTCTGAAACTTGGGGTCTCATAGGTAATCAGGAAGTAGTTCAAAGAGTCGTTCGTTTGCTTTATGGTAATTTTTCAGAATGCAAATTAAAGCACCCAGATGTTTGATTTTGTTGTGAAACTTAGAGACATCCTTAATTTATTAACACATGCATTCACTTTATTAAGTATTGGCTTAGACTAGCCTCACTTGCTGATCACCGACTCCCCAGAAAAGCATACAGACAGAATGCAATTACATCTACAGCCAGTAAACTTGAGCTGGCAAAGTTCGTGACGTTCTCCACTAGTTTGGTTTTGAAATTGTATGGAGAACATAAGGCGCTGGTACTGTCAACGCATTTATTAACGAATTTAGACTAAAGCTAATCGATTGCTAACCTCAAGACTTGCATACAGCTCTCAGTAATCATTATTTCTGCTATGTCTATACTCATTTCAACTAAGAGCTACCACATAGTCCATATCTATGCCGGATTAAAACATATATGTGAGGAAAAGCGATGGCTTGATTAAGGACTGGAACGATACCCCGTTCAATTGTTGTTTCTTAACCTTCAACACAAGAAAACGCGAGAGAGCAGTAACAACTGTCTTGGTGAGGATTGGTTTGAAACTTTACCAGTTCAAAAATATGAATCTTTAAGAAATGATTTGATTCCTAGGAAAGATTACAGCCAACCATCAATGTCGGATTTAGTCAAAAGTGTGAAGTTCTAGCAAGACCTTAATTACATACTAACAATACCCGTGTATGAAGCTTTTTCTTCGAGATAAATGCACATTCATCCCAAGACAGGACGACTTTAATAGCGTGACAAAAATATATTTCTTCCAGTCTGTGTGTGAGAGAGGGAGTCTTTTATCACCTTATCATCATCACCATTGTAAAGGATTAGAGACCTCCACAATTAAAAACCATTTTGAATTCTCAGCGCGTCCTCTCTCTCCATACATAATTTATATATATATATATATACTCTTTCCCCATATATACACTCTCTCCATATATATATATAGAGAGAGAGAGAGAGAGAAATTATAAACAGAGCTTGCTCTTACGTTCTAGATTGTAGAAATAGGGAGGTGATAAGCTTTCATATCTGCAGTGGTAGATAATTCTGCTTAACTAACAGTATTCTCAAAATGAACCTTCAGCAAGCTTATAGTTTTCCAAACGGGGAGAGACAAGCTTATAGTCTCCAAACGGGGAGAGACAATTTCTAATGGGGAAGAAGCTAGCTAGCATGTAACTCCTGGTCAGATACCGATATTTCGAAACCTGATTGTTTCTCCCCAGTGACTGCGGAAAGTGGTAATTTGACTTCTCTGCCTTTTTGGTTTTAAGAAGAATGCTATCCCAGAAAAAGGCTGGTGTGCAATACCGTAGTATGTTTGTTGAGTTTTCAAAAAAAACCAACCAAGGTGCCACCTAAGAAGCAAAAGAAAATCCTGAAAGAGCAAAACAAGCTACATTTTCTTGTGAAAGGTAGAAAATATAAAAAGATAACCTCTTAAGACACAAGTGCTGAGGGCCAGTTCTTGGAATGAATCCGCAAGGGACTAAATTACAGTAAACTAATAAATTCCAAGGATAAGTACCGAGCACCATTCCAGCAACTTACAGAGCACTTACAGAGCTAGTTAGGCAGAATTATCTACCACTGCAGATATGAAGGCTTATCACCCCCTATTTCTACAGTCTAAGACATAAGAGCAAGCTTTGTTTATAATTCAATATTTCTTGCAGTCATTGCAACACCAAGCTGCTCTAAGTTGCTGGAATGGTGCTCGGTACTTCAATCTCAGATGGAAAATCGCTGAGTGTGGGTCCGCAGGTGGCTGGTGAGGCCGATCTGGCCCTGGAAGGAACGCCCACGTGTGGGACACATGTGGGTGGGTGCTACAGTGGAGGTGGAGGTAGCTCTGGCCTTGCGCGCGGTTCGCTTTCTCTCAGCTTCTGCTGTGCGTCTCTTCTCTGATGTATATGCACCTTCTGTGATGCTGCTTCGCCAGGCTGGGCGGTTCAGGGCAAGCGACTCCCAGGTGTTGAGGTTGATGTTCAGGCCTTTGAGGGACGCTTTGAGGCAGTCCTTGAAACGTTTCTTCTGCCCCCCCAACTTTGCGCTTGCCCTGACTCTGTTCTCCGTACAGCAGTTGTTTCGGCAGTCGATTATCTGGCATTCTGACGATGTGGCCAGCCCATCTGGTTCGGGATTTCTGAAGGAGAGTGTAGATGCTGGATATATATATATATATATATATATATATATATATATATATATATATATATACATACATACATACACACACTCTCTCTCTCTCTCTCTGTATGTCTGCCTCTCTCTCCCTCTCTCTCATAACTCTTCCAATGAGCGCGAGTATTAGCAGTCTGTTAGCTTGTCTCGTGAAAGTACACATATCTGCAGCTTGTGCATTTTGTTCCTAGCTCGCCAAGCTTGTTACACGATTGGACGGACCATCAGTAAGATACGGCACTGAAATCAGCTGAAATCAGTCCCTAGAAGACCAAGCTGATCGCCAGCCTGACTCCCACCAACAGCGCTGTTATAACTGTGGCCAGATGCTGAACTCTGTTCAACAAATCGCTTACCTGGATCCATCATTAGCATTAAAGAATCCAAGGCAAAAAATTTCCGCAAGGGCAGCGAAGAGAACCACAGCATTGTCCAGATTAAAATGTGTATGGAAGGATAAGATCTTCACAAAACACACAAGATTAAAGATCACCAGCATCTGTCTTTCTGTACGCATGCGAGACATCGAATTTCACAGCGGACGCGGCAAGAAAGAATCCATGCTATGAAAATGAGATACTAATACACTGGTCGCATCACTAATCAGCACGTGCGTCAAACCATCAGGCAGCACACAGGAGCCTACCAAGCTCTGCTGGCTTCAGTCAGGAAAAGGAAAGTACAATCAGTGTGGCCATGTGACAGCATCTGGTGGCCTTGCTGGTACAATCCTCCAGGGAGCCGTTGAAGGAAGCAGACGGAGGGAGGAGAAAGAAAAAACCGATGGACTGACGACATTACGAGGTGGAGAGAGAAAGCATTTTGCAGAGACCAAAGTTTTGGCACAGAACCCGAAGAACCTGGTGAACTATTCTTCAGTGCGGCGCCCCAGTGACTCCGTGGAGTTAAGGAAGGAGACGAAGAAATACTTTCTCCACATCTCTAATACACTCATAAAGCGAAAGTACAGAACGTTTTCGTTTTAATGGTTTGCCAGTGAGTGTAAATGCCAACGCCGTAACGCTATATATGCAGCGTGTAGCTGCTCACGTACGCTCGCTTCAAACGTTTGTCAGAGAGGAGCGGACGTACTTTTAAAGTTTGTCTAGTTATGTGCCAGTGCTGGCTTTGATAATGTAGATCAGGGGCGGATCAAGTACTACTGGAAGGGGGGAGGGTGCAAGTGCCGCCGCCTGAACCTCTTTGGTGTCAGGGGGCAACGTCCCAATAAGGGGGCTTGGGAAGGGATGAATAGAGGGGTAAGGTTGGGGGGGGGGTTCAACTATAGACGCTGAAGATGATGTAAATTTTGTAGGTGCACCGGCGACCTCGCCAACAGATGACAAGGTGTATTCACTATGCGTGAGTGCATGTTTTCTCTGGGGTTTTGTTGTGGCGGTGGTTGCTTCGTTTGTCTT
>JADBJO010000644.1:450000-455000 GCA_016801955.1 Conus betulinus | reverse complement strand
TTCGTCATGAACATCGTAGCCATCCTGGCCACCGTCATCATCATCAACAGAAACTACCGCACGCCGCGCACGCACCGCATGCCTACTGGGTGCGCGTGGTCTTCCTCAACCACCTGCCGCGTGTGCTCTTCATGAAGCGGCCTGACCACGATCAGCGCTGGCAGCCCAAGCCCTTCACCCCGCCCCCTTCCTACCACACCACGCCCGAGGCCCGACGCGTCAACCTCAACCTGCGCTCCTCCAACGACCTGCTGGAGCTGACCGAATTCCACCACCCGCACTGCAAACTCAACACCTCCACCACGGGCTCCACGGCTAGCGGCCCCGGCCTCCCGCCGGCAGCCAACAAGACGAACTGTCACGACACGATGGCCGGGGGTCATGCCGCCTCCTCACACGCCGCCCCGGAGTCGTCCTCCGTGCAGGGGCTGGGGTCAGGTTCGTCCACCATGCAGGCGTACCGTCGCTCGCTGGGCCGGTCCCGCGACGACAGCGGAAGTCGAGATTCGGAGTTCCGCATGACGCCGGAAGTGTTCCGTGCCACGGAGGCTGTGCAGTTCATCTATCATCACTTGAAGGCGGAGGAGGAGTATGCTACGGTGAGTCATCCCAGTGAAGAAGAGATCGCCTCAGGCGATGATTTTTCCTGCCTTGCATCTTTTTATCCTTTTGCCTTTCTCCTCCTGTCTTTCCTACCTTTTCTCTCTTACTCATTTATTCTATATGATCTTCCTTACCTCTACGTGTATCTGCTTGTTTATATCTCTTTCTGCCTTTCCTGTGTTCATCTTTTTTTTTTTTTTTTTTTTTTTTTTGTTTACTTATCCCTGTGTTTGGATACTTCTCCTTGCCTATTCCTAGTAATTCCTACTTTTTTATACTTATTCCTTCTTCTTCCTACCATTTATTTATCTTTTCTGCTTTTTCCAACTGATTTTTGCCTGTTGTACCTTTTCCTCCCTTTTTTAAACTTATTTATACCTTCGCATATCTTTTGTACTTTGTCCTGTTTATTTCTGTCTATCCTGCTTGTTGCTAACTTCCCTAATTCTTTCTGACTTCCTTTCATTCTCGGTGTTTGCCACCTATGCCTACCTTTCCTAACTAATCTCTAACTTTTCCTACTTACTGTTCCTATGTATTTCTGACTTTTTCTGCTTGTTTCTGACTTTTCCTACTTATTCCTAACTTTTCCCTTTTTATTCCAGGATTTTCCTACCCATTTCTAGCTTTTCCTATAAATTCCTGACTTTTCCCACTTATTCTTTGGTTTTCCTAATCATTACTCATTTTTTCCTGCCTCTTCCTGATTTTCTCTACTTTTACTTGACTTTTCCTACTTAGTCATATCTGTCCCTACTTATTCCTGACTTTCCTTTCCTATTTCCTCCGTTTCCTGCTTATTCATTCACACCTCGCCCTATGCATTCCTGACTTTTTCTCTTATTCTAATTTTTACTGGTTCATTCTTGTCTTTTCCTACTAGTTCGAACCTTTTTTCTGCTCAGTCCAAACTTTCTTTCCTTACTTATGCCTACTTTCCCTACACATTGCTGAATTTTGTAACTTAAACCTGACTTTTCTTACTTATTACTGACTTTTCTCAATTACTTCCGGCTTTTACCGACCTATTCCTACCTTTTTTTGTTTTACTTAGTCCTAGTTTTTTCTACTTGTTTCTGATTTTTCTTACAAGTTTATCTTTGTTGTTTTGGTTTGGTTTGGTTTATTCGTTATAAATAACTTTTTTTCTACTCATTGTTACCTTTTCTTCCTCTTGTTACTTTTTTTCCCTGTTTGCCGCTATCTCTTTCTGCCTTTTTGTGCATTCCTACTGCATTCTGTTTCTTCCTTTTTGCCTTTCTACCTTTTTCTACCAATTCTATCTCTTCATGTCTCTTCCTAACTGCCCTTACCAATTATCTTCTCTTCTCACGTCTTCCCACCTTCTCCGATCCATTTCCATCTATCCTTGCCTCTTCCCACCTTTCCATATTTATCCCTGTCTCTTCTTACCTCTGTCTACCTATTTCTTTCTCTGTATGTGTATCCCTATCCCTCCTTTCCATTTCCAACTTTTCCAGCCTATTCCTGTCTTTTTCATACCTCTTCCCTATATGTGTTCTTATCTCTTCTTACCTCTTCCTACCGATTCCTGTGGCATCGTATCTCTGCCTTCTATCCTAACCCCCCCCCCCCCCCCTTCACCTTTACATCTTCCCACCTATTCCTTCTTTTTCCTGCCTTTCCCAACAGATTCTTATCACTTTTTTCCCAACCTATTCCTATCTCTTCTTATCTCCTTTTTCCCAATTCTTATTTTGTCTCTTATTACCTGTTCCTACGTCGTTTTACTTCTTCCTACTTTCCCAGTCCATTCTTCTCACTTTTTATCACTTCCTACCTTTCCTTACCTTTCTCATTTATTTTACCTCTTCTTACCTATTCCCATCTGTTCTGACCTATTTCTAACCTATTCCTGTCTCTTCTTACGTCTTCCTACCTTTTTCTAACTATTCCTATAACTTCTTACCTCTTCCAACTAGCCCGATCTCATCCAAATCTTAAATAAATGTTAGCGAACTGCCAACAGAAACGTGGACAAGTTCAACGCCTGCCTACCTTGCGCTGAAGAGATGTAAGCGAAGTGTCCCATTCCTTCATTTTCATTGTTGTATTTGTTTTTGTGTCTTGCCTGAAGAAGACCTAAGAGGTCGAAACGCGTCGTGTTTTGTCTTGCGACTCGTTTGTCCACGTTTCTCTTGACGGTTCGCTAACATTTATTTCAGATTTGTTTAGATTCCGCCTGCAGTCGTCACACTTCGCAACTCGATCTATTCCAGTTTCTTCTTTTTCTTTCATACATGTATATTCCAATTTCCTCTTGTCTACTCCTCCTTCCTATTTCTTCTTACCTTTCGCACCCTGATTCTGTCACTTCTTACACACTCCAACTTTTCCAACCTGTTCTCTTATTGCCTCCTCTTCTTTTTCCTCTCTCTTCTTATACCTCTTCCTATCTATCCCTATCTCTTCTTATCTTTTCCTGCCTACTTCTACCTCTTCTTACCTCTTCCTACCTTTTCCTTGTCTGTGTGTGTGTGTGTGTGTGTGTGTGTGTGTGTGTGTGTGTGTGTGTGTGTGTTGCTGTGTGCTGTGGTGTTGTGTATGTGTCTTTGTGTCTGTGTGTGTGTGTCAAAGATCAAAATTAAGACGAAAAATGGATATCTACTTAAAACTAAATGGTATAAATATATTTCTTTTGCCATTGAAAAAGAATGGTGTGAGTGGATTTTTTGTGTTAATAAGAAAATTACTGCATGCAGTTCTTCTCGGTTCAAATTGCTGTGTGTCTCATGTTTACATTCGTTAGAAGAAAAAGATACACCCGAAAGTGCGGAAGTACTGTCCTTAAACTGCCGAACAAACCATCTGGGAGCTATCTTTCACCATCGTTGGAACCGTGCGCCGTGTTCACATAGGGTGCGGACATGCTCAGGGCATCATTCAATTAAAACGTCAAGGGACACATAGTTGCGTTATGACAGATGCCATTGTATAATGTCCCACTGGATGTGACACGATAGAACATCCACGGAAGTGTTTCTATGGGTGTACCAGCCCATATTTGATGACTGCAGAGCCCATCGGCGAAAAAACGCCACCGTTAAGCAACTGCTGTGTGCATTCCGCGACTTCATTGTTGCTGTTCGGCTGACAGGTGAAGACAGTACAACTCCAGACTTGGCCAAGCTTTTGCTCTGAGGTCTTACGTGCCCTGTGAAAAGAATTCCGGGTTACGGTTTTTTCCTGCTGTCAACAGGACTTTCCCCTGTAGTCACTGCTATGGAAATGATATGACGCTCGCTTTCAGACAGTAATGCTATGGAAATGATAAGACGCTCGCTTTCAGACAGTACTGCTATGGAAATGATATGACGCTCGCTTTCAGACAGTCTCCATTCGTCAATCAGTCAACGGTGGTCTCATACAACCAACGACAGTTTTACCAGTAGATAAACTACGCTTTGAGAGAATCCCCAGAAATGACAGAATGTGGGAAGAATATTGTTGCCTAAAAGAGACACTGATGTTGAATGTCATTTTTGTGGAATTGGGGGGGGGGGGGGGGGGGGGGGTAGCAACAAAATTACACAATATGTCCTGACTGAAGTATAGGCAGACATTGTCATTCAGTCCCTAGGAGACAAAAAAATCGTCATAAATGCTGAAGTCAGACTGAGAAAAGAAAACGTTTGATTTCAAGATATTACTAGTATTACTATTGTCATGACATTGTGCTGCGGTATCAAGTTGTTAGATGGTTGCTAACTTGAGATAATCCCCCTTCTCTCTCCCCCTTTTGTTGTTGCTCTTGTAGTTTTCCGGTATAGCAGACTGTCCCAAAACAGTTTGATATTTGTTCGGTTTTTTTTTTTTTGTTTTGTTTTCTTCATGGCAGCTGATTGAATAATAATCATGTCCGTGAGCTTTCAGCCTGAACTGTCCAGTCTCAGTGTTCAAGTCAACACATTTTTGTTTGTTGGTAGATGGTTGGTTGATTGGTTGGTAGGTTAGTTAGCTGTTCGAGGATAGTTTGTTGTTGGACAGTTTGGTTTCGTAGTCCATCGCTGGGCTAGTTGATAATCCATGTGATCGCTGGATGGTTGGCTGTCGTTTTGTATTGTCAAGGATTTGGTTTTCGATCGCTATTAATGAATGGTTCATCTTGTGGTGGCTGTTGTTTGTTTCCTTTTCTGTTTTATTGTTACGAAATAACTGTCGTATTAAAGGCTGCGGCTTCAGACATCGTCAAGTCTTCATTTTCTCAATTTGTTTTTTTATTCGAATTCAGTTCTCAGAATCTTTTCTGCTTTTCTCATTCTAGGTGCTGGATGACTGGAAATACGTGGCCAGGGTTCTAGACCGTCTGCTGCTCTACATCTTTCTGATCGTGACCCTGGCGGGTACCATGGGCGTGCTGATGGACGCTCCTCATA
>JADBJO010000644.1:442500-445000 GCA_016801955.1 Conus betulinus | reverse complement strand
TGAATTTCTAAACAATGATTATAGACACCAAATTCTTTGGAATAATGACCTGAAGAAGGTGTTTAGTCTGTTTTTGGTTTTCTTATCCTTCTCCTCTCGCACACTCTCTTTCCTTTTACACTCCCCTTTCCCTCCATTCCTCCCCCCCCCCCCCCCCCCCCCCCCCCCCCCTTTTTTTTTTTTCTCTACCCGCTCCGCTCGCGGCTTCGCGTCGCGTCTTTTTGTTTTGACGTTCATCGATCTGCGAAACTGTGTTACAAATTGTGTTGCCCCGATATGTTGTGCTTTGTCATCCTTCGTGGTGTGTGTGTGTGTAGAAATGTGGTGGTTATGCACTAGCGTGTTCTGGTATTGTGTTTAAGTTATCCGAGTGTATGAACAGAATGAATTCTCCTCTCTCTCCTTCACTCTTTTTGTTTGTTTGTTTTTGTTTGTTTGTTTTTTTTTTGTTTCTTTTGGTTTTGGTCTTCATCTATATTTCCTCTAAACTTTTCTCCGTTTTCGTTCCTTTGTTGTTGTTTTTTGTGCTGTCTTTCTTCTTATCTGTCCTGTCTTTGTTTTGTTTTTTTTTAATAGCAGTTTTCATTACGAATGTACATGAACATTCTTTCCACATTTTTGCCCATGGATTATGGTTGTGGTTGAGGGGATTTTTTTTGGCAACGTATGTAGAAGTTTTTCTTTTTTGTTGAATAAATACATACTTTTCAAAATGAATTTCGGTCGGGTTTCATTGTTTTGCGACGCGTGTGCAGCTTCAAATCTTCTTGATCTTCCTTCTCCCTCCCCCTCTCTCTCTCTCTCTCTCCCTCCCATCTCTCTCTCTCTCCCTCTCTCTCTCCCCTTGCTCTCTCTCTCTCTCTCTCTCTCTCTCTCTCTCTCTCTTTCTGATGAGTATCTGTGTGTGTGGTGTTGTGTGTGTGTGTCTCTCTCATCTCCATCTCTCCTCTCTCCTCTCTCTCTCTCTTCTCTTGCTCTCTCCTCTCTCTCTCTCTCCTCTCTCTGTCTCTCTCTCTCTCATCTCTCTCTCTCTCTCTCTCTCTATGTCTCCTATCTCCCTGTGTGTGTCTCGTCTCTCTCTCTCCCTCTCTCTCTTCTCTCTCCTCTCTCTCTCTCTCTCTCCCATCTCTTCCTCTCCCTCTATCTCCTCTCTCTCTCTCTTCCTCTCTCTCTCTCCTCCTCTCTCTCTCCTCTCTCTCTCTGAGTCTAATTATATTCCTGCTGTAATGAAATAGTCACACTTTTCGGTGGAGAGAGATGTTTGAAGTGAGTATCACAGAGAAAGAGCCTAAGAGGAGTTGATCCTTTTAAATACTATATTCCCTTAAAGTTCGCTGAGGTTACCAATTAGAAAACTGAGGAATTGTTATAAAGGAGGATGTTGATGATAAACGTGTGCTGCACAGCCTGCTATAGTTCAAAACCTACTACTGAGACAGGATTCTGCACGGCGAGTTTTCTCTCTGTGATAGATTTACGTTATCCAAATGTATCCACACTTCTTCCTCTTCATCATCTTCTTCTTCTTCTTCTTCTTCTTCTTCTTCTTCAAAATAATATTTCTTATATAGTCCGTCATGACCTATGTCATCCAGGTATTGAATCACTTTGGCTTGAAATCCCATCACGTTATAAATCAGCAAAATCGCTTTTTATTGGGAATTTGTGCACACATCCTAAAAGCAGTACCAGCTGGTTTGACAAATTTAGTGAAATGATGGATTCAGTCTGGCTTTCAAAAGAAAAACTGTTATTAGGAGATTTTAAATATTGACCTTTTTCAATCTCACACGCACGCACGCACGCACGCACGCACGCACGCACACACAGTGGTACAATATTATCACTTCCTACAATCCTACAATCCCCACCAGAGTTACATCTAAATCTAGCACTCTAATTGCTCACATTTATTCATCCAGTATTACATCACTTAAAGAAATTTGAGTGCCACCTGTTGGTGTGTAAGTGATCACTATGCTGTCTGTGCTTCATGGACAAAAGGGTTTTAAAAATACTTAGAGCATCTCATGTTCTAATAATAACATTTCGGTCATTCAAGAAGTTTAATATGCGCGCATTTCAGTCAGATCGTCATTCCGCACGCTTTGAAAACATCTATCGTTTTACTGATCCAGATAGATACGCCCTTTCCTTTTGGATTTCAGCCTTCTTAAATGTTGTTGATAAAGACATTCCGTTGATTCAGAGACGCGTCAAATCGAAAATTCTTCTGGGGTGACTTATGGAAGATATTCTTCCAGCAATGGACGAAAGAGACAATTTAAAGCAGAGGTTAATTTGAAGAATATGATATGACAAGAAACGCGATGTGGTTAAGGTTATGATCAGAAAATCTAAACGCGCGTTTTCTTTCGAAATTTAATTCAAAACGAAACTGATGCAGCTTCTGTCTTGACTGCAATTCATCAGCTCTCTATTCCATGCAGTTCAAATAAAGAATGCCCCAGCTGATGTAATAAATGATCATTTTGTTAAT
>JADBJO010000644.1:392500-435000 GCA_016801955.1 Conus betulinus | reverse complement strand
CCAAGCAAACCAGAGAAATCTAGGTTTGGTTTGGTTTTAAATCAATGCCTGGATGGGAAGGGTAGGCAAATTTTTTTGCCGCCCAGAATTGCTGTTCAGTCTTGCATGATACGGGCGTTAACGTATTATCGTGTGGTTTTTCGAAATTTTATAAATGATGCTTTGCTGAGTTCGGCTTGTCTATTCAGAGGAAGTATATGTTCAATGCTTGTAGTGTCTCAGCTGTTGTCAGACATAATGCAGTTGGAAGATTGCAGTTGCTGCCCGACGGTGGGGAGAAATCCTGTCTTGTTTGTGGAACCCCTATCCTTGAATCTACATTGCTGAAGCGTATTTAATGTATGACATCATGTGCGGCTGAAGAAAATTCAATGCGTTAGCGCAGTAATATTGGGAGAGAGACAGAAATAGAAAGGGAGAGGGAGACAGGAAGGACAGACAGACAGGCAGACAGACAGGCAGACAGGCAGGCAGACTGGCAAGCAGGCAGACAGACGGATAAACAGACAGATGGTTTATTTTTCATAGCTCTAAATGAAGATGAATTTGACGGTTAAAAAAAAAGACGTCAAAGTATTAGTCTATACATAATCTTAATGAGAACATAAGCTTACATGAACCTCAAAACTGTGCAGCTAACACCGTGACAAAGCGTCTCTAATTTCAAAGGTTTGATCGGAAACGTGCTGATATTTTTAGCTACATTTTTCATCGGCCGAAGACATCAGCATACGCAAGTGGAACATACAAGAACCCTTCGTATTTCTTTACTGCGTGAGATTTCTCTATTGAATCAAAATTCAACTTTAACGTCATCTTGTTCATACTATCTCCCCTCCTTCCCTCAGCCCTGATATGGCCCTTTGCGGTCGGCTGGGCTATAAGCAACATTACCTTACCTCCTCGTTCCCTGTGGAAAAAGATGAGTTTAAACGGAAATATATATACAGCGTTTCGGGCTTTATCTGAAACTCTGCAGTACGACCTAAGCTACCCTCGCGTCACATTCTAGGCCTTAGAGGTCACACATGACCCTATCCTTGCGCCAGCTGACATCCCTATGATAGTCCCATTCCTTTCGTTGCAATCTGCCTGGATGTATCCTGAAGAGCATGTGAAAGGAGAGAGAGAGAGGGGGGAGGGGGGGGGGGGGGGGTGTAGAGGGGGGATGGATCAACTTTCAGACGCAATAAAACTTTCAGATCAGTCTTACCGTGTGTGCCTAGAAATAGTCCATTCCTCAGGCAAGGCCTTAAAGCATTAATGTTTTGGCGTCCAAACAGTGTTGCTAACTGTAAGCTGTTACCATTGTATAAAAACAATTACAGAACAATAGAAATTTAAGCTGGTTGCTATGTGACACATGAATATAGGACACTGACTTCAAGATACTTGGAGAGCAGCAAAAAAAAAAAAAAAAAAGATTTTAAGTGCACTTGCTATCGCCTTGTACACAGGAATGGCGTCTTCTTTCTCTTGCGCTGTAACAGCTTGGCAGCACATTCTCCGTCTCCATGGCTGGCAGGCAGAACCTGACGCCAGTCTCTCACTGAGTGACCTGCTTATCTTTGAGGCTTCTTACATCGGCCAGTACTGAGCAGTCATCAGATGACGCTCATCATCATAGATAGAACCCAAAAACAGCAGCACGAGAGCGAGCAAACGAGAAAACAGACAGACAGACGGAAAGCAAGAGAGAGTCAGAGGAGGCAGAGAAAGAGAGAGAGAGAGAGAGAGAGAGAGAGAGAGAGAGAGAGAGAGAGAGAGATGCCAGTGTAAACATGTGATGATAAACATGTGACTCTGTTATTGATGCCGGATTCTGTCACTGTGTTGTGTGTGTGCGCGCGGCGGCGCGTGTGTGTGTGTGTGTGTGTGTGTGTGTGTGTGTGTGTGTGTGTGTGTGTGTGTGTGTGTATGTGCAAGTGTGTGTGTGTGAGTGTGTGTGTGTGTGTGTGTGTGTGTGTGTGTGTGTGTGTGTGTGTGGTCTTATCTTTGTTGTTGGCTGCCTCCTAAACGTGTTTTGTTCGCGTTAAAAAACAGCCTCCTTCACATCAGAAAAGACAAAGCTAGATCTGCAGTGTGTTAGAGGTGACACTCTGTCTCTAATCAAATCCACATTGGTGCCCTCGTTGAGTTCAAGTCAAAGCGGATAGCATGGTGCCCTCGTTGAGTTCAAGTCAAAGCGGATAGCATGGCGCCCTCGTTGAGTTCAAGTCAAAGCGGATAGCATGGTGCCCTCGTTGAGTTCAAGTCAAAGCGGATAGCATGGTGCCCCCTCGTTGAGTTCAAGTCAAAGTGGATACCATGGTGCCCTCGTTGAGTTCAAGTCAAAGCGGATAGCATGGCGCCCTCGTTGAGTTCAAGTCAAAGTGGATAGCATGGCGCCCTCGCTGAGTTCAAGTCAAAGCGGATAGCATGGCGCCCTCGTTGAGTTCAAGTCAAAGCGGATAGCATGGTGCCCTCGTTGTGTTCAAGTCAAAGCGGATAGCATGGTGCCCTCGTTGAGTTCAAGTCAAAGCGGATAGCATGGTGCCCTCGCTGAGTTCAAGTCAAAGTGGATAGCATGGCGCCCTCGTTGAGTTCAAGTCAAAGTGGATAGCATGGTGCCCTCGTTGAGTTCAAGTCAAAGTGGATAGCATGGGTAAGTTCATGGGGACTGCTGTTGGACGGCTGTAGCGCTACCCTCTGAAGGCAGACGCTCACTCAGGCTGGCTCTGCCACGTGGCAACTATTGTAGTCAATATGTCCTGAGTATTTGGATCAGCACAGATACCACTGAACACCAGCAAAGTGAATTTCAGCAGTGCAGTGTATCCTCTCGTGGGTAGCCTCATGACTTGATATTGACCGCTTTCTGTAAACTGCCAGTATTGACCACTTTCTGTAAACTGCCAATATTGACCACTTTCTGTAAACTGCCGATATTGACAACTTTCCTGTAAACTGCGGCTTCCTTGAGACCAATTAGGGGGTAACTGTCTTTGGGGAGCCGTAATGAACAGAGCAGGAGTAACGTCGCTGGGATGGCATAGCAGATAACACAGTGAAAATCGATCAGTGCATCGTTCAACACATGCATATTTTATGTATATATATATATGCCACTTAAGAGGTAAATATCTTTGTTCCTGAGAAGACGAAGAACGGTTTGTTCAGTTCACCATTCAAACGTGACAAGAACGTCTGAAACGTCATTCCTCTGTCGCCGTGTTAGCATCGCCGACTATCAGGTCTTCACGCATAGTCTCACCAGACAACCAGACACGAAGTCTGCTCCCACTGACAGTGCTACGGGCTCAAATGGGAAAACTGGGATCACGCAGTTGAGATTCACCCATTTACTAATGGGCTGCATTTAGGAGCGTGTAGCTCAAACTCCCTGGCCAACGCTGAAGGTTGCAACACTGATGCGCTTAGGCCTAGTTGCTGCTGGGATGTATTATGGTAGGTTGCGTAGACTACAGCCCTGTCATGCACTGTCAAACTAGAAAGGAATTCCGTAGCACCATCTTAATCATTCGTATCCTTTAAAAAAAAAAAAAAAAAAAAAAAAAAAAAAAGATGGCGTCTAATGGCTTGCCCTTGTGCTGACCTCGGTTCCATTGCCCTTATCATAGCATTGTGAGTTTGTGTCGAAGCATCATTTTCGGCAAGTTGGTAGTGACCGTCATTTAAAGGATGTGGTGGTACCCCCACCCCCCAGAGGAGAACGCTCACTGACGCCGTCAGCAGGGAGCTTAAGAGGTGGTGTCCTGCGTATGTTGGATCAGACCAGGCACCACTGAACGTCCTCGAACCGAGTCAGCAGCGGGTACAGTATCTCCTCTGACGGGTTCCCTTCCGACTGACTGATATTGATCGCTTCCACAGCACACAAAAACAAACCTGGACACACCTGAGTTCGACATGGTCGTGAATGAGAGGGGTGAGAGTAATGCTTCCAAATAGTTTACAAGACCGCGAAACAGAAAACTTGAATGATAAAATCCTCTCTCAGTGCAATCTCTTTATGTTGGAAAGACTCGGAGGGCAAGGCTGATATACATAATGGCGTACTTTGAATCACCAGCTGCAAGTAGGTGGAGCGCTAGTGATGGTATACAACCTAAGTATCACGTACTAGGTCTCCGAGCATTTATCTCAATGAAATGTTTACTCGTGTGAGCAGCACATCTCGTAAGGCATTTACATCTTTTTTTTTCTCTCAAAAGAAAATGTTCAAAGCAAATATTTGTTGTATTCTGAGTTGTTGATGCTACATGAAACAGCTGTCACTTCCTTCGATGGCATACTGAGTATCAGCCGGGCCCGGGGGAAGTACAGTAATTCTAGTCAGAGCTCTAGGATGTAACTCCTGAAGATGTATTCATTAAACGTAGGCCTATATACTGCCTCAGCCATCTCAAATATAATCTTGCTGAACAATTCCAAGCAGCCACAGGAAAAAAAAAATCACCCACCTCTACTGCTGGAAGACGTTGTAGCTCTCACAAACAAATCCAAACGAGAGTGACGAGAGACAGCAGCAGAGGTGTTTGGAATAAGCCCATGGAAATCGAAGCCATTGGTCGCAAGCAATGTCTTGGAGGTGAGTGACACTGGGAGGAGCTTCAAACCCGTGCTAGAGGACTGAGGGGGAGAAATAGGGCATTACAAACAACAGAACCAGTCAATGAATGAAGAATGCCAAGGAAAATCCCATCAAACAAGAATCAGAAAACATTAAGATTCAGAGAAGACTGTTTGAGACTAAAGACCTGGCCAAACAGAAGAAAAGTAAAAGTCAATTCAAGAAGACAAAGATGGCACCCGTCTAACACAGGGCGTAAACATCGTGATAATGTATACTTGAATGTTCCTCTGAACTTTGCTACAGAGAGCTAAGGAGAATCAAGTCTGCTGACAGTTCAAGATGCATTAAGTGAGAATGACTTCCAAACACTCCGTACAGAAGTCGTATGAGCGGTGAAATGTGGGAAGGCTGCAGGCATCGACAACCGCAAATCTCTTGAAACATGGCGGAGAGGCAGTGACATATCCTTACCAGCACCTGCAACAACACAGTCTGGCCCCACTGGCGAGCGGCCCCCGCCATGGACTCAATCGGTAATTGCGCCCTTCCCAAGAAAGGAAATCTCCAGCACTGCCAGAACTACCATATCGTGACTGATCAGCCACACCGGCAAAGATATGCTCAAAACCATTCTGAATAGAACCAGATACCATTATGGCGAACGCTTTGCGAAACATGTCCGACACCAGAATTACTTCTATCACATCGTCATAGACTTCAAGAAGGCGTTTGTATAAGTCTAGCAGAATGCACTAATGGCCACAACTCATGAATAAATTTAAGATCGGACAAAAAAAGCTGATCGACACCATCCTGCAACTGTACTCCAAACTAATCAGTGCGGCTCTCACGTTGGGTACTCTTGGAGAGCGATTCCATAATTCAGCTGAAGTTCCTCAGGGCTGCTTTCCCTCTCGCACGAGTATCTTTTGTGCATTTGTTACTTGAGGCTAAAGTCACCCTAAAATGCTGGCAAATCACTTATAAGATCCATAGTTATTATTGTCAGAAATGTGTTTTAAAGCTTTGTTTACACATATGCACCATTCCATTTCTGTGACACGCACGCACGCTCATACAGATACGTTTGCAGGTGGCCAGCTTTGTCATCCAAGGCCTGTTCAATTCCACCATTTACCATTTTCTGAGTGTCTCTCTGACCAGATATGGCAAGTCATTGATTACAAACTAGTTTTGGACTACTGCTTTTTTCCCCTAATGAACCTCGTTGAATGAGTGAAAAACAGGTCTGTATGTCTGCAACTTGGTGGCTTGATTCAAATGAATTTTTTTCATTTCGCAGTAAAAATCAACATTTCTGTCTGAAGTCTTGAAAAATACCTCTCGGGCACAATTACCAAATACGCATTGGGGCCTTAGAGCGCTGATGCCCCTTGTTCTCACCTCCACCATGAAGCTAATGCGTTCATTCACGGCCACATGTTTGCCAGCAAAAAACAACACTCAAAACCTTCTGAGCCGATTTCCGCCGCATCTGGAACTCATGGGCTGTGGCTCAAGGACGAATTCTGAATACACAGTGGGTCAGAATCCGTTCAGCTTGATTTGAATTTTTTTTTTTTTTTTTTTAAAAGGAAAAAAAAAAAAAAAAGAAAAGAAAGAAAGAAGAGCTGATCGTGCAAAGACCACTGAACTGATCAGAAAACAAAACTTTGTGGAAAGATGGAACCTGAGCATGAATCTGTCCAATTTTGGTGTGACTCCACATCAAACGACACATCCACGATCGATGCAGCCAGATTTGTGCCACTTTTCCACTGATCATGAACGTTCGAGGTTGTTGTCATAAATGATAACCATCTACAAAGAAACAGATTGCCATGGAATATTGAAACGCTCGAGTGACATACTCACATTTCCGCGTTCAAGCAACAAAAAGCCTACAAAGAAAAAAAAAAAGAAAGAAAGAAAGAAATATAAGGTCCACACGAGAAGTAATCATCTATCCGTATTAATTATTACTAACCCTGACCGCATTTCCCAGCCGCTTATGAATCGATTCAAAGAGCAGATCCAGCATCTGTTTAACATTGAAGTCTGAACTCTCTAATGGACTTCTACTTTGTTGCTGTTATTTTTGCATTCTCTCTCTTCTTTTTTTTTAGCTCTTCTTCAGTACCAAATAAATTATGGAGTCAATTTATGATGACGCTCCCGCTTTTTTTTTCCCCCCGCCATGTAAATGAATGCATATATGTGTGTATATATACACAGCAAACGGGCAGGGGTTAAAACAGGGGATTGCTGATAGGTGAATGTGAGGAGAGGATGGGAGGGGGCGATGTTGGAAGAACTGCACTCGTGTGATCCAGTTTGCATGTTGTCTGACGTTGCAGGTGTGCGAGTGCCTTCCACCAATATTGTCAAGTGCTTTGAGGTGTCCGATATAAAAACTTTCAATTGTTACTTGTTATTGAACCACCTCATGGGTTTTTCTCCAATTATATAACAGTAACTGTGGTGAATTTGCGTCGAGAAAAAGCCATTTATTGTAGCAAATCACTTTTTTTTTTTTTTTTTTTTTTTTTGCCAATTTTGGTATTTTTACGATTTACAGACATCATGCTTGCACATGTGAATCTGTGTGCTTTTAAAATGACTCTCTGTTCTCTGTTTGTCTCTCCTTGTTTTAAATGTTTAATATTGGCATTGCCTTGAAAGTCCTCTGTGGTCAGGCTTAGCATGAAGATAGAGGGGTAAAGTGACCATTACGCACGCAACACTGTAATAAGATTCAGTGAAGGCCAGGGTCATGAAAACATGTTTGACAGTCAGAAGCCAAATATTTGATTTAAAATGGAATTGTGTGAAGAGGAGCCGAGACTTAAAATCACACACACACACACACACACACACACACTACCCCACCCGTTGGAAGAGCCAGGGACTCTTCCAAAATCAACAGTATCCCAGCTCCTGGAAAATCTGTCAGAAATTTCCTCTATTCTGCCACTCTAGTGACTTGCTTTTTTTTTTTTTTAATCTATTTACTGTCATCCACCGTCTTGGCGCCTTTGTGGCCCATTCACCTGTCATTCTCAAAAGTTGTTGAAAGGATTTTCTCTAGTACTTTATGGCATACCTTGTGTCTGTCGTTATCTGGCCACTAGACAGTTTGAACACAGTGCAGAGTGCACACAGTTTGTCAATTCTGCATGCAGAGAGTCTGTTTGTCCATATGAGCTTTAAATGTGTATTTATAAGGCACTGTCGGGCTTTTCCTTAAATTCGTTTTTCTTTTTTCCTATGGTTGAAAATCTGGTGGTATGGCTGGCTCCCTCAGCACAGAATGTCAGTAGTTCTGTCATCATTTCATGACCTGTAGGCTTTGTGCCTAGGTTCTGCTTATTGGGTTTTGTTATTTGTGGGATGGAATTTTGTTTTCTACCTGGAGCCAGTCCTAAAACAGCCCTGTGTGGGCTGGACTGAAATGAAACTGAAGCAGATGTTAACTGAAATATCAGAAGTCAGGTCATTTTGCAATGAATTGGAAAGCTCCTTTTTGTGATCTTTGACTGTGCATGCATGTTTGCTAACGAAGTCATGAATGCATGTTCATGAACATCACCACAGCCGACTGTAGTTTTTACTTCTTGTGTTCGGCCATTACTAGGTAAGAAGAAAGCATTGTACTCATTGGCTAGTCGGTTCTGAGGAATGTTTAAACAACTTATCTGGGTCACAGACAGGATGGGTTTTTTCTGAGCCACCTCACTGGCACTGCAGTTATGTCGCTCATTCTGGACCCCCATCCAAAAGCCACAGCCCGGCCTGGCCTGCTACAACCCCAGCACCAACAATCCACAGGGAGCAGTCAAGGTCAAGTTGTCAATGGGCAGTCCACTATAGGGGACACTGCACAGCTGTTGTCACTTCAGTGATGTTCAATGGTGCTGGGTCTCAGAGAGTCGATATCTTTCATATTATGATTCAAAATGTCTGACGTTTTGACCCAACATAATAATAATTTTGAACACCTAAAACTTTTTTTGCTTAGAGGGTTCCCCTCTTCCCCCTCCCCCAACTCTCCAAGATACTTCCCAACTTTTGATACAGACTATCAAAAAAGACAATGGTACGGACTGACAAAAAATGACAATGATATGGACTAACCAAAAAAGACAGACAATAATACGGGCTAACAAAAAAAAACAAACAAACAATGATACAGGCTAACAAAAAAAAAAAGGCAAGCAATGATACGGGCTAACAAAAAAGACAAGCAATGATATGGGCTAACAAAAAAAAAAGAGCAATGATACCGGCTAACAAAAAAGACAAGCAATGATATGGGCTAAAAAAAAAAAGACAAGCAATGATATGGGCTAACAAAAAAAAAAAACCCAATGATACCGGCTAACAAAAAAAAAAAGACAATGATACGGGCTAAAAAAAAAAAAGACAAACAATGATACGGGCTAACAAAAAAAGACAAACAATGATACGGGCTAACAAAAAAACAATAGACGATGATATGGGCTAAAAAAAAAAAAAAAGACAAGCAATGATACGGGCTAACAAAAAAACAAAACAATGATATGGGCAAACAAAAAAAACAAAAAAAAATAATACAGGCTAACAAAAAAACAAGGCAATGATACAAGCTAACAAAAAAACACAATGATACGGGCTAACAAAAAGCAAACCAAAAAAAAAATGATACAGGCTATTAAAAAAAAGGGCAAGGTAATGATACGGGCTAACAAAAAAAAGACAATGATACGGGCTAACAAAAAAAAGAAAAAATGATACGGGCCAACAACAACAACAAAAATGATACGGGCTAACAAAAAAGGACAAGCCATGATATGGGCTAACAAAAAAAGACAAGCAATGATACAGGCTAACAAAAAAGACAAACAATGATACGGGCTAACAAAAAAAAAAAAAAATGATTCAGGATAACAAAAAAAGACAAGCAATGATACGGGCTAACAAAAAAAGACAAACAATGATACGGGCTAACAACAACAAAAAAATGATTCAGGCTAACAAAAAAAATGACAAGCAATGATACAGGCTAACAAAAAAAGACGAGCAATGATACGGGCTAACAAAAAAAAAAAAAGTGATTCAGGATAACAAAAAAAAAGCAAGCAATGATACAGGCTAACAAAAAAAGACAATGATAAATGAGAGACGTTAATCCACTCCTCCTATCACACTGTGCTCTCAAGAGGACTTATGTCACAGGCAATTCCATGCATTCACAAGTTTTTGCAAGCCCATTTCTCTGGTACACGCTGCACTTGGCACTGTGATTTGAACATGTCACAGCACCATTTCCTCCATCACAGCCAGTTCAAATCACTGGCTCAACCAGTCCTTCACTGCCCTCCCTAGGGTGTAATAAGCAGACATTTTGATTTAACGACATGGTCATCTGTCCATCTGTGACAACAATGATGGCTGTCGCTGCCTCCTTGTGTTTTTTTTCCTCGCCATCCTTTATTTGAGAGAACTGGGAAAAGACCGGTTTGGTCTGATCCGTTGCAGATCCTGAGCCCACACTCCTGAGAGACGAGAGAGAGACCATAGTGTGTTTTTCTTCCTGCTAGCATCCATATCTCTTTCTCACTTTTAACTCATTATGGACCCCTGGCCCATGTCATGAAGCTGAGAGTCCTTCTTCTGGATACCCTTCAGGTCCACTGCCAAGACTCACTTCCTCACTGGTCACTTCCTGAGGACCTCTTTCTCGATGGACACAAAGGACAGGTTGCCACAGCAGTTGTTCTGAGCATGCTTAGGCCAAATCAACGGTACAAAAATCAACATGCACTTCCAACTCATTTAACTCCCAACTTTTTCAAAAAAATTTATTTTTTAAAACTGTCAATTCATTCACACACACACACACACACACACACACACACACACACACACACACACACACACTCTCTCACTCACACATACACGCAAACACAGGCACACACATGCGCACACACACACACACATTCTCTCTCTCTCTTTCTCGCTCACACACACATTCTCATATCCAAATACACTTAAACATTCATATATAACATACTCATTCCCTTTGCAAAACAACTCTCATCTTTTTTTAGCACCTTTCTCCCTTTACAATCACAGATGGCAGTTTAAACATCCTCTTCATGGGATGTGATATCCTTATCACATGCAAGCCCAAACCAGGAAACCAGCTGTGTCTGTCTTTCTATAACCCACTGATCATTACCATAGACTTCGTTGATTTGAAACATGCATGTGTGGTCTTGCACCTGTGTGAACACATAATGTGAACTAATATCATGACTAACTGGTTATTCCGGTGCTGCAGCATACTCAGGTGTCAGTCCTGAACCATCTTTGAGTGAGCATTTTCAAACAAACTGGGGTAAGGTTTAGATGTACCCATCTCCACTCTCCACATATCTCCAGTGCCTGTTGGGTATCAGAGCTTCCCATCAGCAATAGATGATGTCCAAATCTAGAACAAACTGACATTTTCCACACTTTTCCAAAATACACAGTAATCTTACAGACTTGATCCTCTGCAGAGGCATATGTACGCATGTTTGCACATTCACATCATCACTACCACCAAGACTGATGGGGAATCACAGGCTGCACCCTCGTAGACTGGGCAAGAACCACCAAATTTTTTTTTTTCCATTCTGTCTGTGTCGGAAGAAATGGCTTCTGTACTTTGTATTATTTTCCTGAAAGGTCTGGGGTCATTGATTTTTTTTCTTTTTTTTTTTTTTTCTTTCTTATTTTTGTTTGTGTTGAGGTGGCTTATGCTATACAGTTCCTTCATCAGTCTTACATACTGGGATTTGCTTGCTACAGCCCAGTGCTTTTTTTCTCAACTCCAGATCAGTTTGGTCTCTTCAACAGCTGGTTCTGGACTAAAACTTATGTGCACAGTATCTGAGTTTCAACTTCCCTTCCGTTGTCAGTTCGAACCTCTACTTAAATAAAAATGCAGCCATTTGTTTTTTCAGGTAGTTTTTTTGTGTGCTTTTTTTTCAGCAACAAGTTTTTCCTGACAGTCAGCGCTACTGGGGTATTGTCATGCTTTGATAACGCAGCAACCACCAGGATGGATTACCCAGTTCTGAACATGATCCTGTAATTGTGTATGTCAACATACACAAAAAAGGCAAGGTCAGACGCTCTCCAGTTTGCATTGTGGCGACTTGGAAGATATGAATAATCCACACTACCTTCCCTTCTTCTCTCCCTCTCCACCCACCTCTCACCACCCACCAATACCCAGGCTTGAACCGACCATCCTCAGTGGGATGTCATAACTATCACATCCATCAATGCACTAAGCATGCACACATGTCAGAATGAGGCATCAGGGAAAAAATTTGTTACTGTTCCCAGGTTTGATACATGAACACTTGGTCCACACCTCCTGTCATGACAGCTCCTTACTTTGTGCCTGCATCCTCCAATCCACGCTATTTACATCCCTCCCAAGATGTCTGTCCCCACATCCCTTTTAATCTAATTCCCTCAAGTGCCAGTCCTCATTTTCCTTTTAGTTCAATCCCCTCAAGCAACAGTTCCTTTCCCCACTTCATTATAATCCCTCAAGAACACTGTCCCCATTTTCACTTTATTAAAGTAATCCCTTATGAACACTGTCCCTATGATTATCCACTTTACTATAATCCCCCAAAAACACTGTCCCCATAACCACTTTACTATAATAATCCATTAAGAATACTGTCCCCATGACCACTTACATATAATAATCCCTTACAATACTGTCCCTATTTTCACTTTATCATAATAGTCCCTTAAGAATATAGTCCCCATATTCACTTTACTATAACAATCCCTTTGGAATACTGTCCCCATATCCACTTTACGGTGATCGCTCAAGATCATCCCTACATCAACATTATCACAATCACTCCAGGCGATTCTCCCTAAAACCATTTTACAATAACTGAATAAGACTGTCCCTCTATCCACTTTACTCAACAGTCTCTTCTAGAAGACTATCCCTATAACTATCCCTATATCCTTTAATTGCAATCATTCATGAACTGTCCCAAAATCCAAAATCCATTTTAAGATTCTTCCTATATCCATTTCATTATAATCCTCTTGAGAAGTCTGTCCCTATATCCCCTTTATCATAAACCCCTAAGCATCTCTCCCAATGTTCCCTTTATCATGATCCCTCAAGCATCTCTCCCAATATTCCCTTTATCATGATCCCCTCAAGCATCTCCCCAATATTCCCTTTATCATGATCCCCTCAAGCATCTCTCCCAATATTCCCTTTATCATAATCCCCTCAAGCATTATTAAAAAAATTAAAATGTACCAGACAAAATCTGTTTTTCATCTTTCAGTTAGAAGTTTCATGTCTTTTGTACTTTTGATGGTGATTGTGCGTCAGCATGTGTTAAAAGTTGGCGCTATTTACTGATTAGCTGCAAGCCCTGGCCAGCATATATGCACATCTCACCCCTATCCCCTCCTTTGGTTTTACACTGTGCTCATCAGGATATTCATCAATTCTAAAAATGTATGCCAATTAGAAAGATGAGTCACTCCCATGTTGTTTAAGTGTCGATACTGATTGAAAAGTTCAGAGTAAAAAATAAGTCTGAAACTTTTCATGTTTTTTTTTTTTTTGATGAAACTTTTCATGTTAAATTTCCAAAATAGTTATATACTCAAGCAATTCTTCAGGCTTTCAACTACAATTAAGTAAACCTTTAAGTTTGTCCGTTTAGGTCCTGCTGGCAAGGGGGTGTGGGGCCAGGGTAAAAACTAAAGGGACAAGTGTATTTATTTTGTAATAGCATTGTTATATTCAGTATTTCTTGGAAATCATATATAATAAGATTCAGTAATATATATGGAAAGCATAGGCATTGGAGAATTAGGGTCGAGTGGAGCAAAGGGGGTAGGAAAGGAGCAAGGAGTGGGGGGTGGAGGCAAAGTTTCTTGCTTTTTAATCTTCTGAGCATAACTTTTGATACAAATGTCAATCATATGTCTTCATAAGATCATGTCAAGCAGAGATATTCAATTTGTGTACATAATGTTTATATGGCACACAAGAAGTAAGGTAAAAGGGTGGGGGTGGGGGTGGGGTGGAGGTGTTATGGGGGTGTACAATTGTGCTGACATGCTTAAATGTCTTTATTGGGTAGATCATGTAATCCTGATCACTTTGATATAAGTTACATGCTTGTATGTCAATTGAAAGCAGAGATGTGTCATTTCATAACTTGTTTTGGTTGCAAATAGGGAAAAAAAAAAAAAAAAAAAGTTGAAATGAAGATTTTGGCATTTTTAAAAGTGTGATAGTCAGACTCTATACGAGCCTCAGGTCTGAAAAAATTCAGTGTATATTACAAGTAACTGACATCAATCGCCCATAGTTTCAGGCATGTCACTAGCCAAATGGCCAAGTTACAGGCCTCCAAACATGGTCCTTAAGGAAATTCCAATTGTCGTAAGAATATTTAAAAAAAATCATAACTTTGCTCCTAATTAACTTACAACTATAAATTTATATATAATTTTCTTAGTTCTAAGTTGTTCTATAACCTTGACCTATTGAAAACAACAGTCAAAAACACTTTAAAAATCACTTTGGAGTACCTTCTATAATCCCCGCAAGAAGTCTGTTCCTGTATACACTACATGATAATCCCCTTAAAAAGTCTTTCCCTATATCTATTTTACTGAAATCTCCTCAAGCACCTCTTCAAATATCTATTTCATAGTATTTCATATATCCAATTCATATATTCCACTCAAGTGCCTCTCCCTACGTCCATTTCAGTATAGTCCCCTCATCATCATTCCTTACATTCACTTTATCAAGCGTACATTCCTATGTCATCTTTATTATATTCTCTCTATTATCTCTCCCTTTGTCTACTTTATTCTACCACCTTAAATACTGTCCCTGTACTCATTCTATTCTATCCCCTTAGGCGGCTTTCTGTGTCTGGCCCTTTATCCACTTTATTATATTCCCTCATACGGGTCTCTCTCTGTAGTTCCCTATTTCTGCTTTCTTACATCTTTTTTGTGCATATGAAGTCTCGGTCTCCACTTGATTTATCTCCTCAAATGACTTCACACTTCTGTCCACATACAACTGATGACATTTCCTCAAGCGGCTTTGCATGTCCTTTATATGCACTTGACTATATAACCCATGTCCCTTTATATGCACTTTACTATATAACCATTCATGTGGCTTTATAGGTCTTTCCCTGTATCCACTTTATTTCCATTTTCTTCGGTCCTTTAGCAGAGCGAGGGTCACTGGCACCACCTCTCCAGCTATCTCCGCTGTTTGCTGGGGTTCCATTCCTGCCACTTTCTGTGTGGGCTGAGTGCACAGTCCTGTCTTTGCACGACCTTCCACTGTCACTGGCATTTGGTAGGGAACTGGCCGAGCCTTCCAAGCGGTGGTAGCGTTCCTGAGTTTGGACAAGCCGTCGCATTCTAGCAGCAGACTGCACGTTGTCCAGGGAAATGCTAACGGAGGATGTGGAACCAAGACCCGCTGTCTGGTGAGCTCGGAGTTCCACCGCCACCTGAAGATATAGAGAGAGAGGAACATGGGGGCGACTACACCATGACATAAAGGTCGGGCCCAGTTCAAAGAGCCTGTTCAGAACAGCCGGGCCGGAGAAAAAAAAGAATCCCAAGTCACTATGGGGTTACAGTTGTGACTGCATTAAAACATTCCCAACAGTGTGGTCTAGGAGGGGCCATGAAGCAAAAAATGCTGGATGTGGCAGTGTCTCTAGCACACAAGAGTTTTAACTCTCTCTGCTCACACATTTCCAATCCTGAATGTTCGTCACACAAAAATTTCATTGAGCATTCCGGATCAGGAATTCATCAAGTTTTGAATGAACCCAGTTCCATCTTAATAATGTAGTAAGCTACTAATAGCACTGTTGGCATGTTTCTCTGCAGAAAGAGGAAGTTTGGCATGCTATTAACCCAAGACTCTGCATCTACAAACATATACAAAAAAAAAAAACAAGAGAAAGACAAGGTAAGAAACCTTGCAACACTGCTTAATTTATGCAATTGCTTCAGAGAAACGGTTTGGTTATTGATGAAGCAAATGATGCAAACTATGCAGGTTTCAAATTCTTCAAATTTGACACAGCTGAAAATAATTGACACAGATGAAAATAAACAGCACACTCAATTTTGCTCCAAAGAGATAAGCCTGCTGGAGAGAGTCACAAGCAACAAAATTGCTTGTTTCTAGCAATATACCATAGATAATCCATCAACGGTCCATTTGTTATTGTTTTTTTTGTTTGTTTGTTTTTTTTTGTGTACTGTATGCATGTGTGTCATTTATTCTTCCATTTGTCACATCCTTTCTTGAGTTTCATTATTTTTTAACCCGTGAGTGCCTTTAAGCCGTCAGCTGACGACGCCGTAGTAAAAATGTACTTCCAGTGCCTATGGGGCGTCCACTGACGTAATGCATTTTTCTTGAATTTTCATTCGTTACTATTCCTATCAAAGGACTGAAATAGAGTGTGCGTAGTAAGCCTTATATGTCTACAGTATTAAAATAATATGCAAATGACCACACGTGAGGGGAAAGACCATTTTTCCTCATCACTGACTGGATGACCAGCCAGCGCTTTCTCTCGCTTGCAAAGATGGTGGCGCAACCTTCGACGAGCGTAGCGACCAAATCAACGTACTTACACAGCTGAGCGGGCTCTGCTAATCATTTTTGATAAAGATAATAATCTTTTATTCAGCGACTCACTCGAGCATGAAGGTGAGATGATGATAGTGATGGAATTGCCGGCCATATTCGTCAGTTATTGAGTCGTGCTGTGCGATCTCAAGAGTGTGTTCAGCTGACTGGTTACCAACGTCGAACGAGCTAGCCTAGTGTGTACTCTGCACTGCGTGCGCGAGTGGCCAGCGGCGTGTTAGTCAGCGCGAGAGAGGGAGCGCGGCCTGCTCGCGGTGTGACACGGGCAGCAGGAAAGGTAGGGGAAGAGGAGGAGTGAAAGAGAGGGTTGAAGTCCAGCAAGGGGGCGTGGTGGGGGGAGGGGGGCGTGGTCGTGAACTGACCTGTCTGCATGAGGTGTGAGCATCTGGATAGACTTCTAGACTGTTTTACTTTCATTTACAGGTGTAGTGTGACAATACAAACTTTATTTTCAACTTTTTTGCTTTGTGTTCTTCTTTTTTGGATGTGAAGCTGTAGTGGTAAATACATATGTTTTTGATTGTGCAAAAAAAATCTATCCAAATCTAAATGCCTAAATATATTTTTACGATCAAAATTAAAACAAAAGAAGCCCAGATTCAAAATCTCCATTCAATTTCCTTCAAAAATCATACATATTTCATTTTTATATCTGTTGTAGTTTCTGAGCTAGAATTTTTTGTTAATTATTACCCCCAAATCATTAGATTTCCCTGGCACTGGGCCAGCCTTTGTTATGTAATATTTTCAAGCAGTGAACGGGTTAATATCTGCGTTTGGTTTTCTTTCATTTAGATCTGTTTCAATAACATGCATTAGAGCATACTTTTCTCATTTAATCTCACTTTCAACAGTATGATGATATAGTTACTTTTCATCACAATCACATTTCTTAGGCCAGAACATGTTCTATGAAAACAAAAGAACATAGGAATGCACAGATGTACAGACATTATGTGTATGTATGTTTCAGAAAATGTGTGTGTGTGTGTGTGTGTGTGTGTGTGTGTGTGTGTGTGTGTGTGTGTGTGGGCATGTGATTGTGCATGTGAGTGTGTGTGTGTGTGTGTGTGTGTGTGTGTGTGTGTGTGTGTGTGTGTGTGTGTGTGTGTGTGCATGTATGTGCATGTGTGTGTACATGTTACATTCAATGCAAAAACTTTTTGTTTAATTAGTAACAAAGACTAGCATAGACCATCCATCCATCTCTCTCTGTCTCCCTGTCTGTCTTCCCTTCTCTCCTCTCCTCTCCTTTCACAATCCTAGGCTGAACACAAGACAAAAAGCCTGTCACTTACCGGTTCTGCCCTTCCTGCATTGTCTTTGCCCAGTCCACTTCCTTCCTTCCATCCCATCTTGGCCAGCATACGATGTCCCTTGTTTTCCGATGACAAAGGTCTGCACACACACACTTCAAGGATTAACTGTGCTCCACCAACTCTTGAAGGCTTTTTTGTTTGTGCACACGCTTCAAGACTTACCTCTACACCACAAACCCTCCAAAGCTCTTTGTTGTCAGACAATAATGGTCTTCATAGGATCTTGTGAAAGTCACAAGTCATTTTCACAGAAAAGAGAGATATTTTCATGTGTGATAATAGGCATTTTCTGGTCCTCTTTGTTACAGGAAAACAGCTAAGTTATCATGAGAAAAAGAAGTTCATAAGAGTTGGGGAAAAGCGTCTTTATCGTATGTTAACTTCACATGATGATTGGGTATTTTCACACAAAGACGCTATTTTCTTCCGGGAAGAAAATGAAAAACCTTCATAGTATCTGTTAAAAAGAAACCTCCTTTTTTTCATATTCCTTGGCCTTTTGAGGCTCAACACTAGTGAGATTCATCTATTTGTGACCTGTCTCAGTCCCAACTGTCCACACATCCATCTTTAGGAGTGATGTCTTAACATGAAACCAGTGTGTTTCTTTCTTCTGTGATCAATCTTACGACCACATAATGATCTTCTCCTTCGAACACATCAATACAAGACGTGGACTGAAAGTCTCAAACCAAGGACTGCAGAGAGGGGATGGGGGTAAGGAGGGGGTGGGGGTGGGGGTCTGCACTGCTGTTGACTCTGAAAAGACACTCCTTTCTGACACAGCCGTCTCAAACAAGGCCTGAATCTCAGCTCCTTGCATCAAGAGAACATAGCTTTTATCCACTATGCCAACCACCACCCCTGTCCACAAGCTTAAAGACTGTCACATACAACACAAAACTGCTGACACAATTTAAAATATGTGCATCACCTTCTAAGGGTCTACCCACAAACTTTGAGGCTGTCTTGTACTCAAGTTGCTAACACAATCTGTCTATATGTGTATCGCCTTCAAAGGGTCTGTGTGCTCACACAATCTGTTTGTGTGTGTCATTTCATATGCATGATCTCACTACAAACTTAACAACTGTAAAGTACACAAGATGCCAACACAAACTGTTTATGTGTGTCTACCGATCTACCAGCAAACTTAAAAATTGCCAGTACTTCATGATCTAATTCACAGATACACATCTTACGGACTAAAATCATCACAGATGAATGACTCACATTCATTCATCTGACAGCTCATGTTTGAAAAATTAAGTGTCACATACACACCCAATAAAATCCTCATGACATGTATGAGATTTTACACATACACACCCAATGAAATCCTCATGACATGTGTGAGATTTTACACATACACACCTATAAAAACCCTCATGACATGTATGAGATTTTACACGTGCACACCCAATAAAATCCTCATGACATGTATGAGATTTTACACATACACACCCAATGAAATCCTCATGTCATGTATTAGATTTTACACATACACACCCCAACGAAATCCTCATGACATGTATGAGATTTTACACACACACACACACCTGTAAAAATCCTCATGACATGTATGAGATTTTACACACACACACCATAAAAAAATCCACCTGACAAATATGAGAATTTACACATACAACCCTATAAAAATCCTCAAGATATGTATGAGATTTTACATACACACCCAATAAAATCCTCATGACATGTATGAGATTTTACACATACAACTACAAAAAAATCCTCATGATATGTATGAGATTTTATAAATAAACACCGTATAAAAATCTTCATGACATGTATGTGATTTTACACATGCACACTGTATACAAATCCTCAAGACATGTATGAGATTTTACACATACACACCCAATAAAATCCTCATGACATGTATGAGTTTTACAAATACACACCCAATAAAATCCTCATGACATGTATGAGATTTTATGCATACACCCAATAAAATCCTCATGACATGTATGAGATTTTACACATACACACCCAATAAAATCCTCATGACATGTATGAGATTTTACACACATACACACCCAATAAAATCCTCATGACATGTATGAGATTTTACACATACACACCCAATAAAATCCTCATGACATGTATGAGCTTTTACACATACACACCCACTAAAAATCCTCAAGACATGTATGAGATTTTACACATGCACACCCTATAAAAATCCTCAAGACATGAATGAGATTTTTCATAAAAAAAACAAGTAAGACAGACCAAAAAAATGTGTACACTAATATGAAATGATCTAACCTCAGTGTTCGAACTTGTTCAGTTGGTATTATTACACACACACACACACACGCACACACACACACACACACACATACACACACACACACACACACACACACACATGTAAATACACACATATGCATGGTTCGTCTTGTACACAGATTAACTTTCAAATCTTTCAGGCAAACATGTTTGCCCATATATGAATCACACACTTGCATGCATAAGCAAACATACACTGACTGTCTATCCCTAGACAACCTTCAAAGTGAGGCTGAGGTTATTGCATTGCAGGCGGAAATTGAAAGAAACTTAAAAGAAAAATTACTAAGCCATCAAACGAAAGAAACAAACAAATTACAAGACAAACAATGTTCGAAATCATATACATTGTCTTATCATGAAGGGAGCAAGAGTAAGTTTTTATCAAAGTCCTTCACAATGCCAGTGAACAAAACAGCTGACTGAAATGCTAAAATAGGTGCCCTGAATACATTTACACACTATAAAGATCCACTGTGGATTGTTTTGTCACCAAATGAAATAGGGTTCTTATACACTTCTCATGTCAAAATTCTCCATCTTTCAGAGACATTTTCAAAGACCACTCGTTGCTTGTCATCATGATGTTTTTGCAGCTACTTCTACACATGGAGAGTTCTTTATACACGTGTCACTGAAACAACAAACTGGTCATTTAGGGGCTTGATGTGTTCTGAAACAACCACTGTCACACTGGCCTGCCAGGGTAATCAACGCACCCAGACACTGTCAAGGGACACAACTTTATTATTCAAGGACTTGTGTTCTGAGAAATGAGAATGTCATGTTCAACAAACAACTATACCTAAATTCATTTCAACAACAGTCTCAGGGCCAACACATACTGCGAGTCGGATTCACCAAATAAGGCATCCTACTTTAAAAAAAAAAAAAAAAAAAAAAGTAATCTATAAGTGTTACACACATGTCTGTGATCAAAATATGTCCATGAGGGAGATTTCTTAGCCGCATCCATCAGTCAGCATTTCATGAGACCACCATCATAACATGGATATGGACATAGCACTTCCTCTGTGGAAGGCAATTTTTATAGCAAAACATTAGTGACAGGCGTGTATTTATTTCATCATGAGAACCAGAGTTACCCTACTGTTTTGTATGGGCGTGCATTTATTTTATCATAGGAGCAAGAGTTACTCTACTTGTTTGTAATTTGTACAGCAAAATGTTAAAAGGACCTGCTGCTGGATACATTATCGTAACAGCCTTGTGGATCTACGACCGTTTTCACCCATCCACACTCAATCTTTTCCCCCCATCTTTTCTTCTTGCCCCCCCACCCCCCTTTCCTGCCCCCTCCCATCCACCCCTCTTGACCCTCCCCCCTCCCCCCCCCCCCACCCTCCCATACTCACCCTTCCTCTCCTCATCTTGGAGAACATCAATTGCAACCACATGATTTCCATGCAAGCATTCCATTTACATTGCCATTTTTCTGCTTTTCTGATCAGTTCCCACAGTTGCTAAAGGTTTCATTTCTGCTGTTGTTGTTGTAGTCAAAAGCTGAAGACAATGGGCCCTATGGGCAGGAACGTTTTGTCCAGAGGTTCACTATGCCCAGGGCACTGTGTGATCAGAGGCACAGCCTAGCAACCCCCCTCTCCTTCAACCACTTCAACTTTCCCTCAAATTAATTTGGTATTCCTTCTCTGGTGGGTCGACAAAGAGGGTTTTCAAGCCTTGAAAAATATTACCCCGACAGGGATTCAAACTCACAACTGCTCCACAGCTGAACTTTGACCATTTTGACAACAGGCTGCCATGGTTGTATAATTTATTTTTGGAATGAAACTATAAACAGACTAATTGATGCAGACACTCTTATTAATCATACATACATAATCACACATGCCCACACATAAATTTACACACAGTCATACATAATTATCACTCAAATACAATCACACACACACACACACACACACACACACACACACACACACTCACACACACACACCTACCTGTGCACAGATGCAGGCATTCATGCATCTGCTGGTGACTGGGATGTTCGCTGCCAACAAAACGACGACGCATTTCCGCTTTATCTGCATAATCCGGGTGATTGATGGCCTCCGTATTGTCCACATATGCACAATTCTGCAAATGACTTCAAAATCCAGTCACAGAGGCACTCGAAATAGCCAGTCACATGACACCTAACCTCTTTGAATACTTCTGTCTTTTTATTTTCCTTCAGAGATTTTAGCTGATGATGAGTCTTCTTAAGAGGAAAAAACTGTTGATGGCATTGTCAACTATCACTTACTGCTGTACTTATCTTGTTCCTAATGTTTTCCCAACTGTTATCATCTCATCATTGAAGATATCAAGGGTATGGTGACCAAGACTTGGACAGTCATGGATCTCCTCTGCTTCCTGTCCTAATCAAGCACAGCAGGATAGCGGTGTTCAAACCATCCATCCTTTCAAAAATGATATGGATGAAGAAAAAACGTCTGAAAGGGGACATAAACTCTGCACATACTGACATCATCCCCTGTCTACATGTGACCCTCCATTGAAATGAGGGGCTTTTCATCTCCATCACATTTCTTTCTAGCAACTAAAATAATCAGGAGGGGGGTGTCTCCTTAACCATTTGAAACTTAACTTGAAAACTAATCTCCAATCTTCACACACCAATGCCTGTATTTTGCGAACATGTATGTAGGTAAACATTGCTTAACTAGAAGATGATATCCATGATTTTTTTTGTCTAATCTAGGAAAGGTTACAGTTCACTTTTCTCAAAGGTTGCAATCATGGGGTCCAGCTTTACACTGTGCACATCTTACATTCTTCTGGTCTGATTTGAAAACGTTTTCTTCACTGCAAATATACAAAATCCACTTTTACAATGCAACAACTGAAAACGTACCAGAGGTACAACAAGGCTCATTCTGTGATGGGTGGTCATAAGCGTGTCCCTTTCGCCCATTCTTTTCATTATTTATTTGTAAAACAGATTTTTTTTCCTTCAGCAGTTTTGCACTTTAGCACAGATATGGGTCTGGGGGCAGACCCTTGAAACATTATCGGATAACTGCATCACAATCAGCACAAATGTTTTCAATTTCCTCATGATCATTAGCCAGTGCCAAACTTTTTTCTCCCCTTTGGCATTTTGCACAGAGAGACCTCACAATATAACCCCTTCTAGAAACTGACCCCGCAGGCAACCCCAGTACAATCCCAAAGATGATCTGCTCAGTGGATTTCCACACACACAGGAGAGAGAGAGAGAGAGAGAGAGAGAGAGAGAGAGAGAGAGAGAGAGAGAGAGAGAAGGGAAATACACACACACACACACACACACACACACACACAGAATGAGAGACGCTCATATTTATATTAGAGTGGGAAGAGCACTCCTGTTCTGAATACATACGCCTGTATCATACTATGAGTTATTTTTTCTACCTCTACATATGAATACATTTAGCAGAACACACACACACACACACACACACACACACACACACACACACACTGCCATGCATTCCCACTCAACAGCACATAAAATTACATCTGCTTGACACCTGTGTGCAAACCAAACTTACTGCCAGGCCATATTTCTTCTTGATTTCCTTCAGCTGTTCCCGAGCCTGCTTCTTCTTCTCCTGTTTGCTCTGCACTATATGATCTGCAAAAAGGCAAGGTCCGGTGCTTTCCATGGTCTGCATCCAATAAACAATGTACTGCCTCCAGTTACTCCACCGATGACATAAAGGTGTAGCGGTGCCATGATGGACATCTGGGTAGGCAGGGGTCTTTACCCCTCTGTCCTCTGTCTGTGTGGTCACAGTCACTGACTGCCAACAGTCCAAAGTGATCCCCACTCCCCTCTGTCCTCTGTCTGTGTGGTCACAGTCACTAACAGTGCCAACAGTCCAAAGTGATCCCCGCTCCCCTCTGTCCTCTGTCTGTGTGGTCACAGTCACTAACAGTGCCAACAGTCCAAAGTGATCCCCGCTCCCCTCTGTCCTCTGTCTGTGTGGTCACAGTCACTAACAGTGCCAACAGTCCAAAGTGATCCCCACTCCCCCTCTGTCTGTGTGGTCACAGTCACAAACAACACCAACAGTCCAAAGAGACTTATTCTCAAGCTGTCATGGGGCTTCCGACCAGAATAAAAAAAACACTACCATTGGAGGTCAGTGGAGCCCGTTTGATCACTCAGTACAGAGGACAACCTATCAATGCCCAAATGACAACAGTAATTGCTTGGTTGTAGAGCCAACATGTGTGACTCGGAATATAAACTTAGATCCATCTAATGAACAAACTTAATCTAGAAATGACTCGGAATATAAACTTTAGATCCATCTAATGAACAAACTTAATCTAGAAAGCAAACACCCTTGATAAAATGACTGCAGTTAACTGAAAAAAAATGTGGTTCTTGAACAAAATCAAGTCTTAAAAGCAAACTCTCAATGACTTGACCATGAACAACTAACTCACAGCCAGTTTACTCATGGTAATACTCTCTATTGTGTTCAGATAGCCACTATCATTCAGTTCAAACGGTTTAGAAATATTACTCACATGAGCAGTTTCAGGACTGTCACCACTGGAACTCAGTCCAGTGTGTCACTAAAACGCACCAGAATTTACAATGCAATGATTTTCTTCTCTATGCATTGCCACTCCGAGCAGCACATCATGTAAAAGCACTTTTGTCCAATCCGCCTCGATCAAAGTCAATAAAAATGTAACTTTCTCCTATGTTTTAGAATGTTCCGAATCAATGAACAACTTTCACTTTAGAAATCTTCTCTGCTGAAAAACTACAACAGTCATCAATTAGGCAGCCCAGGGCTATGATTAGACCACAAGAAAATGTGATTTGGCCATGCATGAACAACATGGACAACCGTATGTAATTCGACTTTTCACAGACAAAACTATGGTTCATCCGTGGCTTGGGGGTGATCATCTAGCGAATGGAACAAACGTCAGGCGATCTATGCAACATGACCGGTTCGGATAATGAAAATGGCTCCGTTATGGACGTAGGAATGTGTAGCACACATTCCAAGAGTGGCCAACCAACATAGTTTCATGAAACGTTCCACGAATATTCACCACTCGTCTCTTGTTTGTCACCGGGCTCCTGGTGATTGCAAGGCAACTGGAATATGGTCAAATAATAAAATGTTTCAGTACTGATGGAATTGGTTCACGCTGTGTAAATTTTGTGATGATAATCACAGACGACATCTCACATATCAAGTTTCACTGTTAAAATTCTGATGGTGTAGGTGTTCACACTTATTCATTTTAGTTAACACTTTATCAACACTGGAACATGATTCTAGATAAATGTTTAGCATAATCTGGAATGTTACGTTTAGCATAATCTGGAATGTTTCTAACATTTCTATTTAACTTTTTCTCTCTGTGTTTTTAGTGTGAGCCAGTCAGAACGCGCTTGTGTGTGGTGTGTGTGTGTGTGTGTGTGTGTGTGTGTGTGTGTGTGTGTGTGAGTTCTCTCCCCTTTTCCTCCCCCCCCTTTCCTCTTTCCTTTTCACTCCCCCCTTCCCCCTCTTCCCCTTCCCCTCCCTTTTTTCCCTTTCCTCTTCCTTCCCTCTCTCCTTCTCCCCCCCCTCCTTTCTTCTCCCTTTTCCCCCCCTTTCCTTCTCTTTCTCTTCCTTCTCTTTCCCTCTTTCCCCTTTCTCCCTCCCTCTCCCTTCCTTCCTCCTCCTCTCTTCTTCCCCCCCTTTCCTCCCCCTATCTCCTCTCTCTCTCCCCCCTTTCCTTCCCCTCCCCCTTCTCCCTCCCTCTTCTCCTCCCCCTTCCTTCCTTTCTCCTCCTCTCCCCCCCCCTTCCTTCCTTCCTCCCTTCTTTCCCCCTTCCTCTTTCTCTCCCTTCTCCTTCCCCTCCCTCCTCCTCTTCCCCCCTTTTTCTCCCCTCCCCTCCCCTCTCCCCTCTTCTCTTCCTTCTTTTTCCTTCTCCCCTTTTTTTCCCTTTTTTTTTCTTCCTCCCCCCTTTTTCTTTTTTCCCCCTTCCCCCCTCCTCTCTTTTTTCTCTCCCTCCCCCTCTCCTCCCCTCCCCTTTTCCTTTCTTCTTCCCTCCTTCCTTCTCCTCTCCCTCCCCCCTCCTCCCCCCCCTTCTCCTTTCCCCTTTTTCTCCCTTTCCTCCTTTCCCCTTTCCCCCCTCCTTTTTTCTCCCCTCTCTTTCCTTCCCTTTTCCTTCCTCCTCTCCCTCCCTCCTTCCCTTCTTCTCCTCTTCTCTCTTTTTTTCCTCCCCCTTTCTTCTCCCCCTTTCCCTCCCCCTCCTTTTCCTCCCCTTTCCCTTTCTCTCCTCCCTTTTCCTCTTTCCCCTCTCTTTTCTCTCTTTTTCTTCCCCTCCCCCTTCTTTCTTTTCCCCTCCTCCTTCCCCCCCTTTTTCCTCCTTCCTCTCTCCCCCCCTCTTTTCTCCCTTCTCTTCCCCTTCTCTTCTCTCCCCCCCCCCTCCCTTCCCTCCTCCCTCCTCTCTCCTCTCTTCTTCTTTTTTCTCCTCCTCCTCCTCCTCTTCCTCCTCCCTCTCTTCTCTTCCCCTTTCTTCTTTCTTCCCTCTTCTCCCTCTTCCTCTCCCTTCTCCTTCTCCTCCCCTCTCTCCTCCCCCTCCTCTCCCCTCCCCTCTCCTCCTCTTTCCCCTTCTTCCCTCTTCTCCCTTCTCCTTTTCCCCTTTTCTCTTCTCCCCTTCTCTCCCCCCTTCTCCCCTTTTCCCTCTCCTCCCTCTCTCCCTCCTTCTCCCCCCTTCTTCCCCCCCCTTCTCCCCCCCTCTCTTTTCTCCTCTCCTTTCTTCTCCCCCTTTCCCCTCCCTCCCCTCCCTCCTCCTCTCCTCTCCCCTTTCTCCTCCCTCCCCCCCTCCCCCTTCTTCTTCTCTCTTCTTCCTCCTCCCTCCCCTTTCCCCCCCCTTCCCCTTTCTCCTCTCTTCCCTCCCCTCCCTCCTCTCTCCCCTCCCCTTTTCTCTCTCTCCTTCTCTCCCCCCCCTTCTTCCCTCCCCCTTCCTTCTTCCTCCCTTCTCCCTTTTCCCTTCTCTTCTTCTTCTTTCTCCCCTTCCTCCCCTCCCTTCTCTTCTTTCTCCCTTCCCCCCTCCTCTCTCTCCCTTTCTCCTTCCTCCCTCTCCTCTCCCCTCTCCTTCCCCTCTTTCTCCCCCCTCCTCCTCTTTCTCCTTCCTCTCCTTCCTCCTCCTCTCCCTCCCCTTCTCCTCTCCCCTCTCCTTCCCTCCCCTCTTCTTCTTCCTCCTCCTCTTCTTTTTCTCTCTTTTCCCCTCCTCTTCCCCCCTTCTCCTCCTCCCTCCCCTCCTCCTCCCTCCTCCCTCCTTCCCTCTTCTCCTCTCTCCTTTCCCTCTCCTCTTTCCCCCCTTCTCCCCCTCTTCCCCCCCCTTCTTTCCTTTCCTCCTCCCCCTCCTTCTTCTTCCTCCTCCCTTTTCCCCCTCTCCCCCCTCTTCCCTTCCTCTTCCCTCTTCTTCTCTCTTCCCCCCCCCCCCTCTCCCCCCCCCCTTCTCCCTTTCTCTCCTTCCCCCCTCCTCTCTTTTCCCTCCTTCCTCTCCCCTTTCTTTTTCCTTCTCTCCTCTCCCCTCCTCTCCCCCTCTCTCTCCTCCTCCCCTCCTTTTCCTCTCCTCCTTTCCCCTCTTTTTCCTCCTCCTCTTCTTCCTCCCTTCCTCCCTCTTCCCCCCTTTCCCTTCCTTCTTCCTCCTCTCTTTTCTCCCCCTTCTCTTCCCTCTCTCCCCTCTCTTCCTTCCTTTCCTCCCTCTTCCCCCCCCTTCCCCCTCTCTCCTCCTCTCTTCCTCCTCCCCTCCCCTCCTTCCTCTTTTTCTCCCTCTCCTCTTTTCTTCTCTCTCCTCCCCCTCCCCCCCCCCCCCTCTTCCTCTTCCCCTTTCTTCCCTCCTCCTTCCTCTTCCTCCTCTTTCTCTTCTCCTTCCTTTCCCCCCTCTCTCCCTTCCTTCTTCTCCCCTCTCTCTCCCCCCCCCCTTTCCTCCCTTCCTCCTCTCTCTCCTCCCCTCCTTTCTCCTCTTCTTCCCCCTCTCCTCCCTTCTTCTTTCCCCCCTCCCCCTTCCCCCCCTCCCCCTTTTTCTCTCCTCCTCTCCCTCTTTTCTTCCTTTTTCCTTCTTCCCCCTCTCTCCCCTCCCTTCCCCCTTTCTCTCCCCTTTCCTCCTCTTCCTCCCCCTTCCCCCCTCTTTTCCTCCTCCCCCCCCCTCCTTTTTCCTTCTCTTCTTTCCCCTTCCCCCTTCTCCCCTCTCTCCTTTCCCCCCTTCTTTTCTTCTCTCCCTTCTCCTCTCCCTCCCCTTCCCCCCCCTTCTTCTCCTTCCCTCTTCCTCTCCCTTCCTCTCCTTCCTCCCTTTCTTTTTCTCTTTCTCTCCCTTCCCTCTTTTTTCTCCCCTCTTCCCCCTCCTCTCCTCTCCCCCCCCTTCTCTCCCCCTTCCCCCCTTCCTCTTCTTTCCCCTCTTCTTTCCCCCCCTCTTTCCTTTTCCTCCCCTCCCCCTCCTTTCCTCTTCTTCCTCTCCTCCTCTTTTCCCCTTCTTCCTCCCCCTCTTCCTTCCTTCTTCCTCTTTTCTCTCTTTCCCTCTCTTTTTCCTCCCTCCCTTTCCCCCTTTCCCTCCTCCTCTTCCCCTCTTCTCCTCCTCCCCCTTTCTTCCTTTCCTTCCTCCTTCTCCCCCTCTCCTTCTCTTCCTCCCCCCTTCTCCCCCTTTCTCTCTTCCCCCCCCCTCCTTCCCTTTTCTCTTCTTTTCTTCTCCCCTCCTTCTTCTTCCCTCTCTTCCCCTTCTCTCCCTCTCCTCCCCTCTCCCTTCTCTCCCTTTCCCCCCCCCCCCCCTTCCTCTTTCTCTTTTCCTTCCTTCCCTTCCCTCCCCCCCCTTCCTCCCCTTTCCTCCTTCTTTTTCCTTCTTCCTTCCTCTCCTTTTTCCTCTCTCTCCTCCTCCCCCTTCCTCTCTCTCCCTTCCCCTTTCTCCCCTCCTTTCCCCCCCCCTTCTCTTCCCCCTCTTTTCTTCTTCCCCTCTCTCTCTTTCTCCCTTTCTTTCCTCTCCTTCTTTCCCCCCTTCCCTTTCCTCCTCCTCCCCTCTTCCCCTCTTCTTTCCCTCTTTTTCCTTCCCCCCTTCCTTCCTTTCTCTCTTTTCTCTCTCCTCCCCTCTTCCTCCTTTTCTTTTTCCTCCCTTTCCCCCCCTCTCTTCCTTTTTTCCTCTTCTTTTTTTCCTCCCTTCCCTCCTTCTCCCTCCCTCCCTCTTCCTCCCCTCTTCTTCCTTTTTTCCCTCTTCCTCCTCCTTCTCTTCTCTCCCTTTTTCCTCTCCTCTCTTTCTTCCTCCCTTCTTCTCCCCTCCTCTCTCCTTTCTCCCCCCCTCCTCCTCTCCCTCTCTCCTCTTCCCTCTTTCCTTCTCCCCCCCCTCTTCTCTCTCTCTTCCTCCTCTTCTCCTCTTCTCTCCCTCCTCCTCCTTTCTCTTCCCCTCCTTTTTTCCCTCCCTTCTCCCCCCCCCTTCTTCTTCCCTTCTTTTCCCCTCTCCCTTTCCCCTTCTCCTCCCTCCTCCCCTCTTTCTTTTCTCCCTTCCTTTTCCTCTCCCTCTTCTTTCTCCCCCCCTTCCCCCCCCCTTTTCCTTCTTCCCTTCCTTTCTTCCTTCTCCCCTTCCTCTTCCTTCCTGTTCCTCCCCTTTTCCTCCTTCTCTTTCTTTTCCTCTCCCCCTTTCTTCCTTTCCCCCCCTCCTTTCTCCCCCCCTTTTTCCCCCCCCTTCTTCCTTCCTCTTCTCCCCTTCCTCCCCCCCCTTTCTCCCCCTCTTTCTTTCCTTCTTTCCTTTCCTTCTTCTCCCCCTTCCCTCCCCCCTTCCCTTCCTGTCTCCTTCCTTTTCTCCCCTTCCCCTTTTTCTCTTTTCTTCCTCCTCCCCTTCCCTTCCCTTCCCTTTTCTTCTCTCTTGGTTCTCCTCCCCCTCCTCTCCCCCCTTTTCCCCTTCTCTCTCCTTTCCTCTCCTCTTTCTCCTCTCCTTTCCCCCCTTCTCCTCTTTTCTCCAAGCCCAGTCATAGAAAAATGAAATAACAAACACAACACATATTCATAAAATAACAAACACAACACATATTCATAAAATAACAAACACACACACATATTCATAAAACAACAAACACAACACATTTTCATAAACTATCTGCAGTAAATCATAATTGCTGAACTACTGATGTCCTTCAGACTGAAAGAAAACAAGGACTCGCTGATGGCGCCACCCATTCCATCATGGCAGCCATCTTGCATGTTTTAGTTTTACGTATGCTGCTTTTCTGTGACCTGCCAAACCTACTGGACATACAAATAAAATGATAAAGAAGCTGTTTCCTTCAAGAAGTTGGTTTCTTTCCAGAAGTTTTTTAGAAGTTTTCTTTCAAGCAAACAGGCAACATGTGTTATTTCTGTGTCAAAACAGAAAAAAAAAATATATAACATTTCTGTAAAATTCTAACCGGTAATGGAAGCACACACCTTCGTTTTGCTTTGGGAAATTGTAGCATTTTGCCCCATGAAGTAATGAGCACTGATCATCACGCAGACCCACTGCATGAGTCATATTTACTCATGTTGCTAAAAACAGTAATAAGCAGTGGCTGTCTCACCTCAACTGACAACAAACTTTAGTGACTCCAGGACACTGGTTGATTAGACCGATTGGCTGGCAAAGATGTGCAGCTGACTGATGCTATTTTCACTGAATAATCTGTCAATTAACTGTCATTTAACTGGAATGGCCCCTAATTTACATCCTATGACACCACTTGAGAAATAAATCTGACATGGTATTGCACACACACAGAGCTCTCCCTCACTTTCAGGATTCCTTCACACAGCCAATCAGCAAGAGCTTCATATCTTGCTTGTTGCAGCCAAATGCTGATGAATGACTGCTGAAAAAAATCTCCACAGAATTTTGAGCATGAAAACTCAACACACAAAAGTTTTGCTCATGAAATGAAAAGCCTCTCTTTCTCTATCAAGCATGCACACACATGCACAAACATATCCAAATATTATACTCTCTCTTGAAAGCATACACATACTCACTCTCTCTCTCTCTCTCTCTCTCTCTCTCTCTCTCTCTCTCTCTCTCTTTCACACACACTACCCACCATTGAAAAAACTGTCTGCTTTGCCCGCAGGGCTGCCAAGACCTGGCCTGGTTCACAGAGGTCACAGGTGTCTGTTCCCGGGTGGATATGGAGGAGCATTTGAGTGCCTCCCACCCTCAGTAAGTCCCCGTGAGATAAAGGGATGGCTGCACTCTTTTCCTTGGACTGCAACAAATATGCTATAATTCATGTCAGCCTTTGACATCTATCTAAAAGGAACAAGAACCCCAATGAAACAACACAGAATTTACCCCAGTGCCGTGATTACTGAGCTATAAGCCACTACTTTTTTTCCTAAACTCTAACCCCTGCAGCTTCTACTCCAGCAGCTGCCTGTCTGTGGAGTTTTACTATTCTACTCTAAGTTTATCATAGGGTTATCTTCTCCTGATCTGCAGTTGTTCTGACACACTGAGATGAGAACCAATATTTGCAGAAATCAAATTTAACTATTTTCACAAAAAGAATGATTCCTTCATAAGTATCATGCAAAATAAATGTCATCAACAACAGACTATTATCATTTTTGCTTGATCAGTCACTAGTCAACACAACGCAATCAAGAAAGCATGCTGAAGCATTCAGGCCTACAATGTGGATTTCAAACTAAAGGCTATCGATCTCACTCTTCAAAAGGGCAGTCACACAGCAGTTCAAGTCAATGGTCCCATGGTGGCACTGAAAAGTCCTTCAAAGATTCAAGTGCCACAGAGAACAATGATGAAAATAATCTGAATAGCTTTTTTTCCCCTTCACTGTACATGTTGCCCTATCTTATTTGCTCGCCAGTTCATGACAGTCATATCTCAGAATACACAGGCTTTGCGTTGCCATTTTTCTTATTAATTTTTACAGGTATTTTCTTGTGGCTAATCAATAGTTTGCAGCTTATGTACTATTTTTTCTCATTTAAAAAAAAAAAATTGATGGGTGCAACTCACAAAACAATGCTCTTCATGGCCAGGAAATTGGGGCACATGGCTTTTTTTGCTAATGAAAAGAAAATAACCGGTCTGCATTTTATCAGCACATGCTGTGCATTCAAAATCATTCCTGAACATCGAAAATGACAACCGTCAAAAGGAAAATGTCGTTTTTACCAGCAAGTTGTAGATGACAACTTGACCACAGTTTAGAAGAGAACCTTCAGTAATTTTTATCAGCCTCTGAGCTAAGAGCCTTTGGAGCTTTCAGGTTCTTGTTCCGGGACTTTTCCAGCATGCTACACAGTGTATCATTTTCTAAACATTTTCTTTTTAATGAATAGTTGTATGGTATACATTCTCATACATATTTTACTCAGAAATAAGCTATCTATCTTTAATGAATCATTATATATGGTATACATTCTCATACATATATACTCAGAAATAAGCTATCTATGAAATGATGCAAATAATTCAAATATTCACACAAAATTTAAGCATCACCATTACTTGATGAAGAAAATTTGCCAGTAAGAATGACACTGTCATATTAACAGTTATTATTCTCTATGTTAACCCTCTTATACTCGCAACGGGACAATCTGGGACTTAACGTCGGGGCCTGTTCTTTCCGTACTGGGACGTACCGGGGCCTCTCCGTGGGGATTTTCCATCACGCAGTGATCAAGTGTGTAGACACACAGAGTCGCAGACAGTAATTAGGAAGACTCAGGCATGGCCCAATCATATGTTGGCACTATTTCTAGGTGAAGGAACCGTATGTGTTCATTGAGAATAGGCACAGAAAACAGCAAGTAACTTTGTGAATGGAAACAGACTGACTTTCACAATGGCTGCTTTCGCGTCTGCTACAAACGATGACGAGATGGTCGACTACGCACAAGAGGGGTTAGATCAAATTATTGTACAAGTGGAGACGTTTGAAAGAGAGATGGAGAATGAAAGTGATATAGAAGTAGGTAGTGGTGTTGAAGAAGATGGTGAAGAGCAAAGCGACCTGGAATACAATGTTCCAATGGGGAAGTAGGTAGTGGTGTTGAAGAAGATGGTGAAGAGCAAAGCGACCTGGAATACAATGTTCCAATGGCAGCGCTTCAGACAAAATGGCAGCCCGCAACACATGGCACGGCAGGGGTGCATCAGTTTCAGGAACCCACTGGGCCGGCTCACTCGTTACCTGACACTGCTACACCACTTGATTTTTTTCGTTTTGTTTGTACCTCTTTGTTTTTTTAAGACTGCTGCCGATGAAACAAACAGGTATGCAAGACAAAAACAAGCTGCGAAGGGCCCACCTGACCCTCTTTTAGAGTATTGTGTGTGACATGTGACAAGTTTTGTACGACATTGGTGGGACAACCAGTGGGACCTGTACTGCCCGGCAGCAGATGATCACCTCAGGAAGGCCTTAGATTTCATCTTAAACTAACAACCTACATCAGCATGGTGATTACGCATGCTTGCATGCTGTAAACTGATTGTCATCATAAAACATCATGTGTCTGGTGACAATTTGGTGACAGCGACATGACCTATATCTCTAGGAAAGACAAAATATAGTTCAAAGTGAAGTGCATGCTTTTATGAAACTGTCTGCCAATTTTCTTTCTCCTAGAGGTTCACATACATTCCCCGTAAGTTAATAATCACACATATCCATTTTTAGGCTGAAACCTGTAAAAGAATCTGAAATCTAGGAGAAGTCTGCAGTCAGAGAAACTGAGTACAAGAGGGTTAAGCACTGATTTTTCAATACATGACATATGCCAATAAAATGCACACATTTATCTTTTTTTCCCAATGGCGAAACAGACACACTTAATCCAATCTCAAATATAAAAGTTACATTAAATTTTATTATCTGGGTCAGTCACACAAAAAATGTTTGCCATGCTTGTTGTATGAATCAGTCTGCACATTATATCAGCTTCACAGACTACAACACTGAAATACACGAGAAAATAAATCAATAAATGAATACAGATTTTAGAATAGACATTGACCAGAATGAAATCATATATATTAAATCATTGACACAGTGTGACTTTGTTCCACAGCCACGCTGTCAATCCAGCGTCAGTGGGTCTGTCAGTGACGTCACACGTTCATCACTTTCAATGCTCACGGTTTTTTTTTTATTCCAACAACCACCACAGTCATAAAATTGTTGACTCACAGAAAATGTATCTCTTAAATAGATTTTCAAAATTCCCTTTTCATATTACCTAAACTTGTAACGGCACTCAATACAACAACAATCAGATAAAGTCTATAAACTGATCTACATCTAGTTTCAGCACCTCCAACCCCAACCCGCAATTCAAAACCCAACCAAGCCATCACAGTTTATTGCCCAAAATAACTGCAGACAATTATTGAATTTCAATTTGAAATGTCCATTCAAACACAATATCTGGCCTTTTCCAATGTTTTCCAATAAACCTTTGTTGGACTGCAATTTCACGTCAAAAATTAATATGGTTTCATCAAGAACTTGCAGTTTGCAACCGACTGATTCTGAAGCTGACTTAATTCATTTGTTGATGTCAAGCTCCATCATTGTTCACAACAAACACATTTATTTTTGCATGAAAGTCATCATGAAACATTCCTATAACTTCATCAGTAATTACATTTCCAAATCAATTTGCTCATTTTCGTAAATTCATGCTGATACTGCGGCTGTCTCTGCTCAACAGAACTTCATGTCTGCTGTTTGCAATCACTGATCAGTTATTTTTTTATTAAAAAAAAATATATATATATATATATATATATATATACACACAAATATATATATATATATATATATATATATATATATATATATATATATATATATATATATATATATATAATTGTCCTATCAAATTAATTTTACATTCGAAATGTGAGTAATTTCCAGTCGAAATGTTTCTGAATCATTGCTGGTTTCAATGACGTAGTGCACTAAATTGTGTGATAAGTACAAAACTTGTGTTTCTCATTTGAATAATGGCATCCATGCACTGGTGTATACATGAGTTTCTCAAGTGATATGGAGGCTTACAGGCCGCCACATTACTGATACCTAGATTAGCTGCACTGCAGAGAGTTTTCAGGTTGATAATGATTAATAAGCTACTCTAGAATGTCGCATTAGAAACAATAAAACTCTATTTATTTCAACCATCAGGTCACTGATCGGAGACCACAGATGCCACAAAGCAGTTCACTTCCAAGCCACAGCAATTGTTTACAATACAGTCACCTTGTAGCAACTAGAATGACATAAAGGTTAAGTTTTGCTATGAATGGAAATAAAGATTAAGATTTCAGCTTCACATACATCTCTTTTCACACATTTGTGAAAAAGTGGGTCAGGGAAGTTTCCTTACTGATCATCTTGCCTTGACGTCCTTGTCATATTCACACATCATTTGTTCCAACCCTTATCACGCTTCTGGATTCTTTACTTGTTTTCTACATGGGCTAAAACCGTAAAATTTCTTGTCCCCTGAAATTAGCATGAAGAGTCAACTCCACTGTAAATGGATGTTAGAGGATGGTGTTATAATGCAGAAAGTGTGTCCGGGGTTGGGTAAAAGCCCTGAATAACCTACCTCAGAAATACGCAGATCATTGAGGAAAGTTCCGTTCTGACTGCCCAGATCTTCTATGGTGTAGCAGCTGTTGTCAGTGTCGTACTTAACGTCAGCATGCACCTGCATGTCACAACATGACAGTATGTTACTTGGTGGGCAGAAAGCTCTTATCTGCATCACACTTCAAGAGTGATGTTGAAAGACAGTATGGACAACATCAGTTCAAAACATGACTAACAGGCTACAAACAAGTATATATGATACTGTGTGGAGCTTACAAACAATATTCATAGCACCTTATGCCTCTCTCACTCTCATGATTATGACAAATCCAAACAAAAAATCTGCTGATAATCCTGCATCATTCTGGTGACAAAAACATGGCAACAATATAATGAAAAGAGAACAGAATGCATCCATCCACCAGGTATAAAGCCTAAGTTGTAAGTTGGGCAGCTGCTTAAATCACTTAGGCTTTAATATACAGAACAACAGAAGCTGCAGAAAAAATTTCTGAAACTGTCCCCTTACTCCCTGTCCTGCCCCGCCAATTTCTCATTGAAAAAAAAGTGCAAAAGCCCTGTTCCGATCCTGTAACACTAGTTTTGGTTTGTGAGCAACATCCATGGAAAAAAGCAGTAAATATAAAAAACAACTCATTGCCTTGTAGTAACTAACACAAAGACACAGGGACACAGAGACAGAAACACACACACACACACACACACACACACACACACAGAGACTAGCATCACCCCAAGGTTGACCCAAAGAATGAACTGGTTTCATCCACAACAGGTGCATCATACTGGCCTTCAAGAACAGATAGAAAGCAACCAAAAGACACAAGAGTTGAAATAAACCAAATTTTTCCATCCTGTAATATGCCAGAGCAGCCCGGACCAGCTTTAAACTTGAACCTAATAACTCTTGCATCTTTCAATGTCATACATGCATTCATTTATTGTTTAGAGCCATCCTGGATGTCATTCAAAACAGTTTGTTAGCCAGGCACCAGAATTTGAGTTCCACCAGAAATATGTCACTGTAGTACTGCTAAGTACTCTGGGCACACATGGGGTCCTATATGATTGCCTACAAGTGGGCAAGGGGCCACTTTGTCCCCTTCCACCAGACCTTAATAAAGGTTTGAGTGTTAATCTTTCAATGGTTTCAATAAACCAATAAAAAAAAAAGAAAGAAAAGGAAAAAAGCATATAAAGGAACCCCTGAAAACAACAGAGGGGTCTCAGGCTGAATTCTTGTCAGGAAAATCCACTTTTGAAACACAGACAAATGGAACAAAGAAATAAATACATGTGACACTGTATTACAGCAATGCACTCTTGGAGGGAACAGCAGCCTGAATTTCACACTGAAAAATCAATAAGATAGTGAAGTTATGCAGTACCGGATGATACAAAACAATACAATACAAGACAGAACAATGTACAGTTTTGAAAGTGGAAAAACAGCCTATCAATGAACAATTCTATGCCTGGATGACATCACAAGTGAACCTTGGAAGCACTGATGTAACAAGATGTCAATTCCTATGTCTCACTTCACACCTCACACCAACAAGCTAACACTGATGACAAGGATGTCAATTTGTGGGCCTTTTATCACACCTCACACCAACAAGCTTACTTTACACTGATGACAACGATGTCAATTTGTGGGCCTTTTATCACACCTCACACCAACAAGCTTACTTTACACTGATGACAACGATGTAAATTTGTGGGCCTTTCATCACACCTCACACCAACAAGCTTACTTTACACTGATGACAGCGATGTAAATTTGTGGGCCTTTCATTAGATTTCACACTAACCTTGCTGACGTTGATGTCGGGAATCTGTATGGCATGTCTGGAGTCTTTGTCGCGTCCAATGGTGCCCCCTGGACATGTGACCAGGAAAAATGTTCCCACATCCACAGCATCAGACGACTGAACGATGACACGAATGCAAGGGGGATAATTGGCTGATATCTCTGGAAGAAACAAAAAACTGATGAGAATGCATGTCAGTTACACACAAAAAGATGCGTACGTTTCATTCATGTAATGCATGTTGTATTTTTTTTTTCTCTTTCATTATAACAAGTCTGTTTTTGATACTTTTCATCCTACCCACCATGGCACACGCAGTGGTCAGTGTCACAGACCATGTCTAGATCATGGGTTTGAAACCCATCAGATCCATTGTGGGATCTTTCAGCTCAAAATGGAAAACTGGGACATTACAGTTTAGTTTTATACATGTATTTAATAGCTCATTAGCTGCATCTCCAAAAAATATTGCTCTGATTTCCTGTCCAAAGCTCTGAGTGTCCTTACCTCTCTGGCCCAGGTTAAAAGCAGAGTATTATACGACAGGAGCTTTGAGAAGTGTATAGTAGAGCTCTTAATTACAAAGTCTCAAACTGAAAGATTAGGGCTCTTTGTCCTCACCCTCACTGATTTGCTTAAAAATCCAGGAAAGGTAATGCTCTCAGATTCTGTCCCATCACGTCCTGGCTCTCATAGTGACCTCAGTTTGAATGGCTCCTCCAGTATGCCTGAGGTGAGTTGGTTTCTATAACACTCGTTGCGGGTAGATTCAATGCAAATGTCACTGCTGGGACCTGGTGGGGATTCTCGCCAAGGTGGGAGATGCTTACTCAGCCAAATTCTACAACCAGTGGTTTTCATCATGAGAGCTCAGCCCACCACACTCATCCCAGCTCCACAGCCAATGCTAGGTTTACTATTTCTATCATCAACACACACAGCCTTTTCAGGGCAAACTACTACAAGAAAAAAAAAAAAAGGGTCACACTCTGCAAAGGTCACATCCTGAATATGATCGCATACTGAAAATGAAACAACAAAACATTTCATTATATGGCAGCAAAAATTATTGACATCCTCACAGTGGATAAGACTAGGCAATGCTGAGAGAACCAGCCATTCCGCTTGATTACTGAATCCAGATCAGATTAAAACAAATTGTTAAAAAATGTTAATTAAAAAAATCATTTCAATGTAACCAAAAATACATTTTGTTAAAAAGACAGATGAGAAAACAGACATGGCAGATTGGAAAGCTGGTATCCATTCTCAACAGTGTGTATGATTTTCATGAGTTGCCAGTTTACACTAAAAGAACTTCAGAAGCTTGTGTGTCATGAATTGTGGCACAGAAAAAGGTGCAAATCAGTTTCCACAGCAAAAACAGGAGAATGATCTAAATGGGCAGAAAAACAGCAGGAGACAATAAGAAAGAAAAAAAAAAAACAAACAGAAGACTTCAGTCAAATGATTATTGTTGTCAGTATGGAGCCTAATAGGTGTCCTGTATATGTCAGATCAAAAAAGGAACCACAGAGCAGAAGTGAAGCAACTCAGAAGCACTGCAGCATACGCTGGGATCACTGGCCTCATAGAAACCTGAGTGTTACAACAAGCACTCAGACTGCTGTTCTCTGAAGATATTTCAGTGAACATAGAATGCTGGCCAAGATAAATGACTAGAGCCGATTCCAATATGAAGCTGAATCAGACCCAGAGGACAGGTTGGTTATAAGTTTAAAGTGGTCACTCCTATCAGAAGATTCACAATGTTAATCTTCACATGACCATGACAGCAGTCCTAAAGCAATCTTTCAACTCCATAATTGATAAACTGCTCTCTCTCTCTCTCTCTCTCTCTCTCTCTCTCTCTCTCTCTCTCTCTCTCTCAAACATCCAGAACTCCAATTTTCTGCAAATTATGAAATCGAAAGTTTGAAAACACAGATGTACCAGAGCCAATCAAAATGCATGGAATATTCAGGAACAACAGGAAGATTCTTGTCCTTTATATAAGTTTCTGAAACGACTATGGTGTTCCTTTTGCCTATACACATCATCTGTTAAAAAAAAAGAAAAAAAAAACATATCACAGGGAATAACTGTATAAAAGATGTATGGCAAAATGAAATTATTGCGGCATAAAAGATGTATGGCAAAATGAAATTATCTCGTTCAAATTCCATCAAATTTGATGTACCTGTAGGACAGACATACACAGCTCTCTGTGGACTGCTCACATTCAAACATCAAAGGAAAATCCTGTGTGGAGTTGTAAATGGGGGAAGCTGGATTAAACCGCATGTAAATGATGCTGCAGAGATGGCAAGAAAAAAATGGGACTATAGTATAAACAGAAACAGAAAACATCTAACCTAAATACTGACATTTCATGTTTCTTTTCAGTGCATGACTTAGACAATTTATTTTCCTCCTATATGAATCACTGAGATCATAAGAGGCAATCATTATTTTCTCCTCTTATTTCCCCTGATTATAATCAGACTGAAGGACAACAACCTTTTTCTGTTGTTTTTTTTTCTCTGCCTGAGACAGGCTAATTAAAAGACAGAGAGAGAGACAGAGGACACATGGTGACAGACAAAAAGTGAAGCAAGAAGAATGTGTCATTAAATATTAAAAGTCTTCCCAGAATGTTCAGATAGAACTTTATGAAATGAACTCTCTCTCTCTCTACGTTCAGACAGAACTTTATGAAATGAACTCTCTCTCTCTCTCTCTCTCTCTCTCTCTCTCTCTCTCTCTCAGAAAAACATGAGGGCAAGAAAAGAAGAAGAATGTGTGAAATCTGTCATCTTTCAATCAATCCTTAAAAACAAAGACAAGAAAACAACAAAAAACGAGAAATGTGTGAACCATCAGTCCACACAAAGTACCAGAATCTTTCTCTATCCTTGCAGAGAGGTCATAATGCACAGGATCAGCACAAAGATCAAGGCTGTCATTGTCTGATGATGATGATGATGATGATGACGACGAATCATCCATCAACTCTCCCGACTCTGGTTCTGACTCCATCTCTGACTCGCCTGTGGCCAGGCTTTCTGAGGATTCACACTCCATAGGCTCCTCTTCCCCCTCACCCCTGTCACAGCCCCCTTGCTCTTCTCTGCCTCCTTGGTTCAAGTCCTCAGCCACAACACCACCATTCTCTGAGGCGCTGCTAACAATGCTATCTTTGCTACTGGCACCTTCCAACATGCTATCCCCCTGAGTTTGAACCTGGAGTTTTGTGGATTTCTTGGTCCTCCTCCTGGATCTGTGGATTCTGCCTTTCTGAAATGAGCATACAAGGCGTCTTAGTGATGCAAAAATCACACAAAAAAGGGTTCAGTCAACATCACTTTACCTAGGGCATTTCTTCGGCACACCTGAATGTCAAGCTTCTGCAGCTCTGAGGTCAGTCTGTCCACGCTCTGCTCTGTGAGCGAGGCCCCTTCCTGGCAAAACAATCAGCGACAAAACCGCTCAATGGTTCCCATGTGCTGTTACAGAAGTTTAGTGTCTATCATTCTAAGGCCTGCATCTACACAAACACATACCCTTCCCTCTTTTCTTAAAAACAAATCGTTGTCAGATCATATTCATAATGATAAAAGGATTGTTTACTTGCACTTCTGTTCCTGTAATTTTGTTACCTACTATGATAGATAAACAGGACATCATCTGTATGCATCACGTGTCCTTCAAAGATATTCTAAGAAAAAATACTGTGCTCAGAATGCAAAACTTTCCCAAAGACACATTCAAATCAGCACTTTCTTCACATGTAGCTGATGAATCTTTCATGTAAACTGCAAAGTCATTTGAGCTCCTCCTTCAAAGTACCCTCCCCACACACACACCTCCTCTTCTTACTCTCTCAAAATGCAGTATTTCAGAATATTGAACTTCATTAACTTTCCAACTGCAGCAGTCTAAAAGTCAGTGATGATCTAGAAGCCACTCCTTCAGCTGGAGCTACCGATCATGACTTCAGGCTTTGAAATAAAAACTGGCCTCCAATGGGGGAATGTCACACTAGGAACATCTGCCACATCTACCTCAGACACACACCCTTAGGTTATGTGACCATCTCACAGTGCTGCTGGTCAGTGTTCTTTTGGTTGCACAAGTCAGTTTGTCTTGGAACTATGCATTTCAGTTTATTTTTTGAAAAATTTAAACCAGTCAAAAGCTAACGCTGTAACTACTGATCTCTCTCCCTTTTTTTCCTCCAAACATAACATTCCAACAACTATCAAATAAACTTTTCAGAACATGAGACAAACGTACTTGTGCAGATGTCATATTCAGAGGCTGATGAACTGTCAATAATAACTTTGAATCAATGTCATTAACAGTGATGCTTTAAACAAGCTGAAAAATATTTCAAAACTTTTTAGAGTCGAATCAACGCATTTTGCAAATGGCAACCACTTTTGCTACAGCAGTTATCCTCAAGGGGGGCATCTTATCACTAAAAGCTTCCCAAAACAAAAATGTTATCCTAAACAGTTTGTAGAGGGCAAAACATTAGATACCTTGTAATGTGGGATGGGCCATACAGGGTGGAATGCTAGTTATTTTGGGGTTAAATTCCATATACTTTACGATTGTGCCTAGGAATGCCAGTGTGCCTGCACCTACCTCTTCCCTCCTCTCTTAAACTTGTCTGTAGGACTTAAGCACATTCTGGTTTTGTCTTGAATCTGTTACACCTTGACTTGTAATTCAAATATCTAAAGCATGAACAGTCACTTAGCTAAAGGTTCAGGCTAAAGAAGATTACAAAAAGATACAAAAATGATAAGCCAAAACAAAAGTACTCTAGCTTTCTTCCAAAGCTGATTCAACATGGCCGAGTTTGATAGGGAGGTTTTGTCCCCCACAACTTCCCTCCCCTCAATCCCAACCTGCACCCTCCCCTTTTTTCCTTCACAAAATACTGCATCATTTTCAATACTGTCAAAAAGCATAAGTATCAAAACAATTTCATACACAACACTTAATTCTATCCACTTATTTCCTATGCCCCCTAAAAGGCCACCGCTCAATTGTTGGTGATTCCAGCCACCCC